>BTHU01000012.1:63756699-64151699 GCA_036184795.1 Tokudaia tokunoshimensis | reverse complement strand
TCAGACAACCATTGAACTGAGCACAGGGTCCCCAGTGAAGGAGCTAGAGAAAGGACTGAAGGAGTTTGCAGCCCCATAGGAGGAACAATAATATAAACCAACCAGTACCCCCAGAACTCCCAGGGACTAAACCACCGACCAAAGAGTACACATGGAGGGATCCATGGCTCCAGAGGCATATGTTACAGAGAATGGCCTTGTTGGACATTAAAAGGAGGAAAGGTCTTTGTTCCTAAGATTTCTCAATGCCCCAGTGTGGGAGAATGCCAGGACAAGGAAGCAGAAGTGGGTGGGTTGGTGAGCAGGGGGTGAGGTTCTCTTGGAGGGGCAAACAGGAAAGGGAATAACATTTGAAATGTAAATAAAGACAATATCTAATAAAAAAAGAAAGAAATAGGCACTAGGGCTTGGTTTTACATTGGTTCAAGGGTACCAAACTCAAGTTCTCACATCTATGCAATAACTCATTACCCACTGCATCATCTCTTCATACTATAGCCTAGCTTTTGTGTTTCTAGGTCCTCAAACTTACCTGTTACACTGTGATAAATATTTATCACTACCAACTCTACCCACTGTGGAGAATCTAGACTATAGCTAATGACCCTTTGTTTGAATTTATCTGTCCTTTCCAAACAATGTTTCATTGCCAAGTAAATGATTTCACAAAGTAAATCTATTCAAAATTGAATAAATTAATAGTACTTGAGACATATATTTGTTTGCCTTTAAAAATAACTCCATTTTAAAATTTTCATCAGCATTTAGACATATAAGAAATAGGCTTATTATATTAAAGACTGGATTATTGATTTTTCACATTTTTCTATTTGTTGTTGTCAGTGTTAGTGAAACTTTAAATGAGTTTGATATGGCTTATACAGTTTTCCATAAAAATCAGTTCAGTATTGATATCTTTTCTAAATAAATTCAAAATCATTTTTTTAAAATTCTAGCTAATTCCAGGCTTTAATTAGAAGGTATAGAGAATGGCTATTCTGGCTATGCACTGCATTGCATGGGGTTTGTGTCACAAAACATTCAGATAGTTCAGTCAGAACTAAGGTCATTTTATTGCATATGTTACAAACAGAAAATATGATTTTCCCTACTAAAACTATTTGTAGATTGTAGTTTCCTTTCTGTTTGTGATCAAGTTTGAAAACTGATTAAAAAGTTGCCAATGAAACATAAGTATTTTCTTTCATTTTATTCTAATTTATTTACATTTCAGTTGTTATCCCTTTGCCTGGTTCCCCTGTCAGAGAAACCCCATAACCCATCACACTCTCCCCCTTTTTTTTCTATGAGGGATCGTTACCAAACCTACATCTGATAAAGTGCTAATATTCTTAGCGATCAGAGAATTGCAAATCAAAACTACTCTGAGATTCCACCTTACACCAATCCAATCCACAGCTCAGATCAAAACCGCAGCTGGCAACACATATTGGAGAGGATGTGGAGAAAGAAAGAGGAACACTCCTCCATTGCTGGTGGGATTGCAAAATGGTACAACTACCCTGGAAATCAATCTGGAGGTTCCTCACAAAATTGGAAATAAATCTACCTGAAGACCCATCTATACAACTCTTGGGAATATACCCAAAAGATACCCCACCATGCCACAGGAGCACATGTTCCACTATGTTCATAGTGGCCTTCTTTGTAATAGCCAGAAGCTGGAAACAACCCAGATGTCCCATGACAGAATAATGGATACAGAAACTGTTGTTCATTTACACAATGAAAAACTACTCAGCTATTAAGAAGCAGGACATCCTGAGTTTTGAGGGCAAATGGATGGAAGTAGAAAATGTCATCCTGACTGAGATAACCCAAAAGAACATGCATGGTATGTACTCACTAATACGTGGATATTAGCCAAAAAATATAGCATTTCCAAGATACAATTCACAGAATGCAGTAAGGATAAGAAGCAGAAGGGCTCAAGTGAGAATGCCTCAATCCCCCATGGGAGGGAGAAGAAAGCAATCACAGGAGGGGGTACGGAGGGGTATGGAGGGAGGACAGAGGGAGCAGGAAGGGTGAGGGTAGGAGAGGGAGGAGGGAGGAAGAGAGGAGGGAGGAGGGACGAAGGGACCTGGGAGGGAAAGGGTACAGAGAATGGAAGAGTATGGAAGAGTATTTGGGGATCAGTATTTAGGGCGGAGGGGGGGTTGGAACAGGACTGATGCCTGAATGGCCAGCAGAAAGAATTGAAACAGGCAACTTCAGGAGGTAGGAGGTGGGGGGGGGGGGAGGGCGTATTCTAGAATGTACCAAAGACATGTGAGGTGAAAGACTCTCAGGACTCAAAGAGAGGGACCAGCAGTCTCAACTAGTCTGGACCCCCTCGGGAATCTCTCAGACACTGTGCCTCCAACCAGGCAGCATACATCAGCTGACATGAGGCCCCCCAAATATATATATATATATATATATATATTGAGTCCTGCCAGGTCTGGACTCAGTCAGAGAAGATGCATCTAATCCTCAAGAGACTTGGTGACCCCAAGGAGTAGGGAGGTCTGGTGGGGTTGGTTTGGAGGTAAGGACAGCATCTTGGAGACAGGGAGGAGGAGAAGGTATGGGATGTGGAACAGTCAGAGTGTAGATTGAGAGGGGAATACAATCCGGAATGTAAAAGCAATTAAGAATAAGAAAAACAAAATAATTATAAAATTAGAGAATAGAAATTAAATACAAGTTAGAAAGAAGAATAAAGTATTAAATGTTCTTTTTTTCTTAATTATTATTTTGAACTTAAAAGAAATAAATGAGAAAGAGAGAATAAAAGACTATTTGAAAATTATAATAAGGAATGAAGACAACTAGATGATACAGAAAGATTTGATTTAAAGAGTGAAGTCTTGTCTTCAATATACAAGCAAGAAATTTACTGTTGAAATTTTAACACTTTTATAAAGATAACATTTTCTTCCAATATAATAATCCTTGTGAAAATTTTGAGCTTCTATACTGTAGAAGAATGGGAACTCTGTAATCATTAAATTAATCTATATGTGGGTGTTTAATTTTTTTCTACAAACAGTCTGCAAAAAAACCAAATTGTGATAGCATTCCCAGTTCAGTATTTAGCTTTTATACATTGGTTATATTAGTTAAAATAAGCAAGAGAGAAAATTATTATAGGCCTTAATTTTAAAAATGTAAAATAGATACTTTCTTAAACAAAAATCCTTACAGATATCTCTTTCAATACAGAAAGAGTTTCAAATAGCATTTATTGCTACCTGAAGAAAAATAAACTACATAATAAAAAATGAGCTATGACCAAGGCTAAAGGAAGTAGTTCTACACGGGAACGTGCAGAGTGAAAGTGGAAAGTATGTTGATTGTGAAGAACAGTAAAAAATGAGAGTATCATGAAAGATGTCAAGACAGAGGTATTTAGTGACATAGAAGTTACTTTGATTCCTGTCATTTTCTTATTAATACAGGCATCTAATTCATTCTTTCTCTACTAGGATACTGTTATTATTGCAAAAGACTAAAAACATGATTAAATGGTTTTAGAGATCCAGATACATCATAGTTCAGATGTCACTAACATGGCTTAAATGTATTTTCCAGTGTGCCAATTATAACAAGGTCACAATACCACATTTAGAAATAATTAGATGCATGTTGGAATAATTTGAGCATTGTCTTTCTCATGCACATCTGATCCCAACCGGTCCCTCTGAGGAGAATTTATTCCATTCTGGGTCACACCTGCCAAGCCTTTCACATCAAAACCTGTGCACCTGCCTCTAGTCTGCCTCCCAGATAGTACATTTTCAACACATCATCTGCCAGGGGGAGAAAGATCACAAAACAGAAGCTCGCTTCAAATGAAAGATTTTCTGCTGAGAGCCATGGGACTGCCACTGCCCGGCTGGCAGATGACATGGAAGCACACATCAGAAGCATATTCTTTTATGCCATCAGGGCTGAGACATTTTCATTGCCACAGAAGCACTGAATTATGTGGGTTCTGGTAATTTACATAAGTAATATTAAATGCTTTTTAATAAATGAACTCTTTTAGCCAAGTTAGAAGATATTAATATAGAGAACTGCAAATTACTTTACATATTCTGATCTTATGTTTTAGAAATCATTTTATATATAAAGTTTTTTTGTAAGACTTTTCACAAATGAAGCCAACACTCTTTCCATTGGATATTGATTATTTTAAGAAAACTATTGACTATATGTGGTGCATAGTTCTTTATTCAACACGAAGAAAAAAATGAAGCTGGGTCAATTACTAATGCAACCATGTGCATTAAAATCAGGTCATGGCTTCTCTTTCGCCATCATTTTTCTGCTGACATTGATAGCTAAGATTAAATTCTTTTGTACCCCACTCAACAAAGCAAATTAAGTGTGTGCTTTACTAAACCTTTTAGTATTATGTTTACTTACTAAACTCAGAGATCTGCATGGCTCTGTCTCTTGAATGCTAGGATTAAAGGCATGTATCACCATGCTCAGACCTAAGCTTTTCTTCACATAGAACTTGTTCTGTCTCAGGTTGACCTTGAATTTAAAAATCTGCTTTCCTTTATCTCCTGGGATTAAAGATTTATACCACCATGCCTGGGCTTGAATCTTTCATGGCTACTATTCCTCAAGATCTGGATCAAAAGCCTGTCTTCCAGTCTGAAGATATGAATCACAATTTCTTCATTGTAGTCATTCCATATTAAAAGTTCAAACTATTCATGTTCAGCTACAATTACAAATAATAAGTTTAACTGTGTGGGATCCTGCCCTGAGATCCCCATTCCCTAAATCTCTTTATCTCCTTAATATCTTTGTGACAAAGCTGGCTCATTAGTACAGCTTCCTCTTTTCTTTTAGGTCCATGAATCCCCTCATACAATTCATATGGCAGCCTTATATTTTGAACTATTGAGAAATTGTATAAAGAACAGTTCTCACACTGATTTATGTATTCTTGAACTCATGTTTCAAAAGTTCTTTCCTACAGTCTTAAGGGCTGTCCTGGAGGTCACAGCCACCATTTTGCTGAGAAATGCCAGGCACATTCTCCTCCCTGGAATCATGCTTGTTTTTGATTATCAGGAAATCATTCACCCTAGTCAGGGAGAACATTCCCCAAAAGATGAACATGAAGTATAATATATACATTATTATACAAATAAGCCTATGCCTACAGCAGCAGTCATCGCTTGAGAAATCCCATGTCCTTCTGACTTTGCTCCAGGGACAGCAACCCTGTCAAACCATTACTTCTGTGGCCATGCCAGACATGGCAGAAATATTTTTCAAATATATTGTTTGCTATAATTAAAACTGAATATTGTACATATATATCTGAAAATAGATACTTTTGTTATAAACCTAAGAATATATCACTTTTTGGAAATCAATGAAGTATATAAAAAGTTGGAGTCAAATGACCTAAACTCAATGACAATTCATAGTAGTAGTAAAATATACTTAATGATTTTTTTCTTTCTAATTACTTGTGTGCATATGTTGGTGTGTGTGTGTGTGTGTGTGTGTGTGTGTGTGTGTGTGTGTGTGTGTGTGAGTGTGTGTGTGCGTGCGTGCGCCACAGTTGGCTTCCACTTACAACTTTACACAAACCAAGAGTCACCTAAGAGAAAAGAACCTCTGTCAAAACTAACCTTTTAATTGATAATTAGCTTGGGAGGGCTCAAACACACCTGGACTATATGAGAAATGTATCTGAGAGAACAATGGAAAGCTAGACAGGAAGTATTATTTTGTTGATTTTGCTTCAGTTCTTTCCTTCAAGTTCTTGGTTTGACTTAATTGCTGCCTTGATTTCTTCCAAGCAGCACTTGCTTTTATTCAGTATTTTATCACAGCATCAGACACAGTAAAGTAGAATTGTTTGTTAGCCATGTGTTTGGTGGAGACATACATATTAATGGAGGTCAGGAGTTAACTATACTGTTCTACCTTGTTAAGGCAAGATTTCTTTTACTGTTTCTGTTGTTCTTCATACTGTAGGTTGATGGTGAGTTTCAGGGTAGTTCTCCAATTGTTGCCATCCATCTTAACCACATGAGGCTTTGGGATTATAAGTGCATGTCACTACATCCTGCTATTGCTTCTATTTTTTCCTCTTCCTTCTCCGCCTTTTCTTCATTCTTCTGATTCTTCTCATCCTCCTCATCCTATACATCCTTCCCCCTTTTCTCCCTTCTCCTCCTCCTCCTTCATGAATTATGGAGTTTGGGAGTTCTAACTTAGATTATCAATATTTTAGAGCAAGTGTTTATCCAGACCAACCTATCTTGCTGATCTTTTTTATACCCTGAATTTATTTCCCTATAAATTAAAAAAAGACTAGTTACCATCATCTCAAAGTAATAGTGATTCAGAGTTCACTCATGCAAAATTCTAAAACTCATTGACATAAAATATATATTCAATATTTGTCACTATCTTGCTGTTGTTGCTATCCTATTTTAAATTTTGACTAAACTTACTTATAGGTGTTTGGTGGCATCTCAAAAGTGCACTGTTAAGTGAAAGTTAGTAAATTATAATAGAATAACCCTGAGCTCTGGGAATAAAGAGGTTTATTTGAAAAGATAAATGTATAACACTATATTGGTGGTTGATCTGTTGCTGCTATGTATTCAAATGCTAAATAGTGGCACACAAGATAGAGCTGCAGTACTGACCAGCATATTCTCACATACACCAAATCATGCTGAGTAAGCATTTCTCATTTTATTCTCTGACTGGTTAAATAAAAATGTCTGACAGCCAATTACAGGGAAAATAGAGGTAGACAGAGCTTAAGTTACCAGGCTAGGGATCAGAGGTATGGACCATGGGGACAATGAGTAGAAAGAAGGAGAAAGATAATGAAGAAAACAGTAGGTGTCCATTAAACAGAATGGCCAAAAGAATTAAGCCCTGAGAAGAGACTGATAGGAAAAAAGCAGCCCAGGCAAGACTCAAACAGCAAGTAAAATGGGATCACAGCTTGGAAATAGCAAGGCTAGCTTACATACAGCATTGGTAGGAATCTGTATGATTATTGTGGGGGAGGGCAGGGGTTCAAGCTGGGTCATAATAAGAGCTAATAGAGTTATTAATAACATTTAGAACCACATAGGTTTAGTAAATTCATGAGACATAACCAAATAAACATAGATTAAATTGCTAAATTTAGTCTATGATGGGAATGAGAATAGATAAAATGGAGAGCAAAAGACTGAGGTTGAGTAAATTGTTCAGTGTAACTTAGCTCTTTTGCTCTAATACATTTATACATTAACTATATTCTTTCTTAAGTTGGGGCAAATCAAACTACGTGCTTAGCTGGCTTAATATGAAAACCATCATTTAAATTCTAGAGAGCGAAAATGGTGATCTAGGTCATTAAAAGTACCAAATGATCAATAAGGAGTCTAAGTCTCTGTGATTTGACAATTAAAATCTCTTTTTTGAGAAGAGAAATAGCACATAGTAAAGTATACTGTTGTTAGGATTCCAAATTAGAATAATGCAAAAAGTGCTGAGGAAATATCTCAGAATAGGTCTTATTTTCACAGTATGAAATGCAGATTTTCAAGGAAGGTCACTGAACATAAAATACAAGCAAGAAAAAACTTAATTTTTACTTAAATGATGTTGACAAGCCATTTGGTATTTTTCAGTTTTCAAGAAAATGTTTCTGGAAATTCAGTTTTGATTTGGAGTAGCTAAAACATATGCTTGTTAGCAATCAAGAAAACTTCTTTAAGACAGACATATATGGCTATTTTAGGACTCATTATGATTATTTTTCTTTATATTAGAGGGAATCACAAAGTATTTTTACGTTATATTTCCTATTTTCTTTGTGAATATTTTGTCATTCATTCATAAATAATATTTTATTAAAACCAGCAAAACTGCTACTAAGTAAGGTTGCAAGGCAGACCATAAATTATATAAATTCATGGAATCTGTTTAAACATCTTACACACATGTAAAATCTACTGTTAAAAATCATTTTGTGCATCCTCTTGTTTTAAAAAATACTGATTCATTTATTTTATTAATTAATCAAGAATAAATAATAATGGGCATATTTGGCACCTTCCGTTTACTCTGCTTTTACCCAGTACCCAGAACATTCACATTTTCCTCAAGAGTCTAGTCTGATGAATAATCCCTACCTCTATCTTCATGCTTTTCCTACTCAAAGAAAGAGTTATCCTGGGCATAGACACTCCAACAAACGGTGCTCAGGCCTTGTCTAGCCACAATCACCTTTGCTTTTGCTGACCTCTACACTTCTGGAGGATCCTACTTCCCTTACCTTGCCTAGTCTGACAACACATGCCTGTTGCAGCCAACATTTATGCTTCCACTAGGATCTGCTTTATCTGGAACCACTCACAGATCACTGTTGTGTCACCTCCACCATTGTACTTGATATACATACTTCGCTCATTCTTAAGATATATTCTGTGTCCCACATACCTTGTCATGGCCTAGCCTAACCACTCCTTATCTGTGCTAGAAGCAAACTCCAGGCTTCTGCCTGGACCTACCTTACCTCCAACCACTAATATGTACCTTCTGTACTGCTTCATCTATCCTGCTTCATACTTCTACTTTCCATGTCTCCCTTCAGTCTCTAGGTTGGTGAGCACCTCTGATCTTTTTCTGAAACTTGCTATATATATTCCATATTCTATATCTAGCCTAGATTGTCCTTCTCTGCCTATACAACAACTGGGCAATAGGCTTCAACCAGGATCTTCCCTATGTATCTCCCAACCTATAGGAGTCTCACATGTCATGTCCAACATTTTTACATTTACTTCAACACTCCATTGTTGAAACAGCAATCATCTGTTCTACACCAGCTCAGTCCCCACTGCCCACAAACTTTATTCCATTCAAGCCATTTCCAATATCTAGATACCAACAATATCAACAAATAATCAAGCCAGCATCTTCTCTACAAGCCCTACAAGTTCTACAGAATGGTTTTTGAATGGAAATTACGGACATGAACTCCAAGACATAGAATTTAAATGAATAATCATAAATTTTGTCAAACAATTCAGGACGTGTAGAGAAGACACAAAGAAACAGTTCAATAAAATTAGGATAAAAGACCTTAAGAAGTATGTAAATAAGAAGTATCCTGAATGATAGATAAGAAAACCCATACATAAGGCCAATGTATATGATGAAGACAATCTAAGACATGAAAAGGTATTCATTAATGAAAGAATATATGAACCTAATTCCATATGTAATGACGATGGATTTATAAAACCCAATAGCCAATCTAGAAAACACAAAGGAAGCCTCAAACATAGAATGAATCTAGCATAAAATAGAATATCAGACTTCAAGATAAAGTAGAAGATTTAGACCAAATAAGCAACATAATATAAAATAACATAAGTAATATAATATAATATAAAAATAAAATAAAAGCATTGGAAAGAAACAAAGAAATTGTATGACAACTTGAAAAAATTTAACATTAAAATAGGAATGGGTGAGAGAGTAGAATAGCAACTCAGTGGAATAAACCATATCTTCAAAAGGATTATAGAAGCAAACTTTCTCAAACTAAGAGAGTCACACAAATACAAGACCCACATAGAGCACCAAATAGACAAGATTATACAAATCCCACAGGATGTCATTTTGTAAATATTAAGTATACACAACAAAGAAAATGTGTTGGTAGCTACACGAGAAAAAATGAAGTCCTATATAAGGCAACCCTATAAGAATAACAGTTGATTTCTCAATGGAAGTTTTGAAAAACAGAAGAGCGGATATAAATTTCATAGTATATTGCACGTGACATCGTTTGTATTGACTGGTTGTTTTGACTGGTTGTTGTTGCTGTTGTTGTTGCTGCTGCTGTAGATCACTGACTGCTTTTCTAATTTTCTATAACCTATTTTATTTATTATACAATTCAGCTATATACTTGATATTTATTTGTAGAAGAAAACATGATTAGGTTTCCTCTCAGCTGAATTTCTTAAGTTTAACACCTGTCACTACAGAAAGTCTAGAGTGAATTTTATTTTTTAACGGCTGAAGTATTCCTCCTTCCCTAGCAATTGGTTGCCATCAACTTGAGTGTAACAAGCAATTCATAACACATTATTTTCATGGACAGGGGAATATTCTGATTGCCAACCTCTTTTCATCTTCCATAAAAGCACACAAAATAAGAGTTTAAATGCAGTGGTTCTATGCATACGCATGGCAGTAACCTTTGGAGTTTCTTAGAACTAAAGGTTCCTTCATAAATAGTACTTATTACGGTCTGTATTGGATTGCGATGACATTTAGCTTTTCTCATGTGGTGATGTGTGATAACAGTTATGTTTATCACACATTTCACAGTCTAGAAGACTTAACACAATACATCAATCTACCCAAGATTTATTGTGTTTCCTCTTTGATTGCTTCTCTTGGTTGGTTTAGAAGATAAACAGAGCTCCATTTTCTGACTAAATGAAGTAAGATTTGTTTGAATGAACAGTCTATATTAATATACATGAAAATTTCTCATATTTTTAGAGATTAATTAAATATATATAGTTAAGCCTCTGACCATTTAAGTCTTTGTTTCAGTGTGTACATTGTCATTTTTAAAGTAATGTATAATTTTGTTTCCTCACTATCAATAACTAAACATAGAACTTTGAAGTTAAGATATTAGACACTTAGTCAGGTATTTTGCCTCTGTGTAGAAGGGTGGCTCAAAGTATCAAACCTAGTCTTTCTCTTCCTGTATTAAATACTGATTTGGAGATAAATTAAACTGAAAACTGTATAAAAATGGAAATTTTAATATGTTTAGCCTTAAATCAAGGCAAGAAGATGTCTGTGGAATCCACCTGTGCTTCTATTTCCTGGGTGTCCTTTAGCTACTTAGACTCTTTATCAGACTGGCTTTTTTGGGGGGGTATCCTCTTGTTACTTTTGACCAATGTTTGAATCATATATATTTATTTTCAACTCATTACATTTTTCTAATATCTTTCTCAAGCATGATCAATCCTCAATTGTGGTTTCTATTATTTTACTCTGAAGTATGTATACCATACAGCAAAGACAACTCAAAGCCTAGATAAACAGTAAGTGGATTCTAACATGTTTAATGGCAGTGTTCTAAATGCACACACTGCAAAATGTATGCAAATAACATGTCAAATTTTATTGTGATATTAACAACAAAATTATATATTTATTATAAGCATTGAAATTATTAAACTATCATTTTGTTGAATAGCCACTATAGTGAAATATACCTATTTTCTATATTATCTTTAAATATTTTAAGAGCACTGTACTAGTGATGATAGATTAAATAGCACTGCATGGTTTTTACCTTTCCTCCTCTCAGTTGTTTTACAGGAAAAGAGGGAGATAGTAAAATTTAGCTTATTACAGAATTTTATATTTTATTTTCAAATTTAATTGTATTTAAAATCTTAACTTTAAAGAATAAACATGTCAACTAGCCCTCTACTGGGTACCAGTTAAAGAAAATTATAACATATTAAGGAACAACCTGATGTCCATTCTATATAACATATACATTCACAAGACAATTTATTAACAGTTTTCCTAAGACAATAGAATATTACAAATATCATGTTTGTAAATGAGTTAGGTGAAAAATGTTTGGAAATTATATTCTAGGAAATATACCCACTGCCATGAGCTGATTATATAACAAGAAATTATGGAAATTCTTCAAAATGGATAGAGAATTGTGGGTTCTGTGGTCTGTATTATTCATATTGATGTGATGAGATGGTTAACGAATGTAAAGTATTTCCGAAGAATTTAGCCAAAAAATACTTCTTTGCTGAGTTCCTTGTGAAATTTGATATCTGTGTTTTCTTAGGAATTTTTGTAGTTTCAAAATCAGAGCATATGATGCTAAAGAAAATTGATTTGTATTCACTAGAACAAATTTTACCTTTTAACATTAATTTTAGAATGATACTCTTTTTTCCATTTGGTACATCTATATCTAGCCTAAATGATAAATTTGTTATCTAGGAAGAAATAAGGGTAGATAAAGAGTTATTGTCTATACAGAATTAAAGTTTTATTTCCTATTTTCAGACCTTAAAAATAGAGAGCAAATTCATACTGCTTTGAGATGACTTAACTCTCTAACAAATAATTCACTTTCACAATCAAAATAGATGAAAGGATTCTAAATCATTAAAAGTGTTGTTGTAAAAAAGGTTGAAATGATACAGATTAATTCTTATGCATTCAGTGCTTCAGAAACTTCTGAGCATTTATTACTGCCATGGTTATGTGCTGTGTTGTTCGCTGAAATGATAGGAACATTTTATCTCAAGCACTTAGAGAAGAATGCATTTTAAATACATTTATTAGACAATTTACTGAAAATACAGAGCTTTAATAATGCATACAATGATGTTATTATAAATAGTAGCTAGCAAACATGAATCCAAAATACTTTGTAGAAAATGAACAAAACAATAGCTTTCTCTAAAAATCTGGTATATGACATTTAATCTCTTTAGAATAGACTCTGCTTTTATAATTAATTATATTTGCACATAATTAAAGAACAAAATGGTTGATAGAAAAGTTGGCCCAATACTTTCTATATACCTGATGTTCACTTATTTTCTTTTTACTGGCTTGATTTTGTATACAAATTATAGAACCTACGGCATTACCTGAAGAAAAATAAATACTTGTTTTTCCCCTCCGATTATCTGACTTACTTATTCACAGAGCAATCACTTGGAAAGTCCAAACTGTTTTGCGGATGTGTTAGTGAGAGTAAGCGATGCTTGATTGTACTATAACAGGGAGTAGGCTTGTTTTTGAACCAAAAATGTACTATGAAATGTAAGATTCGTCTTTAAAATGACTCAAAGAATATGCTCTTTGAAGAGTTTCATAACTGAACACTTTTTAAAATACAGAGTTTGGATAAATATCCATATGTTGACAAAATGAATTCACAATATGTCTTACCTTTACTTCCTATAAAATAGTCAAGAGCTATTAAACTCCTTCATCATCAAGGGCAATCAGACAAGCCACAGGGCTTTAAACTGTAAATGATGATATGTACTTTACAGCTCCCTAGAGATTTATCGCACATAAACCAGACTTTTACAACTGTGGATGAGATTGTGCTTCAGTCTTGGACATACCCATTCTTTATGGTCATTAAAAGTTATTGAATTAACTGTTCATTATATGGTTCAATCTACAGTTTTACTTTTTGCTCTACTTTTAGGAGAGTTGAAGTAGTTAGGTTAAAATAAGTATTCTGCCAAAACTTTCATAATATTTGATGTTTAACCTCAGTATAAATGTGTCAAAATTTAGAGGTTACTAGAATTTAATTTCATCTATTTCAACTCTATATTTACTATGAATATCTCAACTGATTCAATCAGTAGTACTTACTATTCCTAATGCTGTTCTGTTCTTAAGAAGTTTTTAATTTAATTGTAGTTCAATAACGTAATTATTTTCCTATGAGCATAATGTTTTATGTATTCTTTTCCTCATACCTTTATTAGGAATTAGGCATATAGTCTCAGATAAATATAAAAGATAGTGCTGGAGAGTATTTTTATACATAAGGCAGGTATATATTATAATATACAATAAAATCAAACTCTAGATGTTTACATTTATACCAATAATCCAATTAAAACTGATCAACTTCAGTGGGTTCTGTGCAGGATGGAGACATCCTTCACTGAGGTATAGTCTTCATAAGAATATACTAAAAGTGGAGTAAACAGACATAACACTAAGATGCAGCCTACTTTGAAGAAAATAGACAAATGTTAATGATGAGTCTGTATTCTAGATTGAATGTGTGTTATGTATTATATATTAGGAAAAGGAGACTAAAATTGGTGCAGCAGTTGTCAATACAAGCACACAGTGTCTAGTTAGTTAAGGAAAAATAATGATCTAGATGATTAAACTGTCAACTTGGTGTTTAAAGTAATTATGGCCCTTACAACTACTTATTTAAAAATTTGATTCATTGAGATGGAGAGGGTATATTAGATTGCATATCTCTTCAAGAGTTGCATTTAGCACATACTGTAACTTTTCCAAAGTGAACCCATAGTAATTAACTGGGTATTAAGGATTCTTCCGTTTCTCTTACCTCTCATAGTTGATTAGGTTATTTCTTTGATATCTGCTTGAAAATTTTGTTTTTTAATGTTGCAAATTCTATTGTGGCGATATCCAATCTTGTTTGTGCTCTGTCTCTAGTAATAGTTACTTGATAACTCACTTAAAAAAAAACTTTCTTTGGCAAAATACTCTTCCAAGGCACAATTAATATCCTGTAGTTCATGAGGTAAATCTTTGTCTTTCCATTCAGATATTCATCTATCTACCCTATATCTATCGCCATTATTATTTATTACTGATTTATGCAATCTAACATTTTTTTGTTGTGTCTACATTTGAATCTGTTAAATTCATCCCTGTTTCTTTTGTGTATGGGGCTTTTAGATTTAAAATGACTATTAGTTGAAATAAAATTAAAATTCATTGGTCTTTTAAAAAAGACTTATATTTTACTTTTATTTGTATGTGTGTATGTGTGTGTGTGTATGTGTGTGTGTGTGTGTCTGTGTGTGTGTGTGTCTGTGTCTGTGTGTTTACAACAGAAGTCATCTAATTCCTCAGGTCTGGGATTTCAGGAAGTTGTGAGCTGTCTCATATAGGGGTTAGAAACTAAATTCTGGTCTTCTGGAAAAGCAGAAAGTACATTTAATCATCAAGGTATATCTCTATGCCTCATGGGTCATTGATTCATTCTTAACCTGAATGTAAAGATTTTGTAGTCTCAAAGTTAAATGCATTTTAAATCTTCATGGTTATCTTTTACTTATGAGTTAATAAGATTATTTTTGCTACTTAACTAATCATTTCATTTGACAGAGAGAGAAAGAGAAAGAGAAAAAGAACTTCAGACCCATTTCTCTTATGTACATGGATGCAACATTAATCAATAAAATACTTTTAAACCAAATTCAGCAACACATCAATCATCATCTATCATAACCAAGTAGGCTTCATCCCAGGGATGCAGATATGGTGCAATGTAGGAAAATCTGTCAATGTAATCTACCATATAATCAAACTGGAAGAAGAAAAACACATGATCATACCCTAGATGCTGGAAAGGCCTTTAGCCTTTGGCAAAATCCATGTTTTCATGATAAAAGTCTTGGAGAGAGAATACCTAAAGGCAATAATGGAAATATACACCAAGCCAATAGCCAACATCAAAGTAAATGGAGAGAAAATTACAGCAGTTCCACTAAAATCAGGGACAAGACAAAGTTGTTCACTCCCCCCTATTCTCTTCAATAGAGTACTTGAAGTTCTGGCTAGAGCAATAAGAAGACAAAAGGATATCAAGGGGATACAAACTAGGAAATCTGAAGTCAAAAGATCACTATTCACAGATGCCATGATATTATAAATAAGTGACCCCAAAATTTTACTAGAGAACTACAGCTGATAAACACCTATAGAAAAGTGGCTGGATACAAAACTAACACAAAGAAACCAGTAGCTCTCCTTTATACAAATGAAAAGTTGTCCAAGAAAGAAATTAGGGAAACAACACCCTTTACAATATCTACAAATGTTATAAAATATCTCAGGGTAAGTCTAACCAAGCAAGTGAAATATATGTATGACAGGAATTTCAGGTTCCTGAAGAAATTGAAGAAGATATCAGAAGATGGAAAGATCTCCCATACTTGAGGATAGGTTGGATTAATAGTGTAAATGGTTGTCTTACCAAAAGCAATCTATAGATTCAATTCAGTCTCCATCAAAATCTTAGTAGAAGTTTTATAGGCTTTGAAGGAGTAATTCTCAACTTCATATGGAAAAACAGAAAAACTCAGAATAGCTAAAACAATCCAGAACAATAAAAGAACATCAGGACAATTCACTATCCCTGACCTCAAGTTGTACTACAGAGGAAGTGTGATTTAAAAAGAAGAAGAAGAAGAAGAAGAAGAAGAAGAAGAAGAAGAAGAAGAAGAAGGAGGAGGAGGAGGAGGAGGAGGAGGAGGAGGAGGAGGAGGAGGAGGAGGAGGAGGAGGAGGAGGAGGAGGAGGAGGAGAGGAAGAAGAAGAAGAAGTTGTATGGTATCAGTAAAGAAACATGCACTTGGGTCAAAGGAATTGAATCAATGACCCAGAAGTTAACCCATACACCCATGGACACTTGATTTTTGATAAAGAACTCAAAAGCATATGGAAAAAAAGTGAAAGCATATTCAATAAATAGTGCGGTTGAAGTGGATGCCTGCATATACAAGAATGCAAATAGATCCGTATTTATCACCCTGCACATAGCTCAAGTCATGGATCAAGGACCAAAACATAAAACCAGATACATTAAATCTCATAGAAAAAGAGTGAGTGGAAATTCCTTTGAACACATTGTTACATGAGACAATTTTCTGAACAGAATACCAATGGCTCAGGCTCCAAGATGAGCAATTGATAAATAGGACCTCATGGAATGTCAAAGATTTTGCAAGATAAAGGACATGGTCAATAGGACAAAACAGCAGCTTAGAGACTGATAAAGGATTGTCACCAACCCTACATCTGACAGAGAGCTAATATCAAAAAGTTTTAAAGAAGTCAAGAAATTAGACTTCAACAAAATAAATAACTCAATTTAAAAGTGGGGTTTGGAGCTAAGTGGAAAATTCTCAACAGAGGAATCTTGAATGCCTGAGAAACACTTAAGGACAGTTTGAAGCACTTAGTCATCAGGGAAATGCAAATCAAAACAACTCTGAGATTTCATTTTTCACCCATCAGAATGGTTAAAATAAAAAACTCAAGAGATATCACATGCTACCGAGGATAAGGAGCAAGGTGATTCCTCCTCCATTGCTGGTAGGAGTGCCAACTTTATGTCTCTGGAAATCAGGTAGGTGGTTTTTCAGAAAACTGGAAATTATTCTGCCTCAAGACCCAGCTATATCTCTCCTGGGCATATACCCAAGAGATGTCCCACCATCTCACAAAGACTGTTGCTCATCTATGTTCATAGCAACTTTATCTGTAAAGCCAGAAAGTAGGGGGGAAAAGAAAAAAAAAACATGTTCCTCAACTGAAGAATCAATAAAGAAAATGTGGTACAATTACACAATGGAATACTTTTCAGCTATTTAAAAAAGTCCTCCTGAATGTTGCAGGCGAATGGATGGAATGGGAGAATATCATCATGAATGGGGTAACTCAGTCTCAAAGGACATGCATGGTACATACTCAGTTATAAGTGGATATTAACCATAAAATACAGATCCCATGCTACATTCCACATAGCTAATGAATCTAAATAAGATGAAAGGCACCAGCAAGGATACTTGAATCTCATTTAGAAGTGGGAATAAAATCGTTTTGTGAGACAAACTGGGTGTAAGAGTTATGGGGAGGGAAATGCAAAATGGTTCAGGATCAGATGTTGGGAGGGACTGGAGAGATGGCCAGATAGTCATGAGAATGAATGGAAATCTGCAACTGACTGGGCTGGGGAAGTAGGGGACATCTCCAGGACAAGATAGAGACCTGGGACAAGGGAGGCCCTCAATAATCATTGGGGGTGACCATAGCCGTGACTCACAGCATTGGATATATGGAATCTTAAGGGGCTACCTCATGTAGCCAGACAGGAACCCTGGTTTAGCCACAAGGACACCAACTTACCCATAATAATTTTGAACAAAAATCTATCCTGTCTACAAGAAATGTGTGAAAGAGGGATGGAACAAAGACTGCAGGAATGGCTAACCAATAATGAGCCCAACTTGAGACCATTTCCATGGGCAAGCACCAATCCCTAATACTGTTAACAATACTGTTATGCTTCTAGACAGCAGTTAGCATAGCTATCCTTTGAGAGGCTCCATTCAGCAGCTGACTCAGATATAGATACTTACAAGGAAATAGTGGATGAAGCTTTGGGACTCGTGGAAAATTAAATGATAGGGGATTGTGGGCCCCAAGGGAGTTAGGAATTCGACAAGATCATCAGAGTCAACTAGCCTGGACCTTTGGGGATCTAGGAGACTGAAACTCCAACCAAAGAACATACACAGACAGGACTTAGGTCTTCAAGAACATATGTGGCAAATGTGCACCTTGGTCTTTATGTGGGTTCTGAACAACTAGAGTAGGAACTCTTCCAAAAGCTGATGCCTATTTTGTGATATGTTCTTCTAGGTGGGATGCTTTGTCTGGCCTCAGTGGGAGAGGAAAGGCCTAGCCTAGCAGACTTGAAGTGCCAGTGTTGAAGGTATACCCAGGCAGGGGTCTTAACCCTCTGAGAGGAGAAGGAAAAAGGGAATGGGGGAAGGATTGTGGGAGGGGCTGACCAGGAAAGGGGCAGTGAATGAGATGTAAAGTAAATAAGTAAAACTAAAAAAAATTTAGAAAAAAATTGTTAATATAAAAGTTCCTTTTTAATTTCTGAAATTAAACAAATTCTAAGATTACAGTTAATTGCATTTGTTTATATTTTTAATCTTTTCAGTGTTTTTAGATATGAGTTAACCATATTTGATTCAGGGATATTATTTCTCTGTATTCTTGAGATTTTCAAATTAGGTTGAAACAAATCAATAAAAACTCTAAAATTGTTCACTTTTTCAGGATGAGAGCCTTCCCAGATTTTCTAGTCTCATTCCTTTACCTCTGGTGAGCATGACCATATTCTTTCGTTTCTATACATACATCTTTATAGAGATGATATTATCATTTGCCTTATGTATTTTGTTATTGTTATTGCCTGGGTTTTAAGCAAATATTTAAGTTTGCTTTGACATTTCTGTTTCTTTTCTGAGTTTACTCTGTATTTCTTTTAGATGCTTCAGACAACTTTCCTGAAGTACATGTAAGGAAGCATCTATGTAGCCCAGATAGGGACGCTTTAAAAGATCAAAGAAAGAATTCCATACAAATCCAGCTTAGTGAACCAATATGCTTATTGGAATTTCTTATCAGAGTATGGAGGATTTACAGGTAGCTATGCCATATACAAGTCCTCTGAGAAACTGTACTACTGCAAGGAATAAATAGGTACAATCTCATGAGGGCCTCACAGATGTTCTGATTTGAATCTTTCAACTAAGAGCCGTGTGTCAAAATAAGCAATTTCCTCTTTGTTTTGTTGACTTTATATACATTTGAACTGAACTATTCCACAAATATAAGCTTGTGATACTAAACTACCTTAAGATATGAATGATGTAATTATTTTATTATATAGCTATTTCATCTGAATGTAATCATCACACAATATATATTTATGCCATTTAATACGTTAAATCTTACTAAACACTTCAGTATTACATCATCTGTTTTAATACAGCCATTGACAATGTCTAAATATTAAAGAAAGCATTTCGAGTATATAATTCAGTTATTTAAATTCTTAGTTTAAATATAGAGGGAGGGAAGGGGGCTTATGGGACTTTCGGGGAGGGAGGAAATGGGAAAGGGGAAGTGATTTGGAATGTAAATTAAAAAAGTAAAATAAAAAAAAAGAAAAAAAATATTTGAAAGGGAACACTGAACAAATAAAAATCAATTACTTGAGAAAAACAACTCAAGGTTTTACAAGTGGAATTATTTAGTAAAATTTAGATACAGGCAAAAAATGCTGAACGTGAATCCCCTGATTTTGATCATTATATTATAAGCTAAGAGAATTATTATATTTGACTTCAAATAAAATTGTTTTTTATTACTTAAGTATTCTGTCACATCAGTAACTATCTACTAAAAATATATTAAACAAACTAGGGAATCAAAGTAGACAAGAAACAAATGGGAGATTTTCCAGAGATGTGAAGCTTAGATATCTCACAAATGGGTCAATGAAAAGAATAAATAAGCATTCTCATATGAATTCCTATTATTAACTTTTAAAGATAAAAAATGCATCTATTTTCCTATTTATTTCTTGTTTATACATACAGAATATATTTCAATGTCAATTAATTCTATGATAATCTGTTTTAGAGTCCCTTCTAATATGGCACATATAAGGTATGGAAATTTACTTTTGCATTTATACATAGTGTGGAAATCCCTTTGATATTATCTTTGGATATAAATTGTACATTCATCTTTTTGTGCAATGTTTGTTTACGTTTGATAAAAATCCTTAAGTATGATAACTAAAAAGACTTCAAAAGTAATTAATTCAGAAAATAATAAAGACTATGTTAGAAAACATTTACATGTATTCTGTTTTTAAAAACCTTAGCTAAGAAAGTCTCACATCTTTAGTGTTAAACTTGATGAGAATTATATGTAAAAGAACGTTATTATTATCATCTAATTAAATAAGCAAGATATCCAGTTGAACCTAAGTAGCAAAGAATACATAATATGAATTAAGTTGGTTTTGAAATGAATTGAGTACAGAAAAACTTTTGAAGAACTCAGTGATTAAAAATACTTCATTGTTTGGTTCTTTGGAGGTTAGCTTCTTACGTTCTTTATATATTTTGGATATTAGCCCTGTATCAGATGTGGGGATAGTGAATTTTATTTTTTCAATCTGTAAGATGCCCATTTGTCGTATTGACTATGTCCTTTCTCTTACAGAAGCTTTTCAGTTTCATGAGGTCCCATTTATCAATTTTTGATCTTAGAGTTTGAGCAATTCAAGTTCTGTTTAAGAAATTTCTCCCTGTGCCAATGAGTTCCAGGCACTTTCCAACTTTCTTTCAATTAGATTCAATGTATCAGTTTTTTGTTAAGGTCCTTGATACACTTGGGTTTGAGTTTTCAGCATAGTGATAAATACGGATATATTTTCATTTTTCTACATACAGACTGCGAGTTAGACCACCCATTTATTGATGATACTTTCGTTTATCCATTGTATGCTTTGGCTTCTTTGTCAAAGATCAAGTGTCCTTAAGTGTGTGTTTTTATTTCTGGGTCCTCAATTCTATTCCATTGATCGTCCTGTCTGTCTGTGTATCAATTCCATGTGCTTAGACACATATATTTGTATGTTCTAAATTATTTTAAATTTTAATGTATGTTCATGTTTCAATTTTTCACAATTACTAGTGATAAATACCTCTTTCTAATACCATCAATCTGAATTCATAAAACTGTACAAAAACTACATCATTGCACAATTGTTCAATGATGTTAAATTCTCAAATAAGTTTCAATACTTCTATTCATTTTGGTTTATACTTTATGATTTGACATATACTTCTTATTTTACTTTTCTAGGAATTTTTTATACCATAATCATACTTATTGGAATCTCCCAGGTCATTAGATAATTTCTTTAAAATTATTTAGAGTCTATAACTTGCATGTGTCACTATGTAAGAGCTTGTAATAAAATCATCTAATCATCTAAGCTCTAAATGGCTTGGGCACCACAACCCTTCTATATCTACCAATTATATACACATAGCCTTTTCCTACAGCTGTTCAATCATTAGGCAGTCTCCATTAGGACTTAAACATCACCTTGACAGGTTTGAAAGTTACTTCTCAAGTTCTCTTTGCATGGCCATATGACACATTGTTGGTCCCATTCATTCTGAGAGCAGGAAGCAACACTTCATAACCCTCAATCATGCATCTTTCATGAATATAAAGTTGTTTTCCAGCCCGAAGTTAAAACTCTTTCAACCTCCTACCACCACCAGATCTAAAGCCTATAAGCTACATGTACATGGTCAGATTAATCACAAGAACCAACTCGTTTGTATCAGTTTTTTGTGTTGTCCCCCTTTTTTACTGTTGTGACAAACTCTATGCAGAAAACAACATGAGGAATAAAGGGATTATCAATGCCTAGTTGGAAGTACATCAATCATAGCAGGGACCTTATCATAATATGGGACACCTAGTTAACATTGAATTGGTAGTGATGTAGCACCTAAACATGAATGTTAATGCTTTCTCCCATTTTACTAAAATGATGAACATTAGACCATGAAATGGTCCCTTCCACATTTAGGGTTGGTGGCTCCTCCTCAAACAACTTAATCGAGTCTATCCTTCAGAGACCTACCCAGAGGTTTATATATGCATCCAAATAAAGATAGAAATACAACAGTAAGAGATGAGACAATAAAAATCAAACTGAACTACCCGATAAAGATTATATATAATTTACAGTTTTATATTAAATACAACACAATTTTGTGTTTCTGTTAACTGTAAATATGTGTGTGTGTGTGTGCAGATGCAAAGACCCACAGAAAAGTATTAAGTAGAATATATATTCCATTTCATGCTTTCATACCCATATTCTTCAAATAAAAGTTACTTAGACTTTCTTGTGATGTGGTTTGAAATTCTATGTTCAGAATTAAACTATTGACAGGTAAGCAGCACATTATTTTCTTCCAAAAGCCTATTTTGGGTACTCCATTCAGCATTCAATAATTATTTTTAATGTAACTGAAAAGCATTATTGTGCTATGATTATTTGCTGTGCCTCTGAAATATATTGAGGATTGTTAAAAGAATAAGCATGCCATCGTAGAAATACAGGACTTTTTTAAAACATATTTTTATTCTCTAAAAAAAATTGATATTCTTTGAACATATGAAGATGACCCTACCAAGAGCTCAAAGTAATGAAAGATACGAAGCCGGAACCATCTATTTTCTATAGCCAGGAAGTTTCCAGTGGTGGAACTGGGTACACCTACACAGAAACAAATCCTCTGACCTATAACCTGTCTTGCCTGAAAGATGTGCTAAGGCAATGGTGGTTCAGAGCTTGTGGGAATGGCCAACCAATGACTGGTTTAACTTTAAACCCAAGCCACAAGAAGTAGACCCTGCCCAACATTGCCTGCATGGTCAGGATCCAGAAGGTAGATGGCCCAGAAACCTATGTAGAACAAAACATGACTGGCAAAAAACAAAACAAAAAAAAAAAAACTTAATGAAACAATTTTTAATAATATTCTGCTATATTCATAGATCAGTAGCTTGCTCAATAGTCATCACTAAGACTTCATTCCAGCACCCAATGGGAGCAGATACAGAGACCAACAGAAAACATAAGGGTGCTCCAGGAGCCCCATGGAAGAAGAGGAAGAGGATTGTAGGAGCCAGAGAGTCGAAAAACACCAGGAGAACATGGTCCAGAGGATCAATTATGCAGAGCTTTTAGGGGCTCAAAAAGACTCAAGCATCAATCATGGGGGCTACATAGGTCTCTGCTTTGCCCTATATATACCCATTGTGGCTGTTTAGTTTGTGGGTTTTGTGAGACTCCTATTAGTGGGACTGACTCTTTTGCCCTGGTCTTAATACTCTTGTATTGGGTTGCCTCAAAGGTCCTTGATATGAGGGTTTGTAAATAGTCTTAGTGAATCTTGTTATGCCATGTTTGTTTGGTATCCTAAAGTCTGGTTTTTGTTTGTTTGTTTTTGTTTCTTTCTAAACGGAAAAGGAGAAGGAGTAGATCTGTAGAGAAGAGATATGGGGATGTGGGATGGGAGGATGGCAGAAGTCATGGGAGGTGAGGCTGCAGACAGAATGTTTCAAGAAATATACATGTGAATCCAGAAGTATTATTGTATGAAAGAAAAAGCAATTTGATGTAAACAATATAGATGACATTAATACCAGTTACATAATTATAACCGTAATTTCCACATTCTTTTCTCTTAGTTGCAGCACAATGACCAATAAGTATTCAACAAAGAAAATATAACCATAGCCGGGCGGTGGTGGCGCACGCCTTTAATTCCAGCACTTGGGAGGCAGAGACAGGAGGATTTCTGAGTTCAAGGCTAGCCTGGTCTACAAAGTGAGTTCCAGGACAGCCAAGGCTACACAGAGAAACCCTGTCTCGAAAAACAAAAAAAACAAACAAACAAAAATAACCATGTTTGATGCAATAGATAAAATAATTATAATGCCTGATATAGCAAGTTAACACTCCATGGTTATTTTAAGATTAATAACTTAAAATTAGATTTACCTACTTATCAATCATGTAAGCCGCAAATAACACCAACCTGCATATAGGCAAATCATGTATATGTGTATATGTGTATGTATATGTATATTATATATAAGTATATATTATATTACATATGTATAAGCATATATGTATATGTACATATATGTATATGTGTATATGTGCATATGTACATATGTGTATGTATATGTGTATATTTATATATACATATATGTATATGTGTATTACATGTGTATATATGTATTTATTATATGTGTATATGTACATATGTATATACATATGTGTATATATGTATATATGTGTATATTTGTATACATGTATTGGTAAGCATGATAAAGTATTTCTATGGAATACAACACAGTAGCAAGAGATAACTGGCCCAACTAATTTTAAAATGTGGTAAACTTGTTATTCATTCAAATATTTTTACCCAAGTATCAATGCGTGTCAAAATTATAATTTTGTCAGATGAAATCACACGTATATTAGAAAAAGGAGTCAGAATTTCTATAGGTATGGCATCATTTTCACTACAAACATGGGCACAAATAAAACCAGTGTGGAAAAGAATCAAATGCAATTCGCTTTCAAGAACCCTCTTTGCTGCAGGAAGCTATTTCTTTACTTTTTAATAAGCTATGCATTTTGTGCCCTTCAGAAAGAAAGTCTTTTGAGATATTCTAATTTATATATGTATATAATTGATATATTCATAGTCATGTGGATATTTATATATTTATTTGTATATCAATATTGATTTTATATTTTTTCTTATTGAAAGTATTGACATATTATATGTCCTAAACTATGTGTAAGTTTACTCAAAATACAAAATTATTTATTTCTTTTTTTTATTTTAGTGTTTAAGTGATCTTCACTTCTAATATTTAGTTTACAAATTGGTATTGTTCAAAGCCTGGTCATCGGATTCAAATCTCTTTGCTGTTGGTTTTGTTTCTCCAGTATTTGATATTCTTTAATGATGCTATATGAAATCTTACTACCAACCAGGTTTAACTGAAAGGTGGGGGTGTTTTATTCTTCATGATCTCAAGCAACATTAAGATTAACCACAGTTCATCACAAGAGAATCTTTTTCTTGCAGTAAGTGGGAACTATCGCAATGTCTGAGATATCGTGGGGGTCCAAGTCAGTTGAAACTGCTAGTCTTCCCATGGGGACACCCTCCTCCTAAACTTTTTCTAGCTTTCCCCCAATTCAACCACAGGGGTCCCTGTCTTCTGGTCATTGACTAGGTGCTAGTATCTGCATCTGACTCTTTCAGATGCTTGTTGGGCAAATGATATGTCTTCATCAATGTCTTCCTCTTGAAGGATTTAAGAAGAAGAGGCAGAAAGATCGAAAGAATCAGAGCAGATGAATGATGTCGAGAAAGGAGTATTTTCCAGAAACAATAAGACTGATTACATGTATGAACTTACAGAGAAATCACAGAGATAATATGCACAGGGTTTACCTACACTGGTTCCAGCCAGATGCATACCCAGTGCTGAGAGGGGGAAGTAGAAATGGATTTCAATTCCTAACAATAAAGGTGATATTCAAATGATATCTTTTAGAAAGGAAAGATAGTTTGCTCAAATGGAGTCTCATTGGGTATAATAAATGCACTTAAGGCGGCTCATTGCAGGTACTGAATGGGCTACACAAATTGATCTCTGTGGTATTTTGTGAAACAAAACAAAATAAAACAAAACAAACAAAACAAAACCAGGAAAAAGTCTTGGTCTCATTTCTTATTTCTTTTCACTAATTTTTATGTATGAAATTGTGTGTGTGTGTGTGTACATAATTAGTATAGCACCTTCTTGGTCTGCTAAAAAAATTATTAGTGGAAAGTTGTGGTTTGGAAATAACATTCATTTTTTTTTTGGTAAAGCTAACTGCATAAAACTTCCTTGATATCTAAGCCAAAGAAATGAAAAATGAAAAATGAGCATTTATGTAGGGTGCCGAGGGTATATCTTATAATTCATATGAAAATTAAACTTTCTCATCTCACTAGATGGAGAAAAGTCACTAGCACTTAGGACTCTTACATCTCCAAAATGGACAGGAAGGAAACAGGATCATAAAGAGCCACAATCCATGTCTCCAGCTTAATGAAGAGAAGAAAAGGATCACATGACATTTAAGAGAAAACAGGCTGCCTTGGTACACATAATTTTTAATCAAATCCATCTTCTTCATTCAGTTTGGGAATGAGGAAAAAAAGAAAATGCCAGGTGGAGGCTGAACTGGGAGCATGGACACACTTGAGATGGCTTTTGATGCAAGCAAAGCCTTGGTGAATTGAAGAAATGATTTAAAGCAGTGGCATTTCTCTTGGGAAATAAAGCTTTCTTTTGGAAGATGGAATAAAAAATGGTCTTGGAGAACTTAATAAAATTTCAGATTAGGGAACTGCAGGTCAAGCCCTTTAACCAAACTGAAATGCAGTTGAGTTTACCTCCACACTGAGATTACAGAAAGGTGGCCACATATATACAAATTTAATCTTGAAGCCCTAATTTTCTCCATTTCAATGGAGCATGGCAACACAGAGACAAGTAGATCTACATGCGCATCCCCTGAACACACATAGGAAGCCTGAAAATCATGCCAAGTATGACATTATAGAAACACTTTACAGGAAAAAGGCAAGGAAATAAAAGAGCATGCTAATAACAGACTAATGACATTTATAAAATATAATTAAGGGAGATAAGTCTACACCAAAATGAGTGGGAAACAGTACTGAATAAAATACTATTTGATGAAAAAAAAGAATATTCAAGATTAGAGACACCCAGCATATTTGTATGACCAAACCTTTTAAAAAGAAATCAGGTATATGACTGAAGGGAGAATAGCTTGCATGAAAAGAGAGTGCCAACAGTGTAACAAAAACCAAGAGAAATTCTGAAATATGTTATTATAGATTTGAAAAACGAGACCTTAAAATCAAAAAACAAAACAAAACAAAATTAAAAAAAACAACAGGAACAGCGCCACCATCGTCACCAATAACAACAACAAAATTGAAAATGTGCTGAGTTCCTAAAGCACATAATCTAATACTCGATAAAATATATTACATAAAAGCAGGTTGAGGTTGCCTGTGGTATGCTGATGCCCCTGGTGCAAAGGGAGTAGTCAGGAGTTAACTTTTGTAAGGCTCATATTTCTGAAGCCAGGACCTGAAAATGTGATAAGAAATCAACACCAGCCCACAGTCATATCCAGCCCAGGGAATAAAGCTAGGGAAGAGATCAAACTACAGAAATGAGTTTGTGGGTTTTCTGGTTTAGTTGTCAGTGAGAAAACAATCCAATAAACCCTGCTCCCCAAAACTAAGTAATCTTCAAATCACATGAGTACAGAAGGAACAAACAGCCAACTGATTTTTTTTTAAATATTTTGATCTTATAAAGACAAATGTCATCAATTTTCCTTTCCACATGTGGATCTTTCCTTCAATTTTTTTTGTATGTTTAACATAGAGTACATGTGGAAGTCTGGTAACTAGAACTAGGCCACTGGGAGTGAATGCTTTAAGGTAGGGGAAAATAGTACAATAAAAGTAGCCACACACTTTGCATACCTCCAGACCTTATATGTACTTCTCTATGCTTCCAGACTGCTATGAGACGAGTCACCTTCCTTTATCATGACCTTCTGCCATGTTTCTCTGTAGTCACAGACCTAAGAGCAGTGGTGCCAACTAGCCATACATACATACATATATACAGACAGACAGACAGACAGACAAACATGTATATGTGTTTGTGTGTGCGCACGCGTGTGTGTGTGTGTGTGTGTGTAAAATCAGGAAACTATGTGTATCAGGGGCATCAGCTTACTGCAAACAACCTCAAACTATTTTATATAATACAGTTTTACCTTTTACTGAATATTAGATTCTGTAATTTGGCCGGGTGGTGGTGGTGCACGCCTTTAATCCCAGCACTTGGGAGGCAGAGGCAGGTGGATTTCTGAGTTCAAGGCCAGCCTGGTCTACAGAGTGAGTTCCAGGACAGCCAGGGCTGGCTACACAGAGAAACCCTGTCTCGAAAAACCAAAAAAAAAAAAAACCAAAAAAAAAAAAAAGAAAAAAAAAGATTCTGTAATTTGGAAACTCAGCACATTTTAAATTTTGTTATTGTTGTTGTTATTGCTGGTTGTTGTTTTTTGTAATATATATATTTTATAATATATATATATTATTTATATAGATGTGTAAAATCAGGAACTGTGAGCATAAATAAATCACTCCTTTATGAAAACAAGTAAAAAGAACATTGAGAAAGGGAAAATTGGAGGGGGAAAAAGGTCATGCATGGAAGGAGGTAGTAATATGAAAATGATGTACAATGCTTAGTCAAATTAAGAGCACATGAAAAGCTACGTGGAAACCTACAGTCTTCCTTTGTCCTTTCAACTCCCCTGTGGTACTCCCCTCCCTGGCTTGCATTCAAATGCATGATCTCTTTTTTTTTTTTTTGGTACTAGTTTTTATATACACATACATGCATTCATACAATCATACCTACACACATACATATACACATATGTGTGTGTATTACTAAATATATAACTTCAAACTTCTCAGTCTATATAGTGTTACTTGTATGTGTTATTTAGGACTGATCATTTGATAATGGATAACCAATTGGTGTATCCCTAGGAAGATTAGGATTTTTTTTCTCCTGCTCTCAATATTCTTCATTTGCCTGTACTAGTTTTTTTTAGAACTGAGGCCTCCTGAGATTTTTCACTTCCCCATTAGCATGGATATAGGCATCTTGTGGAGTTCTTTTTCAGGTCACATGTAGGCAGTCATGTTGGTGAGATATTCTTGGTGAAGCTTTCCTTATATTTTAGGAGTCACAATTTTACAGAAACTTCCCCTGCCTCTTGGAATCTTTCTACTTTCTCTACTTCAATAATTCTGAGCCATGCAAATCCATTTCTCCATCAATGCCTGAAAGTTGGCTGACCAATCTTGTACAAGTCTTGTGTAGGCAGTCGTACCACTGTGAGTTAATTAGTATGGTGAACCTGACCTGGACTGAAGACACTACATTCAGAGGTTTTACTTTCCCTCTAATTTTGACAATTTTCCTGCACCTCCTCCACAATGTTATATAAGCCTTGAGGAAAGAGTATGACATAGGTGAATCTTTGGGCACTGAGCACTCTGCAATCACTGATTACCTGCACTTTAACTAGACTTCTGTATTGGCTATTTTTTTCAACATGACACAGTTACAATTATCTCAGAAGAGGAGCCTCACTTGAAAAAAATGCCACCATTAGCTTTCCTCTAATCATGTCTTTGGAACATTTTCTTGATTAATGACTGAAGAGGGATGACTGAGCAAAATTTGAGGGGGCAGATGCTACCTCTATCCTTCACCTCATGTGATCATTAATATTATAAGAAAAAAGGAAGAGAACACTAGTAAATAGCATTCCTTTATGGATTTTTTTCCTTCAGTTCCTGTCCTGAATTCTCTCCTCAGAAGATAAAATCCTGTTCTTAAAAGAACCAAAGGTTTTTATGTACACCAATAAATTTTGTACACATCAATAAAGTATGTAATATGAAATAGAAAATGTAACATTTATACTAACCTCAAAGCAACCAATCAACCAACCAACAAAAGTAATAAAAAAAAATGCTAGAGACACAGTTTAGTTGTGATAATCTTTGTCCAGCATGCACAAAGATCTGGGGTTGATCATAACAATATTTAAAGCAGTTGTAGGAGGCAACCTTTACTACATATTGAGTTTTAAGCAAGCTTGAGATGCATGAGGTTGTCTCAAAAATAAAGCAATGAAGAAAAAAAGGAAAAATAGAATGGGAAGAAGGAATATACCAGTGGTCCTCGATTCTCCTAGTGCTGCGACCCTGTAATACAGTTCCTCATGTGTGCTGACCCAACCACAAAATTGTTTTGTTGTTGATTCATAGCTATTATTTTATTACTGTTATGAGTAATGATGTAAGTATCTGTGTTTTTTTTTTTGTGTGTGTGTGTGTGTGTGTTCTTAGGCAACCCCTGTTAGAGAGTTGTGGGGCTCAAAAAGGGGAAATGACCCAGAGGATGAGAACCTCTGAAATAGAAGGTGAAAAGTAGAAGGAGCAGAATGAGAGGAAAATAAAAATTATGACAATAGCTTAGGTATGAATAAAACCAAAGAATGTAAATATCTTACCAAAAGAAATTATGAAACATTGAAAAGATACTCGAGATGATGCTGTCCCTGTATTCATTTGTCTAAAGAATTCATTATATTCTCACAAAAGGTCACATTACTAATAGCTATTCATCTGATCATTGTAATTCCTTTCAAATTTTCAATATTATTCCTCAAAAAAAATCCTCATATTGTCCCAAAAGTCATATGAACCCCCAAAAAATATAGATTGTCAAAGATCAGGAGCACAACTGGAGGTAGTCAAGTTTCTGATCTCAAATGTCTATATCTATAGTTATATCTCTATCTTTATGTGTGTATATATATACAGAAATATATTAATCATACCAACATACCAAAAAGTATGTTTCCAAAAGGGCAAATTCTTGTAACAAATTGTTCTAGAAGTCTTGATGTCCACATGTAGAATGAAGATCTTTATCGCCAACTTAGAACACAAATATCTCAAACTGGTCAGCAACCTTAAAGAGTTGAAACCAAAATTGTTATAGTAAATTCTAGAGGGCTGATGTTAAGATAAAGGCATGAGTAATGCGATTTTCAACTGTGGTGCCAATAACTCACAAAAATAATAACAAAACTATAAATGATATTCCATTAAATTAAAAGAAATGTAAACTAAATAGAAAGATTAGAGAACTGAAAAAATGTTTTTGCAAATTATTCAATTTAAATAATGTTAAAACCTGAAATACAAAATCTTAACCCCACCCCACCCCCAAAAATAATTCTAGTAAATAAGTTGGCACATTAGTTGAAATATTTTACAGATAGAGACTTACATATGGTCAAACAATACATGAACAAAATGTTCAAAATTTACTTATCATGTAAAAGCAATTAAAATTTTTCTTTGATGTCTCATCCTAATCAATATGACATTTACCAAGTGTGTGTGTGTGTGTGTGTGTGTGTGTGTGTGTGTGCGCACACACACACACAACATACGAAGCTATTATTAGTGTAGATACTGAGGATAGAAACAGTAGATTCATATTTAAATTGTTTCACATAATCTGGAATTCAGAATAATGTCTTCTAAAAAACAAAACAGAACCAAACAGACAAACAAACAAACAAAACCCTGTAAAAGTAAACTCAAGCAGGAAAGCATAAAATACAGTTGATCTATCAAGTAATCTACTTGGCCTTGGATTGTATACATATTCTTCCTATACTATGCAATTTGCATCACACACACACACACATACACACACACAAACTCACCCCTCCTATAAACACACCTAATAACTGAAGCCCTCAGTCTGCATCAGACTATACACATCACATAGACCTGTCCTAAACAAACAAACAGACACATAAAGAAATTACTTTTCTTGAAAAACCTTTGAAATGCTCTTTTTTTTCAAACATTCAAATATGTCTGGGTACACATGCTGAAACAAAGGGGGGCAGGCCAGTCCACACTAGACTGATTTGGGGCATGTATACAATAATAAATATACATATATACTTAAATCTGTGGACATATACACATGCTAGAAATAGTTTGAGGCTGCACAGAATAATTTGTCACATAGTCTTTTAAGGTAAGGATACCTGCCAGATTATTTCTATAACCAAGAAAAAAAGGAAAAAGTAAGCTCCTCCCTCCAGTGTTTGTCATTTAAGTCCCAACTGTGCTATAGCCTTTAACTGTGTAAGACAGCAAGACAGCACATTTTGTAGATTAAACCAATAAACTCGCAAACATAAAAGAAACAAATCTCATAATTGCAAATTTCAATTAAAGGAAGGGGGATCAAAGCAAACATTCTGCTTGAAATTACACAGCTGCTATCTATACAAAATGAGAAAATGTCTAGAGCCAGCCATCATTTTACAGAGAGAGAGAAAGAGAAAAAAATGCAGCAAAATCTGCAGCAGGAAGGATTGGCTATGCTCCTCACGTCCCAATCAGTAATACAGAAATATTGAGTAATAAATTCCCTGCCTCTCTCGATCTGAAACGCTCCCACCATCTGTGAAAGACAATTTGTAACAGCCTCAATATTAAGATTCAGTAAACAGACAATCATTCCCATTGTGCCAAGCAGTGGCTACATTTGGAGAAAAGCATAAAGCAAAACAATTAGTAACACCAAGACCCCTCCATTACAAATTATCCAGCCACCAAAACAACTAGTTTCAATTGTAGAGTTTCCCTTCTGCTGGAGAGGAGTAGGGAAGGCTTCACACATTTGACTACCTCCCGGGCCCATGCATAGGCTTCATCCTAATGTCTTGAATTATTATTGATGGCTTAGGCAGTTCTGCTCTGTTGGTGAACCAATAATGTCAAGGCAGTACCTGCAAGATTAATTATAGAAGAGAACAGGCTGAGGTTTCCTGGGACTGAGGCATTAATATAGACTGAGCATTAGTTTCAGAGGATTCAGCAGGCAGCTGAACAAACGCCTCAAATGCTGTGATCCATACAAAATTCTGGTGGCTGTGTCTTTGTGGCACTTTGACATTTAGAGCCATTTCTCTTAAATGTGAGTGAGAAAGCATTATACAGCATTTAAAAGAGAAGAAGGCTGTACATACAAAAAAAAAAAAAGAGTCAACAATACTTCCCAAGTGACAAATTGAACCTTAGCTTTATACACGGCACAGATGACAGGATTTCAGTATGAGGGAAAGTCAGCACAACTGTTTTGGTGCCTTTGTCTTTAGAACGTATGAAATATATACAACTCACATAGAGTAATTTCAGATTTTCTGATGATAGTGACTGATGACATTTGTTTCTGCTACTAATTTCATCATTTGTATAAATATTTACTTATGATATATTGATATTTTTAAAAAATTATTCATTTTTAATGTATGTCTATGAGTGCTTTGCCTTCATGCATAACTGGATCATGTACATGCCTGATGCCTGTTAAGGCCAGAAGATGGTGTCAGATCACTTGGAATTAAAGTTACAGGTGGTTGTAAGACACCATAGGGGTGCTGGGAATCAAATCTTAATCCTCTGAGAGAGCAGCTGGTGTTCTTAATTGATGACTCTTCTCCCCAGTACCTGCACTGATATTCTTATATTTTACTTACTCAATGTAAAATCAGAAATAAAAGCTGAAAGTAAGGTGAAATATAATGAAATAAATGTAATATATTTTATCTATGAAACTCAGTCCAAGGTTTCTACATTTTCCAAATCTTAATTGAACAGTTTTCTTTCATCCTATGTGTTTTTTAATACATGTGATAAAAATACACATATTAGGTAACATTTGCTCAATTTTTACACTGTGCTGGGAACTAGAAATTTTATACATACACCTTAACTTAATATTAAGAAGCATGGATGTTCTGTCAGCAAATATTCATTCATATTTACATAACAGAAAACCTGAGGCATTAACAGAAAGAATATCATTTTTTTTCTAGCCACAGAATGAATAAGTTGCAGCTCAGCTTTGAGTCACAGTCTCCTTGGCACATAGTCTTTACCTAGCTAATATGCTGTCCAGTGTCCATGAACCTCTATGTGTGCAGTTAATTTGTGAATTTTAATTGCTTATATTTCATTCTTGTTTGTTTAAAGGATTTTCAGTATGCCAAAAAAAATTTTTGCCATAGCAACAAAAGCATGTGATGGCCAGAGGCTTGCAACTCTGTAGCATTTGAATTTGTCACAGTAAGTGGAAAGGTAATTTATATTCGAATACAAATAGTCCAAAATAATTTATTTTGTCTTACGAGATGATGACATTTACTCCTTTTTCCCTATTATCCCTCCAATGCTAATCATATGGAAAGTGAAAAAGTTCTAGATTGATTTATCTATTGTCTTGAAATCTGATGACTATGGAGCTCATGATTAAAGCAAATTGCCTGGCATTTCTGTGTGTGTAAAGACAAATGGATTTCATCAGTCCAAAATAGACAGGGAGGAACAGTATTGTGTGAGGTGACATTAATTTCATGTCACTGGAACATCTGTATCCATACCTATGTTCAGACCACCTAGCTCCAAAATTGAGAGATAGAAGCACTGTGACAGGAGCTTAGAATTTAAGCAGACTTAAAATATGAAACATGATTTAGGGACATGCAAGAAAAGATACTGTCTGGTGTTATAGATAGTCTTCTTCTAAATGAGGAAGGCACAAGGTCGCAGAATATGCTTTACACTAACAAGATGAAATATGAAGTAAAGCTTTAACAGAGAACCATGTTCTACCCACCACACCTAAGCCTAGATTTAGAGAAGTTATGTATGTTAAGAAGAGTGTCTCTCATCTCTTCGGCCATATTTCTAATGAAAATTATCATTTTCATACCAACTGATTCAGTCTATCTCTTTCTGTTTTTCTCCATTCAAAATATTCTCCACAGTAATAAAATGTTACTGTGTTTCAAATACAGTTTGAAGACCAGAGATTTGAGATCTAGGAAGAAGGAGAGGACCCTTTCTTTGGTGTGACTTTATAGGAATGATAAATATTGAATTTATAAAGATACAGTTGACACAGTTGTTCTTTCATTTTGATTTGCTGATAATGACTTTAGTATTTTTCCTGACATGAATATATCTAACACGTATGGATTTGATATGCACAGTAGTTTCTTCATTATTGCTGTACCTTTTTTTTTCAGTATATATGGGTTTTCAAAACATATTCTTTGAAAAATTTATACAATGTGTTTTGAGAATATTAACTCTTATTAAAATTTACTCTCAGAGTCACTCATTTCCATACCAACTCAAAATCATGTCCTCTCTAATTTTATTATTCCCTTGAATCTAATCTGTTGTCCACACATACTTGAGTGTAAGATATTCACTGGAGTTTACAGTCAATTTGTCAGGGAACATTACCATAAAAAAACTAATTCTTCCTCTCTCAGAGGATATCATTGGCCAATAACCCCTCATCCAGTAGTGATAGATACTTCATGTCCACCTCTCTTCTTCATGTTGGGATTATTCTCTATTTCTGTCTAGTAGGGGTGTTGTTGCCCAGTTATTGGGTTAATAAATTTTAACTTCTTTTTGTATTTATATATCAGAAGCTTATAATGCTGTAGTTTTTCATATGCCTTTTTTCAAAAATGTCTTTAGTTTCACCTTGCCCTCCTTTATTCCTCCTCCCTTTCCTGGATATACCTTACTTCACTTAATCTTTCCTGATCCATTATTTTCTGTTTTCCCCTTTATATAACTGTATTGTATCTTATCTCCTTTGAAATAGCCACCTATGGACAGATACTATTTTCTGTTTTTATGAATATTCTAAATGAAAGACATTTGTCTAATGATTTAAAACTAAAACTCACAAATTAAGGAGGAACCTGTGATAATTTCTCTTTCTGGATCTGCATTACCTCACTCTGAATTGTTTGCAGACATATATTTACTTATGAGTTTCACAAGCATATCTTTGTTAACATCTGAATAACATTCCATTGTGTATAGAAGTACATTTCCACTGCCCAGTTACTGTTTGATGGACATCTAGGCTGTTTCTCTTTCCTGGGTATTAACTGAACAATAATGCAGAAGGATAAACAAGTATCTCAGCAGTAGGATGCAGAGTGCTTTGAATATTTACACAAGAATGATATATCTAAATCATGTAAGTAAATCAGTTTGTAGTTTTTTGAGGAATGTTCAAACTGATTTTCATACGGGTAGTGGCAATTTGTACTCCCACCAGCAATGAGTAGGTGTTTTCCTTTTCCACATCAATATGACAATTTATCATTTACTTTCATCATAGTCATTCTGACTCTAGTAAGATGAAATTTCCATTGGGATGAGGGACTATAATTAAGGAGAGGGAATAATACATATTAAGGAGAGAAGAAGGTATAATTACAGTAAAGCTAAAATGTCATACAGAATCATGTTATTAGTTAAATGACTAAAAACTATAATACACATAAGTCTGTGTATAAATATGCACATAGAATTTAATTGAAAGTTTTTCATCTGGGACAGCAATACTAGCTCAAAGAGCCAAAGACTATCTACCAAAAATTTCAGTTCCATGCATGGGAAACCCTGTACTGAATTGAGGCTCAAGTTTGTCTGAGAAACTCCCAAAACATTATTGCTGAAGACTCTATACATTTTACAAAGCACCCGGAGACCCCTGAACTGTAATTTTAAAGCTTCTTTCCTATTAGGTTTCATGGTACAAGAGACATCATGTAAGCTTCCTAAGGAAGTTAGCAACCAAGAGTTCTAGTAAGTCCAGCCCTGAAAACTTATATACAAATAACATTAAATAGACAAATCATATAGTAATTATGCATTTAGAGATACATGTATGTACATACATATATGTCTATAATAACAATTAATAGGAAGGTCATGAATCTGAGAGAAGGGTCTATGTGAGAACTTAGAAGGGGTAAAGCAAAGGGGGATGCTATAATTATTCTATAATCTCAAAGCATAAAACATAAAATATCAAAAGGTACTTTTTCACATAATACTTTTGTTGATTATTTGGAATTTAGAATTTTACAACATGAACACTAGTTATACTTTCTATCCAGTTCACTCATGTCTGCTCCCTCACCCTTATAAAGCCCACTCAAAAAAAAAAACAAAAAGAAGGCAAGAAGAAGAAGGAGGAGGAAGAGGAGGAGAAGGAGGAGGCAGAGAAGAAGAAGAAGAAGAAGAAGAAGAAGAAGAAGAAGAAGAAGAAGAAGAAGAAGAAGAAGAAGAAGAAGAAGGAGGAGGAGGAGGAGGAGGAGGAGGAGGAGGAGGAGGAGGAGGAGGAGGAGGAGGAGGAGGAGAAGAGGAAGAGGAAGAAGGAGAAGGAGAAGGAGAAGGAGAAGAAGAAGAAGAAGAAGAAGAAGAAGAAGAAGAAGAAGAAGAAGAAGAAGAAGAAGAAGAAGAAGAAGAAGAAGAAGAAAAGACACAAAACAACAAGAAAATAACAAAAAATAAATCCAATTTGTGTTACCCATATATTCACTGGGACTGGGGCATGGTCAAACTTCCAGTGTCAATTAAGCCTGGGCTGGAGAGATGGCTCAGCTGTTAAAGGTCAGGCTCACAACCAAAAATGTAAGAAAACTTTCCCATTCACACCCCTACTAGAAATCATTGGTTGTAGAGAGATAAACTTCAGTATCCTTATTACATTTTTCTTTTCTGTAGCTTTATGTCTGATCTATTACTTTTTACTTTTGGGGGGAAGCAAAGGTAGAGGGTTAAGGATCATCACAGATGCCTTATATATACCCATTTCTCAACTGTGACTATGCAATCATAAATACCATTGCAAAAGTAGCTTCCTTGTCATATACAGTCAAAAGGAGCATGGACTTCCACATGGTTTTTGGCCACAGCATGAACCACAGAGATACAAATGATTTCAGACATCAACATGCTCCATATATCTCAGCATGTTCTCTCATGGCATGACAGACCACAGATATCAACATGAACCTCTGCCACAGCAAGAGTTATGGACACATTTCTAGTCTTCAGTGGCAGTACAGGCCAAAACCAACAGCATGGCCGCAGGTGACAGCACAGAGCAATCACATCAATATGGCTTCAGTGGCAGCACAAACTTCACAGCCATCTGCATGACCTTTGGTGGTAACACAAGTCACAGACATTAACACAAACCCAGACATGGCCTTCATAAGTGGTATGAACCACAGATGCCAACATGGCCTTAGGTTGCAATATAGGTCACTGCCATCATCATGGCCATGGCATCACACAGACACTCAGGAAGATACACACACACACACACACACACACACACACACACACAGTACTTATTTAGTGGTCATCAAATGTGTGTGTACTTAGAACAAAGAACTTGGGATTTGATAATCTATCATTGGGGATCATTCCTGGAGGAAATTTATTGAAATTGTCTTTTGATGAAAGAAACTTTAAAATCTAACAAATATCCAGCTTATCTTTGTTTTCATGTATGTGGGCTACAGCAGCATATTCAGATAGAAATTTGCCACACAATCAAAGTTAGCTGCAAGCAAAAGTAAAAAAAATTAGTTCTGATTGCTGTTCTTACGTAACTTTCATACTTTAAAAAATGACAACATGTTATTTGCTAGAACACTGTCTTAGTTGCCTATTGTTATGACAAAAAGCAAAACAAACAAACAAACAAACAAACAAACCCCCCCACCATGACCTAAGTGGTTTCTAAAAGAGTTTACTTGTGGCTGACAGTGTCAGAGATTGGGATAATGACCATCATGTCAGAGAACTTGGCAGAAGCAAAGCATGCATGGCACTGGAACCTTAGCTCAGAGCTTACAGTGGTATATGACAGTTTGAGGCAGAGACAGCCAGTTTGGATGGTATGGTAGTTTTAAGCCCCAAAGCCTGACTTTAATGATGTACCTCTTCCTATAAAACCATGTCAGGTAATATGTCCCAAACAGTTCTATAACCTGGAAATTATGAATTCAAATATATGATCCTATAAAATTACTCATGAAACAAGGGACCATACCAGGAAATTTGGTAAAATTGAGAGGGTTCAGCATCCACCTGAGACAGTAGGTACCTCCCTGTTCTATATCAGATTTCTGGCTTGGAAGACATGATAAACGAGAAATGTGACCTGTGGTCACATAGATCAGATTATAGTTCTCTATGCTAATGAAGTATCTAGGTGAACCTTGACGGTTTAGCCAATAAGAGTCCCTTCTTGGGTATTCATTCCTATAAAAGATATTTAATCTCTAGTCCACCCTGAGGAGTTGGTATGCACCCATTTTCCATGGTGAATGATCAAGTACTGTCTCTTTCACCAAGAACTGCCATGAGGAGCATGGAGAAAGCCTGCATCTACAGAGCCGCTCCCTACATCTCTCCCAGAAGGCCCCTCTGCTAAGGACCTATTGTTGAACTGAGCTGGAGTTCTCTACCCCACCCCTCAGCCCAGGGGCTCCTCATCCTCAGCCTTCCCTACAATATAAAAGCATCTGGATATCCAGGAATTAGGGACCCCGTGGCACAGGCTCCTCATTGTAGGCCAATGGACACCATACCCTCCATTCTTGACTCCTATGCATGATTTCAAGCAGATGTAGGAACTTGATGTCAGGGAACCTGGTCTTCCACATCTTAGGACATGTTTTCCTACCCTCTAAGCACTTCCCTCTAGCCCAACACATGAAGGCAAGCATAGGTTAAATATAACCTAGTGTCTCCTTGCTGTGACTGCCCATTAGCATTTCCACACTCCAGTGGTAGGCCGAAATGCAGAACTATAAGAATCTTGACTCAATTGTTAAGCCGTAGGCTTACCTAAAACAATACAGGATATTTAAAAGAGTAGACAAAAAATTATATTATTCTTAAATTTGTTGTGTAGTTACTTTAAATTAATATGGAGCAGCTATATATTTGCATTAAATATTTGTTAAGTAGTCACTGAACCACATACTTTGTATTTAATTATACATTTACATCATTTAATTTAATTTAATTTAAACATTATTGTTAAAGAATTTAAAACTGTTCTTTGTCTCTGTCTTTTAAACTACTTCTGATTATTTTTTTTGATTGCATTAGCTACGTTTATGTGGTAAACTATCATGACCAAATATGACTGATGGAAGTTAAGAGTTTATTTTTGCCTTTGAGTCTAGAGGGAGAGTCTTTATTGGTAGGAAAGACATATCAATAGAAGCATACCAACAGGCATCTAGAGAAGAAGTTAAGAATTCAAATCAACACTCACAAATACCATGCAGCGAGAATGAAGTGGAAATGAGATGAACATGTAAATTTCAAAGCCTGTCCTCAGTGATAGACTTTCCTCCAGCAAAGTTCTATATCTGTGTTGTTATCGTTGTTTATTTTTTGTATTAGAATTACAATATTTCTACCTTATACTCCTCCTCACTCTCTTCCAAATTTGTGACCTCTTTATTCTTCAATTATTACTGAATGAAGACATGTATTTTGTGTGTATGTATATATTCCTAAATATAACCCACTGAGTCAATAAACTTTTGATTATATGTATGTTTTCAGATGTGTCTCTTAAAAGTTCATACCTCTACAAATAGTGCCACCAACTAGGAATAAAGTGTTTAAATGCCCAAGGTTATAAAGATATTAATCTTACTAACTACCGCATTACACTCCCTGATTCCCATAGGTTCACAGTCATAGAACCATACAAAATAAATAAAGTATAATTCCTGTTGTAATTTGGTTTAAGATGTTTGAGTTTTATTTCTATGAACAAAAGGAACATTAGAAAGAAATGGTGTATTTCATGTTAAACTGATAGTACATAATCAAAGCAAACCAAGGTAATTCAAACTGGATTTAAGTCTTTGGAGTAGTAATCATGGAAAAGTGCTGCTTACAGGCTTACCTCCTCTTGCATGCTTTGTTACATTCTTATAGAATCAATCCTTACCTACCAAAATTAAGGAACAATTTTCAGTGGGGTGGGTCCTCTTACATCAATTAGCAATAAAGAAATGCCACTCCAATATGCCCATACATCAATCTATTGGACACAATTTCTCAATAGAGAGTCCATCTTCCCAGATGCATATAAATTTGTGTCAAGTTTACAAAACCTAACAGAACAAAAAGTGGATTTTTTTCTTTTTTCTTTTTGGTTTGTTTTTGATTTTGTTTTTACCAGTGCTGTGTATCAAACTGAGGGCCTTGTTCTTTCCCTCCAAGCACTGTAATACTGCATCACATCCATAGAACTTTCTGGTACTTTTATGATGATGACCTTAAGTATTTCTTTTAGCTATATTATAATCTTTGCTAACACAGGTTATAGTAATGCCACTTTTCTTGTCACAATAAAGTTATGCTCTGGGTATTTGTTTGCCATATAGTAAATGAATTTAAAGGGTTATGTTTTGTTTAAGATCTTCAGCCTAGAGAAAGTAGGCATCAGTTGTGAGTATTGTTGTTCATATCTCTCATAACTTCTAGGAAACCAGCTTCTTCAGGTATGAGTCTGACACTTAGAATAACCTAGAAAAGCCCAAAAGATTCTATACTATGATCATTCTTCCTGAGGAGTAGGGGTAATCAGTGTATTTCTCACTCTCATGGGTCTTCTTGTGCTCATTTTACATATGAGATACAAAACTGTAGTTTTATTAGGGACTTGTATTTTTTTAAAAATGTCTTCTACATTTTCATATAAATGGAAGTCTCTTTTAGAAGTGTGCATTTGTATTAATCTCATCTTGTGCTGATGTAAATAATGTGAAATGAATCAATATGAGGAGAGTTGATTTTCACTCACAGTTCCAGGGCAAAGTATATCCAACACAGAGTTCAGGTTCTGATATCCTAGATATGCTCTGAAACCCCATATGTATTAAAAACTTCTAAGCTCACATAAGAAAAGTGCAGTAAGCTCTTCCATAAAATATTCCAAAGGAATGAAAGTCACATAACTAGATTTATAACAATCACAACAACAGCAGCCACAACATGCTCTCAATATCAGTTTCTATTTTAGGTTTATTCTATTGCTTTTGATAAAACACTATGATCAAAAGCAAGTTGGACAGAAATAGTTTACTTTGGCTTGCACTTCTAGATGCCAGATAGGCAATTATGGTTGAGAAGGCATGGTACTCAGGTAGCAGAGAAATCTCATTGCACATACTAAACAGAAAAAAACAGGAATTGAGGACAAGCTATAAATATTCAAAACCTACTGTCTTAGTTAGGGTTGTATTACTGTGAAGAGATTCAATGACCAAGGCAACTCTTATAAAGGAAACATTTGGTTGGGACTTATAGTTTCAGAGGTAAACCCTGAAGTCCATTATAGTCATGGAGGGAATCATACAAGGCAGTAGGCAGACATGATGCTAGAGAAGCAGCAGAGAGTTCTGTGTCCAGATTAACAGGTAGAAAGAAGCTAACAGAGACATACTACTTCCCACAAGGCCATGCTTATTCCCAGGTCTTCAAAAAGTGCCACTCCTTATGAACCTAATGAGGGCCATCCATTTTCTTTGAAACCAACACATTCTATTCCCTGGCTTTCATAGGCTTGTGGTCATATCATAATGCAGAAATACATTAAGAACAACTATTATTGTTATTGGTTATTTTATTTATTTACATTTCAAATGTTATCCTCTTTCCTGGTTCCCCCTCCCCAAACTCCCTCCCCCTCCCCCACTCCCCTGTTTCTATGATGGAGCTCAACCACCCACCTACCCACCCACCAACTCCCACCTCACTGCCCTAGCATTCCCCTACATTGGGGCATCAAGTCACCACAAGACTAAGGTTCCCATTGACACCAAATAAGGCAATCCTCTGCTACATAAACAGCTACAGCCATGACAGGAAACCAGCTAGAAAAAATCCAACCTCTGAATCTCAATGTCTGATATCAAAGCATTCTTCATGTCTCCAACTCCTTTCAGCTTTGTTGACAATGCACCTGTCTCTCTCTTGGATTGGGTCCAGTTCCTATTAGTAAAACTCCTTGACAAATATCTCATGTCTCTAGCATCTGAACATCTTGGGGTCTTCAAGGCAATTCATGCCTCAACTTCACAACTGTATACAATTGCCTCTCTGAGTCTGAATGCAGGAACAGCCTAGCCACACACCTAATCTCATTAACCTTCCTTAGTCTCAGAGGGAGATTCCATAATTCCTTTTTTTTTTTCCTATACTTGACTCTAAAGTGTGAACCATGTGGCTGAAGCTGCAAAGTATGACTGTTTCCTGAGGCTTGACTATGAATCTCCATTCAATTGCATTTTCACCAGACATTTTTAAATGGTTTCCTTCACTGCCTAAGCTTGGCTGTTCTGGGACTTGTTCTGTAGATTAGGCTGGCCTTAAACTGGGAGATCTGTTTGCCCCATCTCTGGAGTGCAGGGATTAAAGGAATGTACCACCAAGCCTAAACAAGAGCTGTTCTTTAATTTCTTTTCACTATTTGCAAGCTTACCTGGGTGGGTGCTTGCCCTGAAGTCACTTCTCACTTTTCCATTTTGTAATCTATTTATCTCCTGAACTCAGGATTTAGCTGGGGTCTCATTTTACCTCCATCTGTACAATATTTTTTTATTATTATTTTTACTTGCTCACTTTGTTCTTTTTCATTATAAATCTTCACGTAGGTGAACAGTAATAATTACAATACAGACTCAGTGCTAGCCTGTTTTGAGATTTCCTCTGTCAACAGAATTAATCCAAACCTTTTCACTTTAGCCTCAGGGTGACTCTTAGGACAAAGGCAAAAAGCAGCCACATTCTTCATTAAAATATTACAAGAACACTTCCTAGGCAATATACTAAAATTCTCCTCCTGGAGAACCTCTTAAGCAGGTCCCCACAGTTCAAATCATGTGCAGCATCACTGCCTCCCACACTCCTACTAGGATGGCCCATTAAGCAGGGCTTAAGGCATTCCATTTCTTTTCTTTCTTTCTTTTTTTGTTTTCACTAAAATTGATACTTTTTTTCCTTAGATATATTCTTTATTAACACGTCAAATGATTTCCCCATTCCTGGTTACCTTCTCCCCGAAAGTCCCATAAGCCCTAACCCTCCCCCTGTTCCCCAATCAACCCCATACCATTTCTCTGTCCTGGTATTCCCCTATATTGCTGCATCGAGCCTTTCCAGGATCAGGGGCCTCTCCTTCCTACTTCTTGATTTACACAATGGAATACTACTCAGCTATTAAAACAATGAATTCATGAAATTCTTAGACAAATGTGTGGAACTGGAAAATATCATCCTAAGTGAGGTAACCCAATCACAAAAGAACACATATGGTATGCACTCACTGATAAGTGGATATTAGCACAGAAGCTTGGAATACCCAAGACACAATTCACATATCAAATGGTGTTGATTGCTTTTCTAATCTAAGGTCAAAATTCCACCAAACAAAAACATTTTCTGGTCTATAATAGTACATCTGGATCAGCAAGCAGAAAGAAATGAACTAAGACATACCTTCTCCAACAAGGCCACATGTCCTAATAGTGTCAATCACTGTGAGCCTGCTGGGGGGAACAGGAGGACATTTTCTTTCAAACCACCATACCCACCCTCAGTGATGCCTTTTCTCTGATCAGACTTCACCTATTAAAGAATCTTTACTTTTCAAAAAAAAATAAAAATGCCATATTACTTTTACAGTCTTTTGCACTGTTTTGTTCTTGTGGTTGTTGTTGTTGTTGTTGTTCCTTTTTTGACTTTTAAAAGATTAGGTTATTAAGTATGTTAAATTTCTGTATACCTCATTTGATATTCCTATTGGGTTTTCTGAATGAAGAAAATTAACTACTGGATGACATATTACTGATTTATGCTGTCATTTTTGTCATTAAATTATGTCTAGTTGAGTGATCAATTTGTAAATTTTACCTACTTATACAATTGCAAGATGTTGAATTTTCAACTTTTACCATTGCTTACACCATATATGCAAAACATTGTAACACATTTGAACAAGATACCTTTAAAGTTTTGAGACATTACCTGAATGATTAGTATTATAAAATCAAATATAGTTGAGTCATTGGTCACTACTATTTGATTCAAAAATGTTAAAATAATTGCATTAAATATAGGATAGGGACTTTTTACATTTAAACTATTTAATGCCAAAAAAATTCATTTTATTTAGTGTTAAAGAGCTACAAGAAATTGTATTTTACTTTTCTATTGATTTTGCACAGTAATACCAATGATTATAAATTAATTTTGAATATGGATCATACATGAAGTAAATTTTGCATTGACTTCCCTTCATGTTGAGCTAAGAAAATGAAAATTTAAATTAACCACTTAAATTGCCAAAAGAAATGACAAATAATTAAGTCATTCCATCATCTAAATGAGTACTTAAATACAGTTGGAAAGAACTTTAAACTTGCTAGTTGTCTTTCTATAGTAGAAGTTTCATAGCAAGGGTGTAAAAAGAACTTTTGTTGCAGCTGAATAATTTTGGAAAAAAAACAACAAAAACAAAATAAAACAATAAAAAACAAGAATGTACACTGCTTAAAATTTTCGCACTGGATTATCATGTTCAAAGTCAAGCTTAAAATCCATAATATAATTATACTAGTCTTTAACATCATGAAAAGGATGCTGCAGAATCCTATTATTTGTCTCCATTTATAGGAGAAGAAATTGCATTATACCTCACTATCCAGAACTACAGTTCTACAATAAACACATGGGGTTTTTTTTGTTGTTGTTTTGTTTTATGCCAGTAGCACAAGTTTTTCAAAGATCTTTTTTTTATGTATTTTTATTGAATATTTCCTTTATTTACATTTCAAATGTTATCCCCTTTCCTGGTTCCCACCCCCCCCACCCCACCCCCGGGAAAACTACTATCCTATCCTCCCTTCTAATACTTCTATGAGGGTGTTCCTCTACCCACCCCACTCGCAACTCCCCACCCTCAACCTCAATTCCCCTACTCTGGGGCATCTATCAAGCCTTCATAGGAACAAGAACCTCTCCTACCATTGATGCCTGACAAGGCCATCCTCTGCTACATATGCAGCTGGAACCATGTGTACTTCTTCGTTGGTGGCTTTGTCCCTGGGAGCTCTGGGGGTTCTGGTTGGTTGATACTGTTGTTCTTCCTATGAGATTGCAAACCCCTTCAGTTCTTTCAGTCCTTTTTCTAACTCCTCCATTGGGGACCCTGTACTCAGTCCAATAGTTGGTTACGTTTGAAGAAATATTTTATATACCAATTTAAAACTCAGTTTTCTATTGTGCAATCATGTATATTTTAAAAACAATACCGTTTTAGTTTGAATGTCTTTCATTTTTACTCAAAATAGTAGTTTGAAAGTTTATGATGTGTTTAGAATCTGCCTTCAATGACTACTTTCAAAATGGCCTAGTTTGTGAAATAATGAATCACAACATATTAAGAATAGAAAAGGAATATAAAGAACTGCTTACTCTAACAAGCATAGATTAATGAAAGGTAGCCTAAGATAATTATAAATAACATAGATACATTGGTTACAGGAGACAGTAGATAAAGCTTTTAAGCAAAAAAAGCCTAGGAAACAGAGCCTGACCTTCTTCCCTCCTCATAATTCAAATATCATTCAGATGTAATTTTGTTTGGCATAGTTTAATAGATCTACTATTAACAAAAATAAGATAGTTGAAAGCCACCTGATATGAGTACCTAAACAAATATGTCTATCTTTATTGATAAACTTATTCTTATACAGTACAGGTTAGAGTGATAAAAGGAAACTAATATGCATTAGACATATTAAATGTATTTGATGGACACAAAATGTAGATAAATGATAAAAGTATCTATATACTTATCTTGGAGAATATTGTTCTCTCTGGGTACTGGAGACTGTATGAATGTTGTGTTAAAGAGATAGCTAATTCTATATTTTAGTTTAAGTGTTTTTTTTTTATTTTCTAAGTTTTTTTTTATTTACATTCCAAATCATTTCCCCTTTCCCATTTCCTCCCTCCCCGAAAGTCTCATAAGCCCCCTTCCCTCCCTCTTTTCTCCATTCAACGCCCTCTCGTTTCTCTGTCCTGGCGTTCCCCTACATCCAGTCTTTCCAGGACCAGGGGTCGCTCCTTCCATCTTCTTAGAAATCTATTGATATGTTAATTGTGTCTAGGGTATTCTGAGATTCTGGGTTAATATCCCCTTATCAGTGACTGCATACCATGTGTGTTCTTTTGTGATTGGGTTACCTCACTAAGGATGATATTTTCAAGTTCCGACTATTTGCCTAGGAATTTCGTGAATTCATTGTTTTTAATTGCAGAGTAGTATTCCATTGTGTAAATATACCACATCTTCTGAATCCATTCCTCCGTTGAGGGATATCTGGGTTCTTTCCAGCTTCTGGCTGTTATAAATAAGGCTGCTATGAACATAGTGGAGCATGTGTCCTTATTGCATGCAGGTAAAGCCTCTGGGTATATGCCCAGGAGTGGTATAGCCGGATCCTCCAGGAGTGTCATGCCCAGTTTTCTGAGGAATCGCCAGACTGCTTTCCAGAGTGGTTGTACCAGCTTGCAATTCCACCAGCAGTGGAGGAGTGTTCCTCTTTCTCCACATCCTCGCCAACAACTGCTGTCTCCTGTGTTTTTGATCTTAGCCATTCTGACTGGTATGAGATGGAATCTCAGGGTTGTTTTGATTTGCATTTCCCTAATGACTAAGGATGATGAACATCTCTTTAGGTGCTTCTCAGCCATTAGATATTCTTCAGGTGAGAACTCTTTGTTTAGCTCTGTACCCCATTTTTTAATAGGGTTGCTTGCCTCTCTGGAGTTCAACTTCTTGAGTTGTTGTATATATTGGATATTAGCCCTCTGTCGGATGTAAGGTTGGTAAAGATCGTTTCCCAGTTAGTTGGTTGCCACTTTGCCTTTTTGACACTGTCTTTTGCCTTGCAAAAACTTTGTAATTTAATGAGGTCCCATTTGTCTATTCTTGATCTTAGAGCATAAGCTATTGGAGTTCTGTTCAGGAAATTCTCCCCTGTGCCCATATGTTCAAGGTTCTTCCCTAGCTTCCTTTCTATTAGTTTCAGTGTGTCTGGCTTTATGTGGAGATCTTTGATCCACTTGGAATTGAGTTTAGTGCAAGGAGATAAGAATGGTTCAATTTGCATTCTTCTGCATGTTGACCTCCAGTTGAGCCAGCACCATTTGTTGAAAAGGCTATCTTTTTTCCACTGGATGGTTTTAGCTCCTTTGTCAAAGATCAAGTGACCATAGGAGTGTGGATTCATTTCTGGGTTTTCAATTCTGTTCCATTGATCTACATGCCTGTCACTGTACCAATACCACGCGGTTTTTAACACTATTGCTCTGTAGTACAGCTTGAGGTCCAGGATACTGATTCCCCCAGAGGTTCTTTTACTCTTGAGAATAGTTTTAGCTATTCTGGGTTATCTGTTATTCCAGATGAATTTTTGAATTGCTCTTTCTAACTCTATGAAGAATTGAGTTGGGATTTTGATGGGGATTGCATTGAATCTGTATATTACTTTTGGTAAGATGGTCATTTTTACTATATTAATCCTGCCAATCCATGAGCATGGCAGATTTTTCCATCTTCTGAGGTCTTCTCCAATTTCTTTCTTCAGAGACTTGAAGTTCTTGTCATACAGATCTTTCACTTGTTTGGTTAGAGTCATGCCAAGATACTTTATATTGTTTGTGGCTATCATGAAGGGTATCATTTCTCTTACTTCTTTCTCAGCCTGCTTATCCTTTGAGTATAGGAAGGCTACTGACTTGCTTGAGTTGATTTTATATCCGGCCACATTGCTGAAGTCGTTTATCAACTGTAGGAGTTCTCTGGTGGAGTTCTTTGGGTCGCTTAAGTATACTATCATATCGTCTGCAAATAGTGATAGTTTGACTTCTTCCTTTCCAATTTGTATCCCTTTGACCTCCTTTTGTTGTCTAATTGCTCTAGCTAGAACTTCAAGTACTATATTGAAAAAATATGGAGAGAGAGGGCAGCCTTGTCTAGTCCCTGATTTTAGTGGGATTGCTTCAAGTTTCTCTCCATTTAGATTGATGCTGACTACCGGTTTGCTGTAAATTGTTTTACTATGTTTAGATATGGGACTTGAATTCCTGATCTTTCCAAGACCTTTAGCGTGAAAGGACGCTGAATTTTGTCAAATTCTTTCTCAGCATCTAATGAGATGACCATGTGGTTTTTTTCTTTGAGATTGTTTATATAGTGGATTACATTGATGGATTTCCTTATATTGAACCATCCCTGCATGCCTGGGATGAACCCTACTTGATAGTAGTGAATGATCGTTTTGATGTGTTCTTGGATTCAGTTGGCAAGAATTTTATTGAGTATTTTGCATCGATATTCATAAGAGAGATTGGCCTGAGATTCTCTTTCTTTGTCGGATCTTTGTGTGCTTTTGGTATTAGTGTAATTGTGGCTTCATAGAACGAGTTGGGTAGTGTTCCTTCTGTTTCTATTTTGTGGAACAGTTTGAAGAGTATTGGTGTTAGGTCTTCTTTGAAGGTCTGATAGAATTCTGCACTAAAACCATCTGGACCTGTGCTTTTTTTGGTTGGAAGACTTCCAATGACAACTTCTATTTCTTCAGGGGTTATAGGACGGTTTAGATGGTGTATTTGATCCTGATGTAATTTTGGTATTTGGTATCTGTCAAGGAAATTGTCCATTTCCTCAAGATTTTCTAGTTATGTTGAATACAGGCTTTTGTAGTAGGATCTGATGATTTTTTGAATTTCCTCAGTTTCTGTTGTTATCTCTCCCTTTTCGTTTCTGATTTTATTAATCTGGATACTATCTCTGTGCCCTCTGGTTAGTCTGGTGAAGGGCTAATCTATCTTGTTGATTTTCTCAAAGAACCAACTCCTCGTTTTGTTGATTCTTTGTATGGTTTTGTTTCTACTTGATTGATTTCAGCCCTGAGTTTGATGATTTCCTGCTTTCTACTCCTCTTTAGTGTATTTGCTTCTTTTTGTTCCAGGGCTTTCAGGTGTGCCATTAAGCTGCTAGTTTATGCTGTCTCCCTTTTCTTTTTGGCAGCACTCAGGGCTATGAATTTTCCTCTTAGCACTGCTTTCATTGTGTCCCATAAATTAGGGTATGTTGTGCCTTCATTTTCATAAACTTTCAAAAAGTCTTTGATTTCTTTCTTTATTTCCACCTTGACCAAGTTATCATTGAGTAGAGCATTGTTCAGCCTCCATGTGTACGTGGGTTTTCTTTTGTTTTTGTTGCCATTGAAGACCACCCTTATTCCATAGTGATCTGATAGGAGGCATGGGATTAGTTCTATCTTCTTATATCTGTTGAGGTCTGATTTGTGACCAATATATGGTCAATTTTGGAGAAGGTACCATGAGGTGCTGAGAAGGTGTATTCTTTAGCTCTAGGATGAAATGTTCTATATATATCTGTTAGTTCCATTTTGTCCAAGGCTTCAATTAGATTCACTGTGTCCCTGTTTAGTTTCTGCTTTCCTGAACGATCCATTTCAGAGAGCGGGGTGTTGAAGAAACCCACTATTATTGTGTGCAGTGCGATGTGTGCTTTGAGTTTTAGTAAAGTTTCTTTTACGAATGAGGGTGCCCTTGCATTTGGATTCAGGATTGAGAGTTCTTGATGGTGGATTTTTCCCTTGATCAGTATGTAGTGTCCTTCTGTGTCTTTTTTGATGACTTTAGGTTGAAAATCAATTTTATCCGATATTAGGATGGCTACTCCACCTCGTTTCTTGGGGCCATTTGCTTGTAAAATTGTTTTCCAGCCTTTTACTCTGAGGTAGTGTTTGTCTTTGACACTGAGGTGCGTTTCCTGCATGCAGCAAAATGCTGGGTCCTGTTTAAGTATCCAGTCTGCTAGTCTATGTCGTTTGATTGGGGAATTGAAACCATTGATATTAAGAGAGATTAAGGCATAGTGATTATTGCCATCTGCCATTCTTGACGCTATCTTTATGTTTGAGTGGTTATCTACTTTTGGGTTTGATTCAAGAAGGTTATTATCTCATTTTGTCCAGGGTGTTGTTTCTCTCCCTGTATTGGAGGTTTCCACCTATTATCCGTTGCAGGGCTGGATTTGTGGAAAGATATTGTGAAAATTTGATTTTATCATGGAATATCTTGGTCTCTCCATCTATGGTGATTGAGAGTTTTGCTGGGTATAGTAGTCTAGGCTGGCATTTGTGCTGTCTTAGTGTCTGCATGAGATCTGCCCAGGATCTTCTTGCTTTCATAGTCTCTGGTGAGAAGTCTGATGTGATTCGGATAGGTCTTCCTTTGTATGTTACTTGGCCCTTTTCTCTTACTGCTTTTAATATTCTTTCTTTGTTTAGAACATTTGGTGTTTTGATTATTATGTGACGGGAGGTATTTCTATTCTGGTCCAGTCTGTTTGGAATTCTGTAGGCTTCTTGTACGTTCTTCGGCATCTCTCTCTTTAGGTTAGGGAAGTTTTCCTCCATAATTTTGTTGAAGATGTTTACTGGCCCTTTAAGTTGCAAATCTTCACTCTCATCTATACCTATAATCCTTAGGTTTGGTCTTCTCATTGTGTCCTGGATTTCCTGGATGTTTTGGTTTACACGTTTTTTGCATTTTGCATTTTCTTTGACTGTTGAGTAGATGCTTTCTATGGAATCTTCAGCACCTGAGATTCTTTCTTCCATCTCTTGTATTCTATTGTTGATGTTTGCATCTATGACTCCTGATTTCTTCCCAAGGTTTTCTATCTCCAAAGTTGTCTCCCTTTGTGATTTCTTAGTTGTTTCTACTTCCTTTTTTAGTTCCTGGATGGATTTGCTGAGATTCTTCACTTGTTTTTTCGTATTTTTCTGTATTTCTTTAAGGTATTTTTGCATTACCTCTTTCAGGATTTCTTCCTGTTGACCCACGTTCTCCTGCATTTCTCTGAGCGATTTTTGTGTTTCCTCCTCATGGGAATCCATCTGTTGATCCATCGTCTCCTGCATTTCTTTAAGCAGTTCTCGTGTTTCCTTTGTAAGGACATTTATCCGTTGATTCATTTCTTTAAGCAATTTTTGTGTTGCCTCCTTATGGGCATCCGTCTGTTGACCCATATTCTTCTGCATTTCTCTAAGCGATTTTTGTCTTTCCTTTGTAAGGGCTTCTAACCGTTGATTCATGGTCTCCTATAATTCTTTATTAGGTTTATTTGTGTCCTTCTTGTGATCCTCTAATAGCATCATGAGAAGTGATTTTAAATCCAGATCTTGTCTTTCAGGTGTGGTGGGTTATCCAGGACTTGCTGCTGTTGGAGAGTTGGGTTCGGATGGTGCCATATTACTTTGATTTCTCTTAGTAACGTTCCTAAGTTTGCCTTTTGCCATCTGGTTACCTCTGATGTTAGTTGGTCTTGCTGTCACTGGCTGTTGGTTGGACCTCCTGTGAGCCTGCAAAGCTATTTCTGCTCCCCCTGGTTTACCAGGATTTCCCTGGCACAGATTTCTGGGGCCTGCCCTGCTCCTGAGTGACTTTGGAGCACTGATGTGCCTTGCCCCAAGTGATGTTATATTGGGGAGTCCTTGCACATCCAAAGGCTCAGCGTAGTGGATTCCAGGAGCAGAGGTCGCCAAAGGGAGGCTGGTAGGCTCCTGCCCTGTGCAGGGGTGTGTGATCTCTCCTAGAGTGGGGGGGGAGGGGCGTCCCTCTGCCAGGCAGAAGTCCCACAACAGAGCTGGCATGCTGGTTACTGTAGATCTGCCCAGCACTTGGGAGCCATGTGCACACAAGCCACCCGAGACCCAAGTGATATTATGCCTGTCTGTCTCTGAGCCTGGCAGTCCCAACTTCCTGGCCACTGGACAAAGATGGCGGAGTGCACTCTGCACTCTCTCCGTGGCACTGGTCACCCTGCAGAGGCGATGGCCTACAGCAGATCTGGCACCCAGACGACCACAGCGCTGTCCCTTTCTTGGGAGAAGGCGGAAGCCCCAACAGGCCATGACCGAAGCGATGTTATATTGGGGAGAACCTGGGTACCTGTCTCTTCAGTGCAGTCTACTGGAACAGAGGTCACCTAGTTTAAGTGTTTTAAAGAAAAAAATTCTCTTATTCCCTGAGTTTCTTTAGAATTGTAATAACTGATGGTGTATGTCAGTCTTTAGAACTACTTAATATGATGCTAGGGGCTAGAAAGAAAGTGGTATTTTCCTAAGCATAATTCAATATATCTATGAATATATTTGTTGTTCCACAATCCATTATTCAAAGGATTTTTATTCATAAGAAATAAACTGATTATTTGAACAAATTTTAGTAGACATCAGAGACCTAACCATCTATATTCCAATTGGAACTTAGTGCTGTTTAAGTCTATTATCCAAATAATTATTAACATTTTCCCTTGGTATATAGGGCTTTGAAATTAAAAAAGTTGAGTATTGATATCATGTCTCATACCATGTTTAGCAAATATTTCTTATCTGTAATGTGCAATTCTATGAGATTTGGTCACACTCTAAATTCATGTTACCTTAGCAATCAGTAACTAGAAGATTTTTATTCTGCATACTCATTTATCCTGCATAGTATCAACATTCTTAGAACATCACATAAATATAATATTTTAGTTCTGCTTTTATGTATTTACTAGCATATTTATTTTGAGATTAACCTATAGTGCACCTTGCATATGTATATGCATATGTTCTTGTATGTATGTGTGTATTTGTGTATATATGCATGTGTTTGTGTGTATTTGTGGTGTTTCTGTGTGTGTATGTGTGTGCAGGAGAAATTCATGTTTGAATTACTGCCAATGCACTTGTGTACACATGAACATGATGGCCAGAAGTCAACCCTGGGTATTTTCTTTGTTTAGTTCCATATATTTTAGTTGTTGAGACACATTCAAATAGAAACTTGGGTTTGAAATTATGCGAGGCTCATGGTCAGCAAGCCTCAATCATTTTTCAGTTTCTTCCCATCTACCACAGTCATTACAAATGTACTCTACCACTCTGGCCTTTTAACTTGGTTGATTCTTTGCATTCTAGCTCCCTGTCCCATCTCACACATCCATGGCTATCTATTCTACATATCTTTCCCAATAAAAACCATCTCTTCCTTCTAGTAATGTACTCTATTGCTACCATCTATGGCTATATGGATTGTATATTGGTTATCATTGACTTCACAGCTAATATCCACATGTAAGTGAATACACACAATATTCATCTTTTGGAGTGGGATTCCTCACACAGGACGATTTTTTTTTCTTATTACATTCATTTTCCTGAAATTTTATTGTTTTTAAAACAAAATCCCAATAGTTTGATTTTGCCAATGAAGACTCAGAGGCTACATGCTGGCTGTACTGGCTGGTTTTGGGTGTCAACTTGACACAGGCTGGAGTTATCACAGAGAAAGGAGCTTCAGTTGGGGAAGTGCCTCCAGGAGATCCAGCTGTGGGGCATTTTCTCAATTAATGATCAAGGGGGAAGGGCCCCTTGTGGGTGGTGCCATCCCTGGGCTGGTAGTCTTGTGTTCTATAAAAGAGTAGGCTGAGCAAGCCAGGGGAAGCAAGCCATTAAGGATCATCCCTCCATGGCCTCTGCATCAGCTCTTGCTTCCTGACCTGCTTGAGTTCCAGTCCTGACTTCCTTTTGTGATGAACAGCAATTCAGAAGTGTAAGATGAATAAACCCTTACCTCCCCAACTTGCCTCTTGGTCATGATGTTTGTGCAGGAATGGAAACCGTGACTAAGACAAATTGGTACCAGCATAGTCGGGTATTCTTGCGAAAACCTGACCATGTTTTGCGAAGGACTGTGGAAGGACTTTGGAACTTTGAGCTAGAAGAGCAATTAGGATGTTAAGAGCTCTGTGGAAAGTTCTGTAGGAGCTTGGAAGATAATGTTAAGAACAGTGCAGATGATGGAGGCCTGACTTGTGAAATTTCAGAGGGAAGATTAAATACTCTTATCAGGGCCATGTTTTGATTGTGAAGATTCTGTGGTTTTGGTAAGCTGGGGCTGAAGAATCAGTTGTGATTAACAAGATACCTGATCTACAAAGCAAACCTTTGTATTACTGGGACTACTGATGCTGGTTAGCTGGAGCTAAGAAAATAGCGGTGATTAAGAAGCGACCAGCATCACTGAAGTGAAATCTTCTGGGAAGTGTTTCCTGAGAGCACAGAGGTTTTGTTCCAGAAACGGCCATGGTTGTACTTTGTATTGTGGCTGTATTTGGTAGTGTGTATGAGTCACCCAGGTGGTACTGGTTTTGAAGGCATGAAGGGGTCATGAAGAGCAGCTGAAGCTCAGTGCTGTGAGAGGCCTCAGAAGAACACTGGTGAAGGTACAACATCAGTTGCAATTGATGGCCCAGGCAGGACTAAATGGGTCATGCAGTGTTTTGGAGTTGCCAGTGTCATGTGATGACCAACAAGAATAGCAGCAGCAGTGGAGTACAAGCAGCTGAAGCCTAGAAGACAAGCTGTGTGCTACAAAGAGCAGAGCTGGAGAAGTGACCCAAGCCCTTGGAGGAGCCTGGAAGATCATGAGTTGGATCCTAGACATTGAACCTTTGGAGTTTGAGTTTTGCTTTTGATTATGACTGTGCCCTGATATTTTTCCCTCTTGAAGGAAGAAAGTATTTTAGTGGAGCCCACAGTTAGTTAATTTTTAAAAGCCTTTGAATTTTAAAAGATATTGGACCTTTTAAAGGGATTGAATTTTTAATATGTAAAGACTGTGGGACATTTAAAGTTATTTAGATCTTGGGGATGAATAAGAAAGTAAGGGTTGAGGCTTAATAGTGATGTGTTTGTGTGTTAAGTTGACAAGGGGTCAATTGTACTGGCTGTTTTTCTGTGTGTGTGTGTGTGTGTGTGTGTGTGTGTGTGTGTGTCAACTTTTGACACACGCTGGAGCTATCACAGAGAAAGGAACTTCAGTTGAGAAATTCCTCTATGAGATCCAGCTGTGGGGCATTTTCTCAATTAGTGATCAAGGCGGGAGAGCCCCTTGTGGGTGGTGCCATCCCTGGGCTGGTAGTCTTGTGTTCTATAAGGGAGTAGGCTGAGCAAACCAGGGGAAGCAAGCCAATAAAGATCATCCCTCCATGGCCTCTGCATCAGCTCCTGCTTCCTGACCTGCTTGAGTTCTAGTTCTGGCTTCCTTTTGTGATGAACAGCAATGCAGAAGTGTAAGCTGAACAAACCCTTTCCTCCCCAACTTGCTTCTTGGTCATGATGTTTGTGCAGGAATAGAAACCCTGACTAAGACACTGGCACAAAAGTCTGCTTATTCAGAGAGGCAGAGAAAACATGCCCCACACTCCCCATATTACTCTCCCCCTCAATCAATAGCCCAGAAGGAAAAAGCTAATTATCCTTCTCCTCACTATCTTGAAAACACTTCCAAATGAAAGTTCCTCCTTTCTACTTCAGGTGTGTCTCTCTACTGTCCTTCTGATTTCCTCTCACTCTTGGTAGTTTCTTTTCTATGTTCTCTCTCTGTCACCTGGTTACATGCTCTGCCTCTTGACTTATGGTTGACTTTATTTAAACTTTTTTACAATAAACAGAAAGCTCTTGGATTAAAGGTGTGTGTTAGGGCTGAGCTACACCTCAACTAGAAAGAAGAGTTTTTGTTTTTAGTTTTGTTTTTTCCAGTATACAATCTTAGGATTCCCATAGTAATCAAATACCCTGTAACATTTAATGATTTCAGTTTTGTTTAGTGGTCGAGTAATACTTCATTGTGTCAATGGTGTCAATGTACCATATTTTCTTTATTCTTCTGCTCAGAGACAAATAGATAAGCAATGAATGTGGCAGAGTGTCTATGTGGTGGGATGGTACATTCTGTTGGCATATGCTCAGGAGTGGCATACCAGGATCTTGAAGTAATTTGATCACCATCTTTCTGAGGAACCACCAGGCTGATGTCCATAGTAGTTCTATGGGATTGCACTTCCCAAGAAAATGAAGGACTATTCTACTTACTCCAGATCCTTACCAGGAGGGACTGTCATTGTTTTGTTTAACTTAGCCATTCTGACAGGTATAAGGTAAAATCTCCAAGTAATTTTGATTTGAGTTCCCCTGATAGCTAAGGATGTATATTTGATTAAGTGTTTCTCAGTCATTTGAGTTTCCTGTAATGAGAGGAAATATCTGTACCTCATGTTTTTGAGACATACATTTTCTTAAGTTCTTTATATATTTTTGATATTAAGCCTCTTGTTAGTGAAAATGTTTTCCAGTTCTGTAACTGCCACTTTGTTCAAATGACAGTGCCCTTTGCTGTGCTTCAGCTCTTTGGTTTCATGAGACTTGAAAGCTCATTTCAACTCTTACATTGGTCAGGGATGTCCTTTAAATTCTGGAAATTCAGTTTTATTCCTTTTCCTTTTGTCAAATTTGTTATTGTTTGATAATTTATTTTACATAAAAAGAATTGCACATCATTGATTACATATTAATTACAGTACTTTATAATGATTGTATACATGCATACATGTGCATATCTATATAGATTTATAGAGAAATACATAGATATATGTAATTATCTCAGTCTATTTTCTATTAGGGAACTATTAGATGTTCCATGAAGCTATTTGAATTGAATTCTATGTTAAAAAATATTGTTTTCTCCCTAGGATTAGACAAGTGAGTTTACTGAGTTATGTCTTAAAATATAAACCATATCAAACTTAATCATTTCATTGAAAAAAATAAAAGTATCTGAAAAACACAAAAAATGACCAAGAATGAGAAAGAAAATTATGACATTTCTGAGTGTACAACAATATAGTGTATATATATGTCCCTGTCTGTACATGTACACTTACAAATAACATGTTTATTTTATTTTATTTTATTGGCTTTCCCAGATTCTAATTGTTATTTCATAATAGCTTTAGCCTTTTTGATGTTTTTGTAAAGTCATTTTCTTAAAATGTGAATAAAACGGCTATGCTTCACGTCTTCAGAATGAATAAAAACAACTTCACAGCAAAACCATTTTAAAGAAAAAAATATCAAACTTCAAAAACAATTAAATAGATTAAAGCAGATTCTTAAGAGATGTGTTTATTGAGAGCTTAGGGAGTTAAAGGCAGAATTTCCATTAAAATGACAGAGAAATTGTGCATGAAATTTCCTGCGTGCTTTGATGAACATTCTGTTCTTCCCATTGAATTTGAAGAAAGGGAGTAATTCCATAGTTTAAAGAGTACTGCAATCTTGTCAACACAGACAGTCTCTAATTTTAAGTGTAAAATGTTTATGAGCATTCTTGAAGCTAAATCTGGGTAACAGGTGTGCCTGCTTTTCATCCCCCTCCTACACATTTCCTTGCTCTAATGCAAATGTCACTTCCACTTCTATTAAATTCAATTCTAAGTGATATTTTATGGTTAAACTTAATGCTAAGATTTCTTTTCTGTGGAGATTCTGTATTTTGAACTATTTGATTTCCTTGATGAAAAGAGTCTGAGGTTCCAGAATAAAGTTGAATCCTGCCAGTCAGACATCTACGATGGAAAAATCATTGATGAACAAAATTGCTTAAATTTTTTCCTACCTTCTGTGGGAGAAATTAATAGTTTGTGAAATTTATTTCCTGTGTGTCAACATTTCCTATGTAAATAGATTCCCTTTAACATTTGTCCAAATATCTGTAAAGTTATGAACTTTGTCAATGTACCACAGCCCTTGAAAATAACATAATTAAATAAATTCACATTAAAAAGAAAGATGCCATAATTTCAATGCTTAATAACCATCTACTACAGTTTAGCATTGGAAGTACAATTGTTGCTGTTGTTACTTAAGCCCTAAATTATGTCTCCTTAAATTATGTGTATTACCTGAGGCTCTAGGGGCCATTCATGTTGTGGTAGATATTCATGTTTGATCTGCTTAGATTTTCCTGCTAGAATCAGGGAGAAGGCTTTCTTAAGTATACTGGAGATGGTTAGTACCTAAAAAAGTGAGGAAGGCAGTCTCTTAAGATACAGCCTCATTAGCATTTCCATGATTACTGCTATTTTTTGACAATGCAGAGCTGGGTTTTACATTTACTGAAAAGGCCTGTGACAAGTCACGCTCATTCATTGATGCATGTGTTTACTTTGCTGCCATGCCTTCTCTCACTTTCACTATTCCTTCATCTGTATCACCTGTATGTTCTTGAATGACAAATAAATGGTTTGTATTCGGCCTTAGTCTCAATATATGCCTTATAGCATATTTAAATTTTTAATCATAAAAAATTGTGTCAAAATATTTTCTCAAAATTAAGAAAGCAAAGGTAATCTTAATAATAAAATTGTAATTTTACCCAATGAAAGAAATTTTAATTATCCCTTCACCAATTTAATTTTTCTATTGTATTTGCATGAATTTATTAGCGATTTCATTGATAAGTGAGTTACACATAGATTTTATGTTTTGTAGAAAGTAATACTGAAGCAAATAACTGTAGAAATATATTTCATTGTTCTAATTGTTCTAGTCAATGTCATGTATAGAGAGTTGTTTCTAGATTAACCTATGATCCTTACCTATTCTATTTAGCTTGCATTTATTTGTCTATTTTATGTATTTGCTCATTTATTAAGAACACTGAATCTATAATGAAAAATTGTCCTCATCTGCTTTTAATTTCACTCTACTACCAAACACAGACTGTTATATATAGAATTTCTTAAGCATTAATGATTTTTCAGATTTAAACATGCAACTGAAATATATCCATTTTGAATTAACAGAAATGACTTGACATATATTCACACATACTCATTAAAACACAGAATTCTCAAAAGTATATTGTTAATTTCATAAGAATAAAGGATTTGAGTGCATTTCTCTGAGTACAATTCAGGTAATTTTGCTGCTGTATACATACATACATACATACATACATACATACATACATGTATGTCTGTGTGAGTTTTCACAATAACAGAAGATTCAGGGCGTGTGAATTTACACCGCTTATCTGCAATCCTTTTATTATAGCAGAGCCTTTATGGCCTAATTATCCTCTGTTTTTACTTCTTAATAATGTTATACTGATATTATGTTACAACTGGAATAATGATGCGACAGAAATATTACAACTAGAGCGTGAAACAGAGAAGGGCTTATACCTTTACCAACTAATAAAAACCAAAACTTTGTTTTAAATAATACTACATATGTATGTGTTCCAATCTTCACTGATTGTCCAGTTTTCAATATCTAAACCATGATGGTTGTTCCCATGGTTTCATAAAGTGACCCATGACAGTGCCAACATCATGATTAAGGAAATGCAGAAAGAGCCAAACATAGACAAAGAAATTCATTGTTTGTTGAAATGTTCTTACTACATAACTATACTAGCACAGTCACTGCACAAACACAATCTGTTGCCAAGATTTCAGCTAAATACAAATGAATCAGAAACTGGAAACATTGCCTTCCTAAAATATTATCAATCTGAAAAAAAAAAGAATGAAAAAGACATGAGAATTTTTCATGTTCAGTTTAAAAATGATTTTCTTCTTAATTCTTGAATATTCTTCTAAATGAGTAATATACATGGATTTAGATTTGAAAAAAATTGTGGATGTTTACATACATATATACTTATATATGAAGTGCCCAAATTTATGGCTCGACAATTATGAAAAATGTCTAAACTAATATAAAAATCTATGGTGTCATTTATCATTAAGATACAGAATATTTTTGTGAAAGCAACAGTATTTTATTCCTCCACAATGAAAATCAAAATCATATTTGTGAGAAAATTAATGGAACTGATAACTAAATGTATATTATAACTGAGATAAAATGGTCTTAAAAGTGAAAAACTTTGTATTTCACTTATACATTAGATCTGTGTGTGTGTGTGTGTGTGTGAGAGAGAGAGAGAGAGAGAGAGAGAGAGAGAGAGAGAGAGAGAGAGAGAGAGAGACTTCTGAGTGTACATTATGGAATTAGAAGAGATGTAAAATATGGGATGTGGTAAAATCTATATGTGACAGTGTAGGCTCTGCAGAGGGAGAGAACAAAACTCAGTGGGGTGATATCAGAAGGGAGCAGAAACTGTATGAATAAAACATGCATGGAAATGCCAAGTGTCATACTTTATTGTGCATATTTCCTTAAAATGTTAATTAAAAAGAGAAGGTAAAAATATACCTGTAAAATATGAGTAAATGTTCACTAGTATGCACTATATATCTATACATGTATATGTGTAATATATATCTATATCTATGTCTATTTCTATATCTATATCTAGCTTTATCTCTGTCTCTGTCTCCATCTCCATCGCTCTCTCTCTCTCTCTCTCTATATATATATATATATATATATATATATATATATATATATATTATCAAAGTGAGGTATTGGAGATTGCTCAGAAACATGACAAGGAAACTGACCAGCTATACACAAAATTTCTAAAGCATATTTTTATGTTTCTTGCCCACTGTTTTATTTACTGCTTTATAAATCTTATCAAATGTCTGATGCTGACATAGAGGAATAGCTCAGAGAAAATATAATGAATATATGCATAAAATATTCAGTCTACAGTGTAGAATATTTTTCTATTAAAAGCTCATCAAATGTGTACTTCACTGAACTCTTGTGATTCTGAACTAGATCTTAAATGAATTACTGCCAGTTATATTGACACTTAAAAGGGTAGAGTATATTGATATAAATTGAGAGAGATATAAATGCATTGTGCCTTAAATTTATTTCAGAATGAGAGTTTTACTTGTAAAACAATATTTTTGCAATAAATAATGTCTTTAGTTATATTCTAAACATTTTAAAACAATTTTTATACTTTTCAAATGAACTAAATTCAGATGACCAGTAATTTACTTTCATAGGATTGTAAGAGAAAAAGTAAAGTGTTTTTATACCTAGATTATATTTTTAGGATGCTTTAAAATCCACATAAGGTTTGTAATATATGAAAAGAATTAATAAAAATGTTTACATAATTGAGGCTAAAGTCTAATATTCTTGTTCAAATTTGTATTTGACATTTCAAAACACTGTCCCCAAAATTGTTCTCATTATTAATGACTTTTGGTACTTAATAGAAGGAGATATTTATCTTTATTGTCTTTGTTACTGGTGAATCTAAGGGCTCTATACATTCTAGACCAGCATTCTTCCACTGAGTACCTCCCACAGTACAAGTTGTTTGTCTTTTCAGTGTCGGTAAGTACTTGTAGGCCAGCTTTCTTTCATCTTTCCACTTCTATTCCTGGACTCTGGGACCATTCTCTTTATATTTTCTCTGTTAATTTTCTATTCTAGATGTTACATGTGAATGAGGTCACGGGGGAATTAACCTTCCTGAATCTAATATCTCTTACCATTATGACTCTCCTCCTTCATCAATACTGTTCTAATTGACAGAATTTAATTATACTTATAGCTGTGTAGTACTCTTAAGTGTATGCTGAGAATATTTTCTTTATCATGAATGCATCAGTGGGCACTTAATTTGCTTCTTCCCCTTAGGAAGTACTACAGTACTACAAATTTTGCTTTGACATAATATTCTATAGTGATAAATGCTAACTAATGAGTCTCTTGAATCACATACTATTTCTAAACATTTATATAGTTAAATTTCACTTTGAGGTCACTTATATTTCAAGTAATCAGTATTTCATTAACTATAACCTGTTTAGTTTTTCTTTGCATGACTTCACAAGCCCTAGGTAATTGCCTGGATTTTCAGTTCCAAGAGTTATTTCTCACTTCTTGAGGAGATCTAAAATCCAATTAAAGAGGACTAATCCAATATATATGTAACACTACTGAACCATTACAGTTAAAGAGCCATGCCTATCATTGTGGTTTATAGGGATTTCCTAGCAATTTCAGAAGCTACATACATAAAGTATCACCAGTATGACTGCTTAAATATAAACTGAACAAGGACAACAACATTATACTATCACGGATGGGGAAAACACACAGGAGGCCTTAACCGTACACAAAGAACTATAGGCAACTAAAAAATGTAATTCTTCCTCAGGGATGAATATACAAATAGGTTATTTAATACTAAATGGTAAGCCCTAAAAGCAAGCATGATAGGAATATTTCACAGGTAGGGTTTGTTGTATTTATATATTTTGAATAAATGTGGATAAGCATATATATTTGTGTAGATAATTATAATGAATGAAAAAGGGTGCCGTGGACTTGAAACTAGAGTAATGAATGGTGTGAGTAAGAATTTGGAGAGAGGAAAGGATGGGGTAAATGTTGTAATTACATTTTAATCTCTGAAAACAAGGAATTAAGAAATATATATTCAACCTATATAAACTTATATATAAAGGCATATTTCAAGATATTAGCTTTTCTCTAATTTTGCTTGCATTCCCCTGTTTAAATTTCACTTCATGACTAGTTTTAAGCCTAATTGGAAGTTTTGAAATAGGACCCAGACGGACCTCCAAAATGTGGCTGCTTCGCTCTTTTCACTGCACTCCTTGCTCTCTGGTACTTAGATGCTGCTGCAAGCTCCTGTTTTACTGCCTTTAAACTGCTAGCCATTTATTGATTCACTTGGGATTTAATTGCTTGCGCTCAGTAAGTGTTCTAATCAGAACAGCAAAGATCTCTTTACCCCTCACAATGTCAGTGGAGTTAGAAATTGAAGTTGCAAATAACCTGTTAAGTCACCCCTTTAATCTTTTTTTTTCCCCAGGCAGGACATTTCCCTGTGGTGTATTTTTTCTTTCTCTTTGTCAATCTCAACTTTAAAAAGGTGTATTAAGAATGCCTTCTAATGCTTCTACTCTAGACTGGAATCTGCAAGATATTTTCGAGAGGAAAGGAGTTGCACAACTTCCTGAACATCCCAGGTAAAGTGCTTCTATGTATGGGCTATGATGGTTTCTTTGCCATTGTTCCACTGTATAGTCTTAAATTTCTAGGTGAGAGTTTAATAATGAGAGACAGAGTTGCTACTCTACCAACACTCTCAGGTTTTATTACTCTGGCCAGTTTAATCAGAAACATGGTTGGCAGAATATTTCAGGCACTTACAATAGTGATATAGCTACAGCATGTAGGAAAGGAAACTCAAATGTTTCTGTGACTTGTAGTCAATTTTTTTTCTTTTCTCAGTTGCCTTTCTTAAAAACAGGCCTCATTCTTTCCATGAAATCAGGCAGGATGTGACTGGGTTGCCCATCATTCTTTGTAAAATTCTACTAAATGTCCCATTTTTGTTACGTACAATATGAACAGATCATAATCTATATTTTATAGATGTTTATATCTTGATATAATCTATTGAATTACTCTAAGTTAATGAAACAAACACACTCTCATACACAGTGAATTGATAGCATCCAATTCAGAATAGGAATATAGACATTTATTTTTAGGACAATAACAGCTCACAACTCTGCACTGTCTTCTCTGTCCTTTTATCATGATTCCCTTGTTTTCCACCACTTTGAACTCATCACCTTTCATATTTGCTTAAGTTTAAAGTTTTAGTAAAGCTGTTATTAAACTTCAACACGCATGTTACTGGCAGTTGACTTCTTAGACAGCATCACACCCAAGTCAGATTTACACCATTTGAATTCTTATGAATCTGTTTCACCTACTCTGATGGTCACATTCTCACTTTGTGGAAATTTTAGGGGTTTTTGGTTTGGTTGGTTGGTTGATTTTGCTGTTATTGTGTTTGATTCCTGATCATCCATATACATACATATCTTGGTGTGTGGATTTCTTATTTGACAATGTATAAATGTAACCTTAGAAACTTTAAAATCAAAAACATTCCAGTGAAATTGAGATTCTTAATTTATTTTCGTTGTTGTTGAACACATAATGACAAAGTTCAACTAAAAACATCAGTATTTTGACAGACATGGGGCTTCTTCTCTCTGTCACCTAACAGCTCTCAGGTGATACTAAGAGAGTTGTCTGTTGTTTACAAACTTTGGGTCTATTTTTGTTCTCAGCATTTCTGCTAGTACCCAGCTGAGAGTGAAAGTACATTTCTTTAAATGCAGGATCATACTAGGCAAGTGAATAAATGCAACAAACAAACAAAACTAGTAAAAAAAAACTGATAAAATACATAGAAAACAGAATTTAAGAACTGTGTATTGGTTTGAATAGAAATGGTCCCCAATAGACTCCTGTGTTTGAGTTCTTGACGACAGGAAGTAGCACTGTGAGAAGGTGTGGCCTTGTTGGAGGAAGTATGTCACTGTAAAGATGGGCTTTGAAGTCATATATGTTCAGTGAAGCTCCTATTCTCCTTAGGTTACTTGTAGATAAAGATACAAAACTCTCAACTCCTTCTCAGGCACCACATCTGCCTATCTGTCGCAGTGATGTTAATGGACTACACCTCTGAAACTGTAAGCCAGCCCAAATTAAATATTTTCCTTTATAAGTGATGCTTTGGTCACCATATCTCTTTATAGCAATAGAAACCCTAACTAAGACAAATTAGAAGAAACAGATAATGTATATATGGTATTCAGCCTGAAGTTTCTCTAGTTTATTGTCTTTATACAGTTCCCCCATTGAGTGCACATGTGGGATTGGTACATAGAATTCAAGACAATCTGCTGACTTGAAAAGGAAGACCTATGGTTTAGGAAAGAAGAAAAACTCCCCAGAAGTTGAGATATTTTAGGTCTGATCATCAGAGAAGATAGAGTGGTAAGTTTAGTGAATATCAGTTATGCACAGAGGACACCATTTAAATTCCTGACATGCAGTTATGGGAAACCTGTTTGATGCTAGCAACTGAACAAAATGAAGTGCTCACAGGAGGAAGATCTGGTGTTCAGAAGACTCCAAAAATTACATATTTCCAAAAGCTCAGTATAAATTGGACAAGTTACAAGGTAGTACATAAAGCACCCAGCCATGAAGGGTATTTAGCACAGCTTCAATTGTTTTTAGGAAAGAAAAATGTAAAAGATCATAAAGGATAAAACAATTCAATAATTTTGATATATGACCAAACAAACCAAGGACAAGAGAAGGGAGAAAGAAAGAAATTAGGCATGAAAAGCAAAACATTCAACATTTAATTTGGTATAACAAATGTTCTATGTCAAAAAAATTATAATGAATGAAAGAAGAAAAAAGAAATAAATTATTTTCACCATTACTTATAATGTATGCAGCAATCAAAAATGACTTTAGCCTGAAGTAAATATGAGTAAATATTGAAATACTTTTTATATGGTAAGGTAAGCAGAGACATAAAATACATGTTTTTAAAATAACCAAATTTAGCTTCTATCACTGAAAATTATTTCATGTTAGATAAAATCAAACTCATGATTGAAAACCAAGTATATATTATAGGAAAATGTTAATAAAATCTAAAATACAACAGTAGGAATTATACGAAATAAAACTAAAAAAAAATATATTGAGTGTACAAATGAGCTGTGGGACAAATTAATGACCTCCTGGATGGAAATTGCATCCACAAAGACCCAGAGATATCAGTGCCATGATAAAAAAAAAATGAAATACTGTTTGAATAAATTATGACTGATAATGTTTCAAAGTGTATTAAAATTGGAGAACATTGTATATAAAAACATGATAAAATCCTATAAGAGAAGACATTAGGAATAATACTTTGGAAGAAAACATAATTTCTAAATGGGAGTAATAGAAATTTGTCTTTTTTAATGGAAGGGGGGCTGACTCAGGATATAAAGTGTTTGCCTTGTAGACTTTTTGACCTGAGTTTGTCTTCTCTGAAAAAAAAATATATATAGCTAGGCACATATACTGGCATACATATCTGTAGTGCCAGTGTTCCTATATGAGAGATGATAAGAGTTCACAGGAAGAAGTACAAAAGTTCATAGGCCATCTAGTCTGGAATGAGTCCTTATGAACAAGAGATGTGTTTAAACAAGTCCTAGCATCAGTTGTTTCAATCTGTTGATTACACATGCATACTGCATGCAAGCCTGAAGACAGGAAACTACCATCATTAAAACATGGAAACTAAAAGCTGTCGGTTTTCAACTGTCTGATTGCCAAAAAGCCTCGGAAACAAACAAAACAAAATAAACACTTTTTGATACATTACCAGGGGACCTGTACAACAACAATAAAAATAACTTTCAGATTATAAAAAAAAATACTAAGGTTCATAAAACAGGTAAGTGGAAATATGAAATAACAAGCTCAACACATAGACGCTATATGTTATCTAAAAAAATGAAGGTCAACCAAAGTACAGTGAAATTAGGTCATGAAATTTCAAACATAAGCAGAAGCAAGGACAATAGCCAAGAGAAGGGAAGGAATAACATTGTCCCACTCACTCTAGAAGGCAGAACTTAAGTTAAAGATACTCTTTTAACCTGTTGTAGCCAAAATGGCAAAGCAATGAGAAACAGTCATTAATATGCAGAAGAAGAAAAAATGGGCCTTAAAAATTTTTAAGTCAATCCAAAACATGAAAAATAGAAAAGGGTAAAGGAGGAAAAAACAAAGAAAGAAAAAAACAAACAAAATCCCTGAGAAAATGGGAAGAAAGTAGTATATGATGCACAAAATCTAAATGATAGAAAAACTTGCACTAAATCCAATTATCTAAATGTGTAACATAGTATAAAGATAGTTGTTAAGGAAATTAAATATTTAACATTTATTAATCCATTTCTGCTTAGAATTTTTGAGTGATTTTCTTTAACTATAAGGAATATTCCCAAGATCAACAGTATATTATTTTACATTCTGTGGGAGGCCAATCTCTCACATTCTAAACATATCACCTATAAAACTCTTTTGCAAACAAACTCTAGCTCAGTTCTAGCTAATTTATTTGCTTATTTTAAAATCTGTATTTTTCCTTTAATATATGATGTAGTTTCTTTATTACTATTTATTAATCATTTTATTCGTTTACATTCCGAATGATATCCCCCTTCCTGGCTGTCCCTCCACGAACCACCCATCCCATCCATCTTCTCACCCCCCACCTCCTCTTTTCCTCTATGAGCTGCTCCTCCACCCACTTACCCACTCCTGCCTCACCCACTCTAGCATCTCCCTATGCTGGGGCATCAAGCCTCCACAGTGTTGTGATTATAAAAATATAAAGAGCTATAAGATTATGTTCTATGGGGGTGTGGTGAGGTGTGGGGGAAAGGGATGCCTAAGTGGGCTCATGCTGAGGCATCTCTTCCCCCTGAGGGACCAGCCATGTGATAGTATAGTACAGAATAGAGTTTATTCAGGTTATGGGGAGGGGGATTAGGAGGGTAGTAGAGGCAGAGATAGGCAGAGAAAACAAGAGTAGAGAAGTAGAGGTCAGCCATGACCAAGTGAAGAGAGGGGGGAAAGGGAAAGGGGAGAGAAGAGCCCTAGAGGGCAAGAGAGAAGCAAGCAGGAAATAGGAGTAAGAGAGTAACAGACAAGGGAGAGAGGAGTTGGCAAGAAGCTCCTTTTATAGAGGGCCAGGCCTACCTGGCTGTTGCCAGGTAACTATGGGTGGGGCATACCTGGCTATAACTGGGGTGGAACTTAGACAAAATCCTAGCACTCAGGACCAAGAGCCTCCATTCCCACTGATGTTAGATAATTCTGCCCTGTGCTACATATGTATCTGGAACCATGTATACTCTTTGGTTGGTGGTTTTGTCTCTGGGAGTTCTGGGTGGTCGAGTTAGTTAATATTGTTTTTCCTATGGGATTCCAGTCTCCTTTAGCTCCTTCAGTCCCTCCCCTAGCTCTTCCACTGAGGTCCTAAGGCTCAGTTAGATGGTTGGCTGTGAGTATCTGTATTTGAATTGGTCAGGTGCTGGAAGAACCTCTTAGGAAACAGCCATACAAGGCTCCTGTCAGCAAGAGCTTCTTGACATCTGCAATCCAGTACTCTAAACAAGGCAAAATGTCCTTTTTTGTTAAAGAGACTTCATTCTGAAATTTTGTCAAAGTTAAACTTTTCAGTTTCATGTTAAGATAGACTTTTTGTTTAGGACTGATGTTGTCTGGAGAACAAGCCACAGAGATCCTTCTGTCTCCACTTCCCTAGTATTGCATGTATGTGATTATTGAGCAGCAATTGCCTCATAGCTGAAAGGAAATCTGAAAGAGCTAAAATTTCTGGAAGGAAACTCATGAGACACAAAAAGCAAATAAAATTTATAATACTGTGGTAGAATTTTTTAATCCTTGTCCAGGGATTTTACCCCTTCTTGATTATTCAATTCTCAGATAAAAGACATACAACTTTTATAATTTACAATAAGTCGTAAATGGCACAAGAGCTGGGCAGTTATCTACCTTCTATGCTATGAGAGTCTACTTTCCTATTGACTCCTACTTGTCAACCCTAAGGGCCACATTTTCATGACTCACCTAACCCATGACTGCTTCTCCTTCACTTACCTTCTTCTCTCTCTTGTAGTTCTCCTCTGAGCCTTAAGCCTGGGAACATTAAACCCTGCCTATGCCTCTTCTGCTCAGGTATTTGCTGTATACATCTTTATTCACCAATCAGAAATAATTTGGGAGCAAGCTCAGATCGTTTCACTTGACTCTCTTCTCTCCTGGACAACCAGGTTTTGAAGACCCAGTACTAGCATTAGAATTCAAGCAGCCTCAGGCCAACTCCCTAAAATGTAGTAAACAAAAATCTCAGGAATCTCAAGAATTTCCTGAAAGTTACAAGACCTCAAAGGTCTTTCCCAAGGATAAGTTAATGATGTAACTACTGCTGAGGAGAAGATGGTGTGATCTGTTAGTCTAGTTGTCTACAAGTAGTGGAAATGAGTGTTAGGCAAGCTGTTTTAATGAGTCATTGCTAATATTTTATCAACTTTTCAGTTATGTAGCTGCCTTTGAGTGACCCATAGTCCTGTATGCAACCCCAATAAACATAGTATATTATATTGTTTTGAATTGAATCGTTATATTGTTGTTTGAAATATATGGGGTGAATAGACATTTTTTCATGTCTTCCCAGAAAGGATTTACGACACAAGATTGCTACTCTGCCCATTTTTAACTTTAATATGGCTTATTGGAGGAACAAACCCACATCCTCCTGCTTACCTGGTAAACATTTTACCAAATAAGCATTTTCAGCAGGCTGGAAGGATGCTTCACTACTTTTTACTTAGATACTTGGCAGCATATGAATAATTCTTAGCATACTACAGAATCTACTCTGAAGGAATTCTGATGTTCCTAAGCTTTGTATTTTGCTCAGTGTGGCGTAGGTATCCTTTGAGGTATTTTTTTAGTTGTAAAACTGAATGTTCATGGTTGTTCAACATGACTGAATTTGAAATACTTTCTTACAAGAAAAGAAATTTATCTCTAGAAAGTTTTTTCAAGTAAAAACTAGCATATCATAAAAACTCATGTTTTTTCCCCCTGAGAATCACAATATCTAATTTTAAATTTTAATTTCATCAAGATAAAGCTGTATGAAATTGAACTGTTTTCATTTTTCTAACTTAATTTTCTCATATATGACATAGTAATAAAATTACTAGTGACCAAATAGAAGGATTATGGGATATAAACTATAAACACCATCACTGTACACTTGATCAGCAGGGACACTCGGTAACTGTTACCTACCATTTAATTATAGTACATTAGTATGAACAGACATTATTAAAAGCCTATCACCTGTGGACACTTAGCTAATTAGAAACTGACATCACATTTGAACACAGATTTTTTCTGCCCCTTTCAATGCAAATTAATCCAACACAGTACAGTAGAGAGTAGTAATCAGACTTCAGATTTTATCATATTTTCTTTCTCCCTGTACTTACATTCTTTGCCTTATGCAATGACTTTAATTTTAATTTCATTGATAACTTCAACAACATAGAATTGAGTCACTACCTTAGGAAATTATGGATTTTTACTCCCTAGATTTGTGCTCAAGATATTGAGCTATTCTGAGCATATAATGATTATTTGAGGGAATGTTTCATTAATATTAATATTAATAAATGGCAGTTACATAATCTTATAACTTTGACCTTTAACTTATTTTTAATTCATGTATTCTTTTCAACTTCAAAGCCAGTTTGACTTGATTTAATAAGACGTTATCATAACACTTTAAAAAGTTTGTCAGTACTATTATATAATATATACTATTACACACTATATATGTATATATTAACAATGTTAAATAGTTTTCAGAGAATGTCTCTTTTGAGACAGAAACTTAAATACATTAGTAAATATGCATTACTTCATATAGGTTTTTTTAATATAAATTTTGGATATCTATGACGAAACATCTCAATCCAACATATGTTATTCAACATAAATTCAACAATGTATGCTAACATTTTCTAGACAACTATAGTAATTAAAAATTTATAACTTTTGTCCACTAACTAGCATTTCAGTGTCCTAGAAAGATGATATGTAGAGTAGGGGAATCTTTTAGATCTTGTCTACAGGGAAAGGTAAAACTGTGAACAAGTGATTAAAGCTTATCTATATCAGTGGTAGTAAATGAAGTACTTTGCCAAGTTTATAATAGGGAATACATGGCAAACGTACTTGCATTAGCAAAAGCTTTAAATTTTATTTTAAGAATTATAAATACACTAATTTTAATAACAAGGATACTTTTTTAAGTTTAGTCCCACTAAAAGAACTGAACCCACAGACAAAGGGAAGAAAAACACTGTACTGAAAAGACTTAGCAATTATGCCAGCAGGAAGCAGATAGGACCATATCCCTGAGCAATGCTAGAAAATCAATGTGCTAAGCCATACGCTGTAAAGCTTTTCTATTTTTCTTATTTTCTTTTATTGGATAGTTTCTTTATTTACATTTTTAATGTTATTCCCTTTCCCAATTTCCCTTCCACAAACTCCTCTCCTCTCCTCCCTCCCCCTGCTTCTATGAGGGTGTTTCCCCACCCATCCACCCACTCCTGCCTCTCCATCCTGGCTTTTCCTTACACTGGGACTGTGAGCCTTCACAGGACCAAGGGCCTCTTCTCCCACTGATGTCAGACAAGGCCATCTTCTGCTACATATGCAGCTGGAGACATGAGTCCCTCTGTTCCATGTGTATCAACCATTGGACTGAGTACAGGAGGAGTGAGGGACTGAAGGAGCTGGAGGGGTTTGCAACCCCATAGGAAGAACAACAATATCAACCAATGAGATTCCCGAGAGCTCCCAGGGACTAAATTGCTAGTCAAAGCTCTTCTTAGGGGACATTTGTTACATTGATTGGAAAGAAGCTTGATTTAGGGGACAGTTAACCATAGATAGTATTTCATGCTACCCAAAAAGGGAAAATGGCAATGAGAGATTACAACTATATTTCTTAATACCCTTAAAACATGAACTTATTTTTTAATAAGCTGTTTGCTAATTGCTTATTTTTCAATATCACTGTTTAAGACATTAATCTATTATTTCATGTTAATTCATAAAAAGTTTTGAAGCTCTTTTTGGATAGTTTTTATAATTGACATTTTTGTCTTTTTAAGCATTGACTTATTTATTCTTCTCTCATATATATTACATCCCAACTACACTTTCAGCTCCCTCCTCACCCCCCCACCGCCACCCTCACTTCTTCTCCAGATACATTCCTTCTCCACCTCCTTTCAGAAAAGGACAAGGATATCAACCAAACATGGCATAATAAGTTACAATATGACTAGGCACATGTCTCATGTCAAGGTTGGACTAAGCAACCAAGTAGGAGTCAAAAAATTGAGACAGGCCTAGATTCCACTGTTTGGAGTTCCACAAGAATAACAAACTATACTGCTGAGCCATGCATGGCCTTGATAGGGACAAAGAGGAATGGTCCTGCCCCTGGGACATGGACCTGTTAAAGCCTCAACCAAGCACTCCTTCTCTCAAGAGCTCCTCTCCATGCCAAGGGTGATCCTTGGCAATTCACAATCATTACATAATTGCAGAAGGCTTAAGACAGACCCATACAGGGTCCCTAATAGTTCCTCAGTCTCTGTGAGCCCCTATTAGCACTGTTTAGTTGGTTCTCTGGGCTGTGTTCTTGTGGTGTCTTTGGCTGCTCTGGCTCCTACAGTTCTTCATTCAGCTCTTGCACAGAACTTTTTGCTTTGGTCAATTCATGCTAGTTTATTTTTAAACATAAAACACTTTGATTTGGAATGATAAGACAGAGCTCAATTTTATGAGGCACTGGCATCAACATACATGTGAATATGTGTCTAAGAGTAGTTTTTTAGGGTAACAGAATATTGATTTTTATATTTTAAAATATTTTTGAAGTCTTGCATAAAAGTAGTGTTACTTTTCCAAATATAAACAAAAAAATAAATGAGAATTTAGCACAGAAATTAGTCCACAAGGACCAGAGAAGTATATTACATATGTAAGACCTCACAATACAAATAGCTATGTAATAAGCAAGAACTTGAACAGAATGAATTATTTTAGGATAAAGGGGGTTAAGGACTCCTTGAAATGCTATGATGACCTTTAGCAAATGCTATCTTGAACATATTGCTTGAGAATATTGGCAATTTATTGAAATGTTTATCCCACTTTTTGTGAATTGATCATCTCCCTCTACTAGGATCCTAAACCCATTACTGTGTACCAGATGTTAGAGAAAGAGGTCATAGCCATCCTCCCTGGCTTACCGCAAGCCACTTCCTCTACAGATACTCTTCATTCTCTAGTTTTTAGAATTTCATCTGAAATAAAATTAATTTTTTTTCCTTGACAGTCATTCTTTTGTTGAGGCATTTGTTCATCCCTGAATAAGACACTTTTCATGATCAACTTCCCATAATTTAGGAGAGTAAGAACTTTTTATCACAGGCCTGGAAAAAAATATAAATTCCCTTAAATCCTGTATAATTCTCTGTCTCCCTCTCCCTCTCCCTCTCCTTCTCCAAGGTGGAAAAGGGGGAAAAGCGAATATGCAAAGAAACCATTTTTCTTATCGAGGATTTTGCTACTGTTAAAAATAGTTAGGATGTGACAAAACATTCAGATATGTCAAGTTCTTATTAGAATTCGCTCCAAGACTATTGATGCTCCTGCTTCCCTGGTTTCTCTTTTGGCCTTGTTCAAGTCTTTTCAATTCAATTCATTTTTATTACCTCACTTCTTTTGATTCTATAGTGATTTGCATATTCTATTCTTACTTTCATTCTTTTTTTTCAAAAAAATTTTACTAGATATTTTATTTATTTACATTTCAAATGTTATCCACTTTCCAAGGTTCCCCTCCTCGAACCTCTATTCTATCACCCTCCCCCTGCTTCTATGAGAGTGCCCCCCTACCCACCTGCCAACTCCCACTTCATCCCCTTGGCATTCCCTGACACTGGGGCTTTGAGCCTTCACAGGATGAAGGGCCTCTCTTCCCATTGATGCTAGACAAAGCCATCCTCTGCTACATATGCAGCTGGAGTTATGGATCTTTCCATGTGTACTCTTTGATTGGTGGTTAAGTCGCTGGGAGCTCTTGGGGGATGTCTGGTTGGTTGATATTTGTTGTTTATCCTATAGGGTTGCAAACCCCAGATGGGTCAGTTATTAAGAGTACTGGCTGCTCTTCCAGAGGACCTGGGTTCAAATCCCACTACCCACATAGCAGCTTACAACTGTCTAGAGCCCCAATTCCTGTGAATCAGGTACCTTCAAACATACATGTGGGTAAATCACTTTTCATTCTTAGGTTCATTTTTCCAGCAGTGGCTCACTAATACGTGGTCTCTCTGTTGTTAATTATTTTGATTATTTTTGAATTATAATTTATAAGCACTCAAATAATTCAGAAGACAGTAAATTATATAGAACTAAACATTGTAATAATTGTTTTTTATATATAGTTATGATATAAAAAAGGCTCCTTTTATGTATTTAAGCTAATAATAATATACTATTAATTACATGTTAAAGGACTAAGAGAGTACAAATTCATGATTAATGTAGAATCCTCACATAGCACTTTAAATAAAAATATGAAATAGTAGAAAAATAATTTCAATATGTTTCATCAACACTGTAAAAAGAACCATTAGGTAAATGAACATCCATTATTTAAAAATGTAAAATACACATTCTGTAAATTAAAAACTATATTTCATAATTTACTATATAAAAAGGAAATAAAGAATACATGAACCAATTATGATAGGAAAGTCTATATTGAATTAAAATGAAAAGGAAAAGAATGATTTATCTGAGTTGATAGCTATATAGAATTCACAAGCATTCCTTTCTCTTTTAATTTTATCTCAACTTTCATTAAAATAACTATAAAACCTTCTCCCCAAATTCCCATGTGGCAATAAGTGTGATATAATTAATCAGCATAAGTGTCCTAGTGAAAAGTATGCATGTGTTAGTTGCTCAGTAGAGAGTCATGGTAATAAGAGTTCCATGCTTTATCTAAGAGAAGTGGTTTTCCTGATAAAATCTTATAGATACAATGCACAGACCACATGAAACTCAAGAAGAAGGAAGACCAAAGTATGGATACTTAATCCTTAGAAGGAAGAACAAAATACTCAAGGGAGGAAATATGGAGACAAAGTGTGGAACAGAGACTGAAGGAAAGGACATTCAGAGACTGTCCTACTTGGGGATCCATCCCACATACAACACCAAACCTAGACACTATTGCAGATGCCAAGAAGTGCTTGCTGACACAAGCCTGATATGGCTATCCCCTGAGAGGCTCTGCCAGAGCCTAACAAATACAGAGGCAGATGCTCACAGCCAACCATTGGAATGAGCATGGGGTCCCCAATGCAGCAGTTAGAGAAAGGACTAAAGGGGCTGAAGGGTTTTGCAGCCCCATAGGAAGAAAAACAGTATCAACCAACCAGACCTTCCAGAGCTCCCAGGGACTAAATGACCAATCAAAGAGTATACATGGAGGGACCCATGACTCCAGCCACATACGTAGCAGAGGATGGCCTTTTGGACATCAATGGGAAGAATAGCTCTTGGTCCTCTGTAAGCTTGATGCCCTAGTGTAGGAGAATGCCAGGGTGGTGAGATTGGAGTGGGTGGGTGGGTACCCTCATAGAAGCAGGGGAAAAGGGGATGGGATAGGTGTTTTCTAGGGGTGGGAAACTGGGGAATGAGATAACATATGAAATGTAAATAAATAAAATATCCAATAAAATTATATATTAAAAATAAAAGATAGCTATATAGTATAATTTTCTTATATCTTTCAAAGTATCACATTTAAAAAGTCTCTAATTTAATTCCTATGGTCTTACAAATTTCTTTCTCACAAATCACTGCAAGATATTTCAGGCTCTACATAAAAAAATAATATACTACTCTCGATACCAATGTTTCATGAGATTTCTTTTTAGAATATATGTTTTAAAACAAATAAAAGACATTCTTTAGTCAATTTTTTTCATGTTGCTTCATGTACAATATATAAAATCATTATGAATACATTTTAGAATATCTTTGGAATATTCTAATTACTTTTTTCCATTGATTTTAATTTCTGTCATTCAAAATAATAGACATCATCAGGCACATCAAAAAATATGTTCTAAAATACAGTTAGTCAAAAATTTCAAGTAATATCTCAATGTCATGGGATTTATTAGTGTTAAGCAACTTGTGAGTATTTTTTCTCTGATGAACTCTAAATTTTCCCTTAATAGCATCCACGGCAAAATGTAATGGAGAAAATTAAAATAAAATAATGCTGCTATTTTGAACCAAATATGTTGAGTAAGAAAGTCACTGTATTTTATTTTGAAATTAATGGATTATATGATGAAGATAAATTACTTCATAGGTGGAAAGAAGTGGGTAATTTAAAAGGAAATGCTGTCTCTAGCACTCTAGAAAACTGTTTTCTTAAAGGGTAACTCAAGAGAGATTCTCCTTTGCTATTGAAAATTTACACACTGATTAATCTTTCTACATCAAGCAGTATTGTGTCTACAACTAATAGTACTGTGGTATGTCAAAACATGTTCCAAGAATGGAACTGTGTGAGGGGAATTCTGAGAGCCTGTGAGAAAACTCCAAGGAAACAACACAGGTGTCTTATGACCTCTGTTTATTCTAAGCATGGACTTGTTCTTAGAATGTACTTTCTTGCCCCTCCCAGGTGTAGTAAAAAGAATGGGTTTAATTCAGATTTCCAGTATCTTCTTTCATCGAGAAATAAATCCAAGCCTTTCCCTGAGTTTGTACATATTTTGAAGTCATGTAAGTTTTACTCATATGTCTTTGCTTAGTCCCAGACAAGGCTTGTCCTTGAGTTACTATACAGCTTCAATTTATCTGAACCTTGTTCATGTGACCTTGCTTAACCCTCAGGATTCAAATTGCATGATGCTTTAAAAAAAGTTGGCTATTGCATAAGACTTTGGTCCACCTCATTCCCTGCCACCATCCTCCTAGGCTCACCCTTCCAAATAGAGCAGTCATGTCGGGAAGTGAGCTATGCCTGGTCCCAGGTTGAGCACCCACTTTGAACCCCAGTAACCTGGTTGGTAGCTTCCACCTATCTGGGATGGAAGGAGTTCAGTCATGCCCTCTGGGCCCCTGGCTCCTGTTGCAGTTTCAGCCCTCACATCCCCATGCAAGAGAGGTGTGTGTCTATCAGTCACATAGGAGCAGCACTAAGAGCCTTCCCACATGTAAATAAGGTTTCCCCAAACTCTCAGTCCAAGTCAATGAGAAGTACTTGCTGTCAAACCCTGAATCACCCCCAAAACTGTATATAATTCCTAGCCAGGGAATTAAAGGTGTACAAGAACTTAGGAAAAGATCTGCTCCTGAAACACCACCAACAGCTCTACTGTACTCTTCCCTGATTAGGCCGCCTTTCATCTGCCCACCAGATTGGACTCAGTGCAGGGTGACATGGATAACTAAGATGGCAGCATGGTGAAGATTGAGGTGGAACCAGATGTGGCAGCAGAAGCAACTCCCCTTCCCCCTGCTTGCTCCCTGGCTCTTCCCTCTGCCAGAATTATAGCACCTGACTGAGCCTCCGAGCCTCCTCCCCAGGTACACAGGCCCACACAGTTATAGTAGTATACACTGAAAACCGATATTTCCTGTGTTAAAGATCACTAGTACAAAAAATACAGATATAAATATAAAAATACAGTGTGTGCTGCTGAAGAGCATCCTCTGCCACAGACCTTAATACCCAGGTGGCACAGGGAGATCGCTAGCCTCCCAAGAGTGCTGACAGGCCTGGAAACATAGGTAGGACCGCACTTGCTGCTCAGAGGAACCCGCCTAAAACCCTCAGGACACAAGAACCCTGGGCCAGCCTGGGACAGGAGTCTTCTCATTCCTGTATGGGCCAAGATCCTGGGCGACAGAGCTACATACACAAATACCTTCACAAGAGATGGTCTCCCAGGAGTGCCTACACACCTGCATGTACAGGTAGGACCACCAATTCTCTTCAAATTCCTGGCCCAGGAGGGAACTGCTCAGAGCCATCAGGACACAAGAATCAAGGATCAGCTGGGGACAGGATAGTTCTGGTATCTGTCTGTACCCTTGAGCTGACCATGTACCACAGCTCTCCATACCTAAATACCACCCAGAGAGAACTGGTCTCCTAGAAATACTGATACATAGGCTTGCAGGACTGACAAGCCACAGTCAGAGACAGCAAGACCAGCTAACAACAGAGATAACCAGATGGTGAAAGGTAAATACAAGAACATTACCAATAGAATCCAAGGTGATATGGCATCATCTGAACCACATGGCATCATCAGAACCTAGTTCTCCCACAACAACAAGTCCTCCTGGATACCCTAACACACCAGAAAATCAAGATTTGAATTTAAAATCATGTTCCATGATGCTGATAAAAGACTTCAAGAAGGACATAAATAACTCCCTTACAGAAATACAGGAGGACACTAATAAACAGGTAGAAGCCTTTAAAGAAGAAACACAAAAATTCCTTAAAGAATTACAGGAAAACACAAACAAACAAGTGAAGAAACTGAACAGAACCATCCAGGATCTAAAAAATGGAAGTAGAAACAGTAAAGAAATCAGTAAGGGAGACAACTTTGGAGATAGAAGAAACAAGAATGAAATCAGGAGTCATAGATGCAAGCATCAACAAAGAATACAAGAGATAGAAGAGAGTTTCAGGTCCAGAAGACATCATAGAAAACATTCGCACAACAGTCAAAGAAAATGCAAAATGCAAAAAGCTCCTAACCCAAAACATCCAAGAAATCCAGGACACAATGGGAAGACCAAACCTATTGATTATAGGTATAGAAGAGAGTGAAGATTTCCAGCTTAAAGGGCCAGTAAATATCTTTAACAAAATTATAGAAGAAAGCTTCCCTAACCTAAAGAAAGAGATAACCCATGAACATGCAAGAAGCATACAGAACTCCAAGTAGATTGGACCAGAACAGAAATCCCTCCGGTCACATAATAATCAAAACACCAAATGCACCAAACAAACAAAGAATATTAAAAGCAGTAAGGGAAAAAGGTTAAGTAACATATAAATGCAGACCTATCAGAATTACACCAGACTTCTCACCAGAGACTATGAAAGCTAGAAGATCCTGGGCAGTTCTCATACAGTCCCTAAAAGAACACAAATGTCAGCCCCGACTAAAACAACAAAACTCTCAATTACCATGGATGGAGAAACCAAGATATTCCATGACAAAACCAAATATATACAATATCTTTCCACAAATCCAGCCCTACAAAGAATAATAGATGGAATACAGCAACACAAGGAGGGAAACTAAACCCTAGAAAAAGCAATCTTCTTTCATCAAATACAACAGAAGATAACCACACAAACATAAAAATAACATCAAAAATAACAAGAAGCAACAAACACTATTGCTTAATATCACTTAACATCAGTGGGCTCAATTCTCCAATAAAAAGACAAAAACTAACAGACTGGGTACATAAACAAGACCCAGCATTTTGCTGCATACGGGAAATGTACCTCAGTGTCAAAGACAAACACTATCTCAGAGTAAAGGGCTGGAAAACAATTTTCCAAGGAAGCAGTCCCAGGAAACAAGCTGGAGTAGACATAGTAATATCGGATAAAATCGACTTCCAGGGTGGTGGTGGTGAAAGCCTTTAATCCCAGCACTTGGGAGGCAGAGGCAGGAGGATTTCTGAGTTCGAGGCCATCCTGGTCTACAGAGTGAGTTCCAGGGCTACACAGAGAAACCCTGACTCGAAAAACCAAAAAAAAAAAAAAAAAAAAAAAAAAAAAAATCCACTTCCAACCAAAAGTCATCAGAAAAGATAAGGAAGTGTGTGTGCCCTTCCCCCACTCTGCATTCTGAGCAGGAAATTCCAGACCTCAGTGAGCCACACCTCCCCCACATGGAGGAGCTCTAGGACCAAGGTAAAGTCCATTGTTCTTCAAGGATTTGCAGCATCCTGAGAGGAGCCAGCTGCCTTCATTCTTCTGAAAAACACCTCAGCCTTCCTGCAGAACAGCAGAGCTGTGGAACCAACATCCACTGAACAGTGGAGCCGAATCCCCGCTCAGCAGACTCTCAAATTTGGGGGAAAAAATTTGGCCCCAAAACCTTAAATCGCGGTCCACAAAATAAACCACAGACTTTGAACAGCCATGTTGTCTTGGTCCATGTTTTTCCCTCGTCACCCCATGTTCTTTCCCCAGCTCTCTGCCCAGAGAACCCAATAAACGGTTCATATGTAACTGCTGGGAGGTTATAAGGAAGGACACTTCATATTTATCAAAGGCAAATCTACCAAGAAAAACTCTCAATTCTGAACAAATATGCTCCAGATGCAAGAGCACCCAGATTTATAAAAGAAACTTTACTAATGTTTGAAGCACACATTGCATCTCACACAATAATTGTGGTGGACATCCACACCCCACTCTCACCAATGTATCAGGGAAACACAAACTAAACAGAAACACAGTAAAACTAACAAGTTATGGACCAAATGGATTTAACAGATATCTATAGAACATTCTATCCTAAATCAAAAGAATATATATTCTTCTCAGTACCTCATGGTACTATCTCCAAAATTGACCATATAATGGTCACAAAACAGACCTCAACAGATATAAGAAGACTGAAATAATCCCATGCCTCCTTCCAGATGACTACAGATTAAGACTGGTCTTCAACAGCAACAAAAACAACAGAAAGCCCACATACACATAGAAGCTGAACAATGCTCTACTCAACGATAACTTGGTCAAGGAAGTGAAAGAATAAAAAATTTAAGCAAGCCCCACTGACCCTACCTTGAGGGCAATTATGCCTCAAGGCTAAGAATAACATAACATGTTTTAAGAAATGGTCTAACTGCAGACACCACAAACCATCTGGTGTTGACAAAGTCTGACTCAGTGGTCCAGAGAAAAACAAGTATGAAGGTCAGCGTACCCCAAAACAGGGTGGCCTAGAGTTGAATCATATCCAAAAACAGACAGTGTGCCAATTTAAATAAACCAATGAAATTGTTACACGCCTGTTGCTAACTGCCTATGTAATTTTCCCTATAAATATGTCCCCCTAACTGAGTTCGGGATTGACTCCTCCTTCGTGAGATACGTGTGGACCTCAGAGCTCTGACTTCCCGAATAAACCTCTTGCCTGATTGCATCAAGACTGGGTCTTCGTGAGTTCTTGGGTTCACACTGTCCCAAGACTTGAGTAAGGGGCTTCCCCATTTTGGGGATCTTGCAGAAGAAATATGGAAAGAAATTAAAGAGTTTTTAGAATTTAATGAAAATGAAGGAACATCATACTCAAATTTATGGGACACAATGAAAGCAGTGCTAAAAGGAAAAGTCATAGCTCTGAGTGCCTCCAAAAAGAAACTGGAAAGAGCTTACACTAACAGCTGAAGACTGTAGAACAAAAGGAAGCAAATACACCCAGGAGGAGTAGACTGCAGGAAATAATCAAACTCAGTGCTAAAATCAATCAAGTAGAAAGAAAAGAACTATACAAAGAATCAACCAAACCAGGAGTTGGTTCTTTGAGAAAATCAAGAAGGTAGATGAACCCTTAGCCAAACTATCCAGAGGGCACAGAGACTGCGTCCAAATCAGTAAAATTAAAAATGAAAAGAGAGAGATAACAATAGATAATGAGGAAATCCAAAAAAGTCATCAGATCCTACTACAAAAACCTATACTCAACAAAAGTGGAAAATCTAGATGAAATGGACAATTTTCTAGAGAGATACCAGGTACCAAAGTTAAATTAGGATCAGATAAATGATCTAAACAATCCTATAACCCCTAAAGAAATAGGAACAGTCATTAATATTTAATATTCTCCCAACCAAAAAAAAACAAAAAACAAAAAAAAAAAAACCAACCAAACGAAAAAAGGACCAGATGGGTTCAGTGTAGAGTTCTACCAGACCTTCAAAGAAGACATAACACCTATACTCTTCAAATTATTCCACACAACAGAAGCAGAAGGAACACTACCCAACTCATTTTATGAAGCCACAATTACTCTGACAATTAAACCACACAAAGCCCCCAAAAGAAAGAGAACTTTAGATCAATTTACTTTATGAATATCAATGAAAAAATAGTCAATAAAATTCTTGCAAACTGAATCCAAGAACATATCAAAATGATCATTCACCATGATCAAGTAGGCTTCATCCCAGGGATGCAGGGCTGGTACAATATATAGAAATACTTCAATGTAATCCACTACATAAACAAATTCAAAATAAAAACAACAAACAAACATGTAGTCATTTCATTAGATGCTGAAAAAGCATTTGACAGAATTCAGCATCCATTCATTTTAAAAGTCTTGGAAAGATCAGGAAGTCAGGCCCATACCCAAACATAATAAAAGCAACATACATGTAGCTAACCAGTAGCCAACATCAAACTAAATGGAGAGAAAATTGACGCAATCTCACTAAACTCAGGGACTAGACAAGGCTGCCCTCTCTCTCCCTATCTATTCAATATAGTACTTGAAGTTCTAGCCAGAGCAATTACACAACAAAAGCAGGTCAAAGGGATACAAATTGGAAAAGAAGACGTCAAATATTATTTGCAGATGAGTTACTATACTTAAGTGACCACAAAAACTCCACCAGAGAACTCCTACAGCTGATAAACAACTTCAGCAAAGTGGCTGGATATTAAATTAACCCAAACAAAACAGTAACCTTCATATATTCAAAGGAAACCAGCTGAGAAATTAGGGAAAGGATAACCTTCATCATAGTCACAAACAGTATAAACTATCTTTGTGCAACTAACCAAACAAGTGAAAGATCTGTGTGACAAGAACTTTAAGTCTTTGAAGAAAGAAATTGAAGACCTCAGAAGATGGAATGATCTCCCATACTTGTGGATTGGCAGCATTAATATATTAAAAATGGCCATCTTCCTGAAAGCAATCTACAGATCCAATGCAATCCCCATCAAAATTCCAACTCAATTATTCAAAGAGTTAAAAAGAGCAATTCTCAAATTCATCTGGAATAACAAAAAAACCCAGGATAGCTAAAAGTGTTGTCAACAATAAAAGAACTTCTGGGGGAATCAGCATCCTGGACCTCAAGGTGTACTACAGAGCAATAATGATAAAAACTGCATGGTATTGGTACAGTGACAGGCAGGTAGATTATTGGAATAGAATTGGAAACCTGGAAAGGAACTCACACACTTATGGTCATATGATCTTTGACAAAGGAGCTGAAATCATCTAGTGGAAAAAAGACAGCATTTTGAATAAATGGTGCTGGCTTAACTGGTGGTTAGTATGTAGAAGAATGCAAATTGATCCATTCTTGCCTCCTTGTACAAGACTCAAGTCCAAGAGGATCAAGGTCCTCCTCATAAAACCAGATACACAGAAACTAATGGAAATGAAAGTGGGGAAGTGCCTCGAGCCCATGGGCACAGAGGAAATTTTCCTGAACAGAACACCAATACCTTATGCTCTAAGATCAAGAATAGACCAATGGGACCTCATAAAATTGTAAAGCTTCTGTAAGGCAAAGGACACCTTCCATAGGACTATATGGAAACTAACAAATTGGGAAAAGATCTTTACCAATCCTACATCTGATAAAGGGCTAATATCAAATATACACAAAGAACTCAAGGAGTTAGACCCCAGAGACCAAAATAACCCTATTAAAAATGGGGTACAGAGCTAAACAAAAAATTCTCAGCTAAGGAATATGGAATGGCTGAGAAGCACCTAAAGAAATGTTCAGCATCCTTAGTCATCAGGGAAATGCAAATCAAAACAACACTGAGATTCTCCCTCACACCTGTCTGAATCGCTACGATAAAAATCTCAGGTAATAGCAGGTACTGGTGAGAATGTGGAGAAAGAGGAACACTACTCCACTGCTTGTGGCATTACTAGGTGGTACAACCACTCTGCAAATCAGTTTGTCAGTTCCTCAGAAAATTGAATATAGTACTACAGGAGGACCCAACTATTCCACTCCTACTTTTAACAACAACAAGCAGTAAGCAACCTTAGTAAAACCTGTAAAATGTAAAAAAAATGTAAACATGAAATCTGATAATTTAAACATACCATTTTAATACACATGAATATACGAGGCAATTATTTAGAAGATATGTGTTTCTGTTTTGTTTCTCTCTTCACATGAACAATATTCAAATCAATTTCCTTTGGATATGAAGACTAGGGATATTTATAAAAATAAAACTCAAAAAAAAAAAGCTTTTTGGAAGAATCCACATATGCATTTGAACAAAATAGTCTGTGAGAAAAAGAGGAAGAAAACATTGATATGTAGAAGGAATAGATTGGGCAAGTAATAATTGAAAAACACAAAAATTTATCTGTTAGCAACAACAGTTCAAAATTTTTTGTTAGATCCCTGAATAATCATTAATGTTCTTTATGACATTCCCAATAATGTTGCATATTACAAATTTACCATTACCTTTAGTATGTGCCTCAGTCACTGTTTTATTGTTATGAAGTGATATCATGACCAAGGCAGCATACAAAAGAAAAGAATTTAACTAGGAATCTTGCTTACCATTTCAGGAGGTGAGTCCATGACCATCGTGGTGGGATACAAGGCAGTAGGCAGGTAGACATTGCACTGGAGCAGTAGCAAAGAGCTTTCTTCTGATCCACCAGCATGTGGCAGAGAGGCCAGGCCTGGATTCCTGTTGCCTTTTGAAACCTCAAAGTTCACCTCTAGTAACATAACTCTGACTAGACCACACCTTCTAATCATTTCTAAGTTATTCTAATAATTAGAGTCCAGGCATTCAAATGTATGATCCTGTAGGTGCTATTCTCAATTGAAGTATCATAACACATAACGCAAGGTTAGAACAGAGTAAATACTTTTCCATAATTTTTATTAACCCACAATCTCCTGTCCTTCACATATTTCTTACACAATAGATGCATCATTTAAAACATTTTCTGGATTTCTAAAAATGTAAAGAGATATAGAGACCTTTAAAAATACTAAAGAAAAAAAATGAGTGAAGAAAAGGTTTGAGAGCTCAGACCTCAAAATGAAGCTTCATTGATGAAACACAGTGTCTACCTCAGAGACTTAAATTCTTCCTTAAAATGTGTGCTTGTAAATTGCTTTATACAATTGTGTTTAGTATATTTTACCTAGGATATATATTTCCCATATTCACTGTATTGTTTTCCTTATTGTTCAAAGTCACATATTTCTAATGTTGATAGTATTCATTTCCCTAATGATAATTTTCCAATATTTTTATGACATGCATTGAAAATATTTCACAAGGAAACTGCTTTATTTTTAATATATGTGCTATTTATTATCTAATTTATTTCCTATTAGAGATAAGCTACGTGCATTCAAATTATAAATGCATTCACTTCTGAAGAATACAGTTTGCCAATATCCACTTACTTAAAAATATCTTATAATAACTTTAAAAAAATTTCAAGTAATTAAGATTTTTAAATGGACAAAGGAGTATGACCTTTATATAACATGCTTATTTCAGTAAACATATGCTAAGTTAATTATTTTTCATGTTGCATGGCCAAATGGCAAAGATATCACAAAATGCAGTCTATTTTCTTAAAAATAGTGGCAGGAACTTATTTGTATTCAAAGTTTAAGGAACCTACTTTTCAAACTTTGGAGAAAAACATTTGTAGAAAGTAACTGCTATGTTTCACAGTGTCGGGCTGCTCTTGGTTGAGCTTTGAATTTTTTTTATTCTTCCTATGCTGTATCTGAAATAAGTTGTCAAAGTACAAGATAAAAAAGAAAAAAGAGAGAAAGTGAAGTTGTGAAAGTGAAACACAATATTATATTTTGCAAACCTATGTTTTAGCTTGAGCAGCACAAGAAGTAATGACTGTAATCACAATGGCATGCTTGCTAAATTAAATTGTACTAGAGAGAGCTTCACAAATCAAACTGATATTTCCATTTCTTACCAGATTGTAAGACTAATCCTAGTCATACATAATGGCTGTAAGACCTGCAGCAAAGAGGCAGATGAAGCTGTTTTACCTTTGAACTAGTGCTTGGAACCCTTGTTCTGAGAGGAGAGGGGACTTCATTGGGAGGCAGGCCCTTCCCAATTCAAGGGAATAGCACAACATCCCTTAATTGACTTTGTTAATGACTAGTAAAAGAAATAATTATTCAGTGTATCCTTGAAGATGCTGTGAAAAACACAACCATGCTTTATGAACAGTCTTCTTCCAGACATTGTTGATATTCAGACTATGTATATACTTATTGCTACTATATGTATCTCTTGAGCACTCTGAGCCTACCGCATATGTAAACCGGTTTTCTAAATTTTGCATTGCAAACACTTTTACATTTGTATTTTTTCAATGAGCAAAAGTAAGGGGAGAGCACCTTGCAGATGAAAACTTGATGTCTGAATTCTAAAAAAAACATTGAAATTGAAGAGTATAGTCATAATCACCAAATGTGTTCTCAGGTTTAAGTCTCTGTCTTTCTCTTCCTCCCTTTCTCCCCTCCCCTCTTCCTTTAGCCAAACTATGCAGTCTGATTTTCCAGGACAGAATTCTTCTATTCCTTTGTTGTGTTTATGTGATGCCACTGAACTTTCATTTTTCTTCTGGTTGTATAATATCATATGCATGTATTTTTAGACAGAATCGTTCATACTCAGTCACATTCTCATTTAAATAAATGCTTCTCTAAGGCATTATTTCTAGATAATTATTAAACAGCACCACTGAATTAATGGTTTTTAAAAGCCTTTGTTTGTGCACAATAATTGCTTTAGTAAAGATATTTGTAATTATTATGAAGATTTACCTCAAAACATCTTCAAAACTTTTGTGCTTGTTTCAAACAAGATTACTCTTTGGCTTGCAGGTCTAGTGGATATTTTTTACTCTCCATTTTCAATTTATTGGATTGACAATGTGTACTAATGATGCTTCTCTATCTCATTGGCCTCAAAGGAAATCCAGATAAAGTTTCCCAGCCTTTAATGTTGATTCATGATAGGTGCATATATTGAGCAAGATCTTTTCCCTCAGCTCATTTTTGCTCTAAAGTTTAATATTGTAATTTAATAAAAATGGCTTTGCAGCTATGAAAGCCAGCCTGGTAAAGAGATATATGTATTTCAAAGCTGATTCAGGTTCAAAGTTAAAGCACGATTTTTTCTATTGCCATGTCCGTCTTTCCCTACCAAGGGAAATCACCTCTTCAAAGGAAGAGACAGTAAATCTCTAAATCTCCATATTTACTCAAGTTCCAAGACTCTGCAGGGCAAAAGCTGCCAAGTCTATAGATTTACAATGTTTTATGATAATGATTTCCTCCAAGGGCTCACCGGAGATGAAAAGATAAATTAATTTATCCACTTCCAACCACTAGTGAAAGTTTAGTCTCCATTCCAAAAGCTGCCTTCGGAGCAGTGCTTTCACTATATAATTCATCAGTGGTGATTAAAATTTAAGAGCCTCTGGATATGACCATCTTGCACTGGGCTTATCTAGTGGAAAGGATAGTAAAAAAAAGATGAGTTGAGAGCTGAAAGGGCATTACAATTTTTTTTCTGACCTTGTGATTCAATGATGCTTGTTAATGATAAGTACTACCAATTAATTTCAACTGACTCCTACCCACAAGCTTTATATATCTGAATTTCATCTTATTCCACACAACATGCCTGTGAAGGATATTTAAATGACCATTAGCTTCAGAGGGGTTGAGACTTTCCAGAACTCATCTCATAACTCACACTACCGGATATGAGTATCAACTCTTCTGAACCACAGCCTAAGAAATGAGCTCTTCAATCTGCATTTTCCTGGAGATCATTGTCACTGGAGGCATTTCCCCATACTTTTTATGTATGAGTCACATATAAAACCTGTACATGTTCAAGGCAAATGACATAATTTGAATCACAGACCATAGTTTGCTTCTTAACTTCTCTATTTTAGCATAGTATTTTGCCTGTGTGTGTGTGTGTGTGTGTGTCTTTCTGCATATAAATGTACAGATTCATATGTCTTACTGTCTGTGCACTGGTAATATTTAGCATTTACTTTCAAGGAAATGACATGTGTAATATATTATTATTAACTGTAACTGTGTTTTATAGAGATCTTTCACCAGGACAGATACTGATTTTTGTTAAGATCTTTGATATGCTTATGTTGACTTGTCTTTACGTCCTGAATATTGCCATGATGCTCTTCCTGTGGTATCTAATGTGATGTTCTAGCATTTGTTGTATACATTTTGTCAAGACCCATCATGATATTGATCTTTCAGTGTTTATGATATATGATCTGGGCTTTTCAAAAATAAGTCTACCATAATTGTATGTGTGCATACTTTTGTATAGTTGCTTGGTGATGCAAGAGGTAAAAGATTCCTCTGGAATTGGAACTACAGAAAATTGTGAGCTCACAGACATGAGTGCTATAAGCTGGCCTCTTCCTTTTGAAGAGCTCCATTCTCTTAATCACTGAGCCATCTTTCTAGTCTTTATACCTAATCCCCATCCTAGAGTCTTGTCAATAAGTGTATTTTCACTTTCCTTATGTATTTTATGAATTTTTGTTTATTCTAATTGAAACCCTCCATATTTTATCTTTTTAATAAACTACTCTTGATTTTAAGAAGCGAGTTTGTATATTTTCCAAAGGATTTTTATCCTCCATTTATTCATTTCTACTTACAATTTTTCCTTTTGAATTCTTTTATACTCCACTGCAGGGAAATATATTTTACTCGACTTCTAAATTTTCTTTCATTTTGTGTGTTGCAATTATACATTTTCTTCTCTTAGAACTCATTTCTGCTACCTGCTCTGTTAACTATATTACAGTTCTACTCTCATTTCTGATTTTCTTATTTCTGCTGCATCTGTTCTTTAGCTTCCTCTTTCTTCAAGCTTTCTTTCTCTTTCTTTCTTTCTTTCTTTCTTTCTTTCTTTCTTTCTTTCTTTCTTTCTTTCTTTCTTTCTTCCTTTCTTTCTTTCTTTCTTTCTTTCTTTCTTTCTTTCTTTCTTTCTTTCTTTCTTTCTTTCTTTCTTTCTTTCTTTCTTTCTTTGTTCAACTGTTATGAGTCTGTGTCCATGAGTGTTCAAATATTTGTTTATATCATGTATGTGGAGGCTGAAGAACAACCTTGAGTATTATACTTAAAGAGACATCTTTGTTTCATTTTGATACAGAATCTCTCATTGTGTTGGACCTCATTTGTTAGGTGGGAAAGGCTGTCCAGGGATCCATCTGTCTCCATCTCTCTGATGCTTGAATTACTACCTTGGGCCATGAGTCTTATAATCTGAAGTAGGTTGTAGACATAAAACTAGGGTACTAACACTTGTGTGGCAAGCACTCTAACAACTGAGCTATCTCTCTGACCTGATATTACGTTTGAAAGGTAAGCATATCACTCCTACTCAATGTTACCTAATATATTCTACAACTTGTTCAGTTTCAGCATATATCTCACGTATCTTAAGCGAGTCTCTTCAAGACTTTTGATGATGTATAATATCCAGTCTTTATAACTAAATAGTTCATGTTAATTAATCTGAGCTTGTCTTGACCTTCAGAAAATGTTTTTTCAATGTATGGTAGTTAATGCAGAAATTCATAACTGGACAAACCACACCCAAAATGAGATTGTGAGTGTTCATCCCAAAATGGAACATTTTTATCAATGTTCCATCCAATGACAAGACTCAAAAAATATGGTGAAAGAACTTAAAAACCAGGCATTGGGAAAGAGAGCTATAAATGTTTTCTTGAACATAACATAGCTATTGTGCTCATGAATTCACACCAATACCTGACTAAAACTGCAAAAAAAAAAATCTAAATATAGAACAATTAAAATCTTCACATAGATTGGGAAGAATGAGGCTCTACTTCTGATTGAAAAGCTACTAGCAATTGGAAGCTGCTAGGAAAATCATTTCTCTTTGTGTCACGGGTAGGTTATCTATGGTTCAATGATAATCTTACACACATGAACATATGAAAAACACAAACAGAATGTGTTAGGTTATAAGTAAAAATCGAAAATGACCCTATTATTGGGAAGTCCATATTGAAGATGATCCAGAATTTGAGGTGAAACAGTGAAAGAATGAAATAATATTTCTTTGTAAGTGCTTATGAAATTCTCAGGAAATGGAAAAAAAAATCTGATGAATACTAACAGAGCATTGAAAGAAAAAAAGAGGCATCCTAAGGTAATCTTAGCTTTACAGTACCTTTCTCATCCTTTTGTTCCTATTTTTATTTCCAAAGAATCTCTGAGTTGATGCCTTTGCATTTGGCTATCACTGCATAAGTTGCTACATATTTACTTATTAAGAAATCATTAACTTTGAGAAGTTTAAGAAATTCTAATTCTTAATAATTTAAGGGGCTATCATCCTAATTATTCTTTTTTATTTTTCAGATTATATTATAATTGTATAATTTCTTCCTTCATCTTATTCCCTCTATGCACTTCTATGCACCTCCATTTTACTTTAAAACCATGGCATCTTTTGCTCTATCTATCTATCTATCTATCTATCTATCTATCTATGTATCTATCTATCTATCTATCTACATACATACATATATATATTATACATACATATATATATGTATGTATGTATATCTATGTGCATGTGTATGTGTATGTATATGCATATGTGTATATGTATGTATTATGTATGTATGCAAATATACGTTTTTCAAATAATCTGATTTCATTTTATAATGTGACCTATATGTATATTCTCTGTATGATGTATACTTTTGGCAGTGGAAAAGTCACTGGTGTGCTCTTTCTTGGGGAAGTCTCTCCTACTTTAGCATTCCTCACTTACCTGTAGTTTTCTGTTTATGTTTGAGGCATCGTGAGATTTTCTCTTTGTAATAGCACAGTATCATGCTTGTCAGTTTATGTTTAGGCAGCTAGCTATATTACTGAGATTTCATGAGTGTATCCTCTGACATTTCAAGAGTCAGAAGAACAGGGAATATGCTGTGAGACTCTGTTTTTTATAAATGTCAGAAAGATGGTATTTCTTTGTTAGAAAATATAGCTTTGTTACTAATGCTATTGGTATCCTAGAGTGTCACTTAATGACTAGATCATGGGGAACCATCAGCAATTTGGAATTGAATTATCAATTTTGTATTTTTCTCTCTAATCTACTGAAGAGAGAAGAAAATGCTTTTAAGAAAGACTTCTTTTCTGAAAATCCTCCTACTTCAGTGACGTATTTTATCATATTTAGATCACGCTGAATCCGACTTACTTTATTTGCCTGCTATTTGACTCATGGATAGCATCTACTTTTCAGAGTCATCTTCAATTTCTGCTTTGTTCCATTCACTGTGACATCCTTAAGGCTATTTTTTTTAATGTGATGGCAGTAATATCATGCTTGTTTTAGCATAATATTTAGCTAACATATGTTAAGTTTACCATTCCTTGTTGTTATACTCTTTGGTGATTTTGATATTGTCCTGACACATATTTGTAGTAAGAATAAATTCAAAGCCACTTGAAAAGAAGATTTCCCTGATAAAGCAATATAAATGAATGTCATGCAATTGTGAGAATACATGTACGTGTCTATTCTTTATTTCAAAAATTGAGCTGTGCATAAAGTTAAATTGTATATCAACTCTATATTTCAGTCTGATTATTTCAATGAAGAAATCCACATGCCACATTTTAAATATCCAAACATAATTTTTAAGGAAATGTCAACTGAACAGACTGCAACTACTGAAATAAGTCTGATACTAAAAGAAAAACAACTCAGAGTGTTTATGTCTGATTATAATATTCAAACTTTGAAGGGTGAATTGAAGTTTGGAAAACCATATCAACTTTCTTGAGAATTACAACTTGTAATACAATAATTCCTGATGAGTTATAATGCTAAAACATGAATTTTAAATATTTTATAATGAAATGAATACCCATTATGTATACATGTATAATTCAACAAACCTGTATTTTTAAATGACCCAAACATGATAAATAAAAGCTCCATTTAAAAATGTAATACAGGCCTTTTCATCCTGTCTAGTGATAGACAAAGCCTTACTTGACATAGCCTTAGATCTCATGGCCTGTGTGAACTTTAAGAAACTACCAACACTGCACTTTGCTGTAGCTCTAGATAAAACCATCCATTTATATCTTAAAGAGAAATTTAAATATACTACTTTTTCCTATATGTATGTTTATGTCAAATAAACAGAAATACTTTTACATATATTAAAACTCAAAATGGCATTTACATAGCAGCAGAATAAAATAGGAGATGTCAACCAAGGATCACTCAAGAACCAAAGAGTTGAAATTGTTTCTTCCTCATGTCTGAGAAAAGCACACTGACTCAGAATACTCATGATACAACTCATAGATCATATGAAGTTCAAGGAGAAGTAAGACCAAAGTGTGCATGCTTCAGTCCTAATAAGATGGGAGAGCTAAATAATCATGGGAGGTAGAGAGAGGGAGAGATTTAGGAGGGAGAGAGGAGGGAGAAGAAAAAAGGGAGGCAGCAACAAGTATGGGAGGAGACCTGGAGGATGGGGGCGAAGTACAGAGGGCCAGGAAATTGAATGGAGGTATATAGCAAAGGAGGGGCAGAGAGGGTAGCCACCAGAAAGTCCTATATGTCAGGAAAGCCAGAGGTTCCTAGGACCAAATTGGGATGACATTAGCCAAAATACCCAACAAAAGGGAGATAGAATCTATAGAGACCATATCCAGTGCTAAGGCATAGCCCCTGGTTGAGGGATGAGGCCACCCACTCATCTCAAAAATATTAACCCAGAATTGTTCCTGTCTAAGGGAAATGCAGAGACAAAGAGTGGAGCAGAGACTGAAGCAATGGTCATCCAGAGACTGCCCCACTTAGGGATCCATCCATCTGCAGATACCAAACCCGGACACTATTGCTAATGTCAAGAAGTGCTTGCTGACAGGAAACTGATATCACTGTCCCCTGAGAGGCTCTGCCAAAGCCTGACCAATACAGATGTGGATGCTGGCAGCCAACCATCAAATTGAGAACAGGGACCACAATGGAATAGTTAGAGAAAGAATTGAAGAAGCTGAAGGGCTTTGCAACCCAGAAGAAAGAACAACAAAATCAACCAAACAAACCTGCCCCCCACCCTGAGCTCCCAGGACTAAACCACCAACCAAAGCATATACATGGAGGGATCCAAGGCTCCAGATATGTATGTAACAGAGGATGGTCTTATCTGACATCAGTGGGAAGGGAGGCACTTGGTCCTGTGGAGGCTTGATGCCCCACTGTAGGAGGATGCTAGGGTGGTAAGGAAAGAGTGAGTAGTTGAGTGGGGGAGCACCTGCAGAAGTAGGGGGAGGGGAATGGAATAGGGGGATAGGGGACTTAAGGAGGGGAAACCAAGAAGGGGGATACCATTAGAAATGTAAATAATAAAAAGAACAAATAAAAACAAAAGGATTCCAGCACTGGAGGCATACAATTCCATGCACTCATTTCTTACCATTATGGAATGTTTCCTTTGCACATTTAATTTTATTTTTTAGCATAGAGTAGAGTTTATTTAGGGCATGAGGAGGGGAGTTAAGGGGGTAGTAGAGGCAGAGAAAGGCAGAGAAAGGGAGAGAGTAGAGAAGTAGAGGCTGGATTGACCATGTGGAGAGAGGGAGGAGAGGAGGGAGAAAGGGAAGAGCCCAAGAGGGCAAGAGAGAAGCTAAGAGAGTAAGAGAGGCAAGAGGCTGCACATCTAATTTTCTCATTCAAGACAAAGGTAATTTTATCTTTCTGAATCAGCTTCCCACTCTATTAGTAAAGATAGAGTAGCTTGCAAATTTTCATAACAGTTTACATGTGATGAGATTCCTGTACAGTGTAGTTGGTGTTCTTTTTTAAACTGCTTTTAGTTGTATTACTCTATAAAGCTGTAACTGTGAGGGTGTTCAAACATTTTTGAACACTGGGCAATATAAAAGTATTAAAAGTCTTATTTTACTAATGTCTGCTTTTGAATTAGGATATTATCAGCATGTGTTTGATACTTCAAACTCTGGGATGGACAGTGGTTTATAAAGTACAAAGAGGAGAATAATCATACAAATATTCTTTTCCTCTCCTCAAGAGAGAATTGGTAGTTATTCACATATAGGAACCAAGTCATTCAATAGTAAAGAAGCTATAACTACTAGTTATTGCTTAGCTATTTGTTATCTTGCAGGTATAAATTATATATTAAAACAGTGTGATTTCAAAACATCTATTTTATTTTACAGTTGGTTAGAAATTTCTAAATAACAATAATTCATCAAAGGGCTAGAAGGATAGCTCAGAGATAAAAAGTACTTCCTTCTTTCCAGAGGACCTGATTTTGGATTCAGCTACCAATACTAGTTGGCTCACAGATGCCTATAACTCTAGCTCCAGGGCATCCAAACCCTCTTCTGGCCTTGGACGATACCTGGATACATATGGCACACATAAGCACACACAGAGACACATGCCTATACATAAATGAAAATAAATCTTAAAATTAACAACAAAAGGAAATTAAACAAACAAATAAGTAAAAAAAAAACATAGAGAGCTGCTATACTAAAAAAAGTACTAAAATAAAGACTTTCAAAGATATGGTATAGCTCAACATTTTGTTAAGATAATATTTTGTGATTGGTGCAATGACTCAACATAAGACAGCCCTTGCCATGAAAACTGATGACCTCAATTCTGTCCTCAGAAAAATCAAGGTGGGAAGGAGAGGACTGATTTTTTAAGTTGTGTTCTGATCTCCAAGTGTGCCTACTGGCTCTTACTTTTACACTCATGCACACAAACATACATATACACACACATGCACACAAACACATACTAAATGCAATAAACATGTTAGGCACTTAAAATGCTATCATGAATGGTTGTTTTCCTTAAACAAACACAAAAGTTGTGAGATAAATGAGATTTGACAACTGAGTAAAAGCCACACAAATCCCACTCTTGTTCATTTTAAAACCTTGACAAGTATAATGGAATGTTCTTGTACATAAAAGTCACTCAGTATATAGAGGTGGAATGCTAAGTAATCTGTGTAGAGGCTCAACTTGTACTATTTATTCCTGTATACAAATGAAGATCAAAATAAGCAAAAACATGGGGTTGAATTTTAATGTAAATATCCATTATCTAATGTTTAGGTAATGGAAGCCAAATGATCTCATTATTATGTGGTCTATTACAGTGAATACAAAATGAACTCATCATGAAGCCACATTTCCTTTAGAAACTATTGCAGCTTGATCAATGACAAGGGAAACATATATATGCAAACTTCTTTAGATGACTAATTTGAATTTTGTGTTAACTGCTAATGCATTATTAATCAACAGTTCATTATACTTTTAAATAACTTTAGTTTATGTGTGCTTTATTTGTACACAACTCATTTGTGTAATCTCTTGCTTCATAAAATTTTGTTTCTATTTGAATATTATTATCCTTCCATAATGAATATATATATGCAAGTATCAGGTGAAAGGATATAAAAACATTATGTTTAGACCATAAAAATATAATATGTTTTCCATAGTTACTTGCTCATTAGCTTGATGTTTGTCCAAACATAAAGATTGAGCTCTGGCTTAACATATACATACACATACATAAAAGACTCCTTAAACATAGATATTCTTTTGTATCATTTCAACTTTTATTTTTCTTAATTGATTTCATGGAAGAAAATATAATCACCTTGGTATATGAATTGCTGTTTTGATTTACTAGACCATATCCAAAATGAACTCTTTTTTTTTATTTTATTTTAATTTTTAATTTACATTCCAAATCACTTCCCCTTTCCCGTTTCCTCCCTCCCCGAAAGTCCCATAAGCCCCCTTCCCTCCCTCTTTTCTCCATTCAACCCCCTCTCATTACTCTGTCCTGGCGTTCCCCTACATCCAGTCTTTCCAGGACCAGGGGTCTCTCCTTCCATCTTTTTAGAAATCTATTGATATACTGATTGTGTCTAGGGTATTCTGAGATTCTGGGTCAATATCCCCTTATCAGTGACTGCATACCATGTGTGATCTTTTGTGATTGGGTTACCTCACTAAGGATGATATTTTCAAGTTCTGACCATTTGCCTAGGAATTTCGTGAATTCATTGTTTTTAATTGCAGAGTAGTATTCCATTGTGTAAATATACCACATCTTCTGAATCCATTCCTCCGTTGAGGGACATCTGGGTTCTTTCCAGCTTCTGGCTATTATAAATAAGGCTGCTATGAATATAGTGGAGCATGTGTCCTTATTGCATGCAGGTAAAGTCTCTGGGTATATGCCCAGGAGTGGTATAGCCGGATCCTCCGGAAGTGTCATGCCCAGTTTTCTGAGGAACCGCCAGACTGCTTTCCAGAGTGGTTGTACCAGCCTGCAATTCCACCAGCAGTGGAGGAGTGTTCCTCTTTCTCCACATCCTCGCCAACAACTGCTGTCTCCTGTGTTTTTGATCTTAGCCATCCTGACTGGTGTGAGATGGAATCTCAGGGTTGTTTTGATTTGCATTTCCCTAATGACTAAGGATGATGAACATCTCTTTAGGTGCTTCTCAGCCATTAGATATTCTTCAGGTGAGAACTCTTTGTGTAGCTCTGTAACCCATTTTTTAATAGGGTTACTTGCCTCTCTGGAGTTTAACTTCTAAGATCAAGAATAGACAAATGGGACCTCATTAAATTACAAAGTTTTTGCAAGGCAAAAGACACCGTCAAAAAGACAAAGCGGCAACCAACTAACTGGGAAATGATCTTTACCAACCTTACATCCGACAGAGGGCTAATATCCAAGATATACAAAGAACTCAAAATGAACTCTTAGCGGTAGGTAAGATCATATTGAAAAGAAATCAATAATGAGGTAACTATGTTGACTTATTTAAACAGAATTTTAAAAGATATGTTTTTCTAAGCTAATGTTTGCAGTAAACAATATAATTTAAAGAGAAATCAATCATATTGTTATAAAAATATCCAATATTAATATGAAAAATGTCGATAGTTTTTGTTTCTTCACCGAGACAGTTACTAGGATTCTACATGCTTGCCAACAAAAATTTTGCAGTAGAGTATCTATTTTATAAAATAAATATTAACTTATTTATTTTTGTCATGCACTACTAATTTCTACCTGAAACTTAATGAGTTATAAAAAGCATGACTATTTTTTTCAGAGGGTTAACTTAAGAAACAGAGCTCTTTCACACCTCAGTTTCAAACAGTGATTCTCCAACTTTTATGTTCCATCATGGGTATCTCCTCATAAAGTGTATGAGGAAACACATGGCTTGCTGTATCTGAATTCTCTGGGAACACCCATGATTTCATTTCTAAATACTGAATGTCTATTGCATATATATATATATATATACATACATATACATATATATATATATATATATATATATATATATATATATATATATATATATATATCTTACAGTGACTCTTTACATGGAAACCAAAGATGAAGTAGATTAGTTAAACATGGTCTCACAAGGCTACAAGGGAGCTGTAAGCAAGTACCTTTATGTGGTGCTTTTGTAAATAGATAGCATTTACTTAGTGTTTAACAAGCCAAGCACTGAAATTTTTAAAAAAAATTTGTATTTCAATTACATAACTTAATAATTAGTATATGATTATGGGTTTTGAGATGTTATCTACATTTTAGAAATAAGAAAATTGGTACTTGTTATAAATTTCACTGAGATAGAAGCTTGAAAGAAAAACAATAAAAGACCGTCTCATTCTGAAATTTGAATTACTCACCACTGATTATTGGTATTAATTTTAACTATAAACAGAAATGTTTGACTTTTTATTTAAATTACTTGCTGCTGTTTCAACATCAGTAGAATTTATAGATTTGTATTCTTATATGCCTGAATTTTAATTTTATATACATACAGAAACAAAGATGACTTAGACCACAGGAGAGGAAATATTAATCTTTAGTCAGTTTAATGCAGGAAAATATTAAAAATTCAACAGGATTAGTTCCTTGTAATATTTTTCTTAATTACTCTGTAGATACATTGTCAGTTGCATTTCTGTTGTTGTGATGTGAAGAGATATTATGAGAAAAGTTACTTAAGGAGTAAAGGATTAACTTGGTTTGCAGTTCAAGTTTACTATAAGGTATGTTAGTCACATCAGAAGAAGCCAAGAAAAAGAGCAATGAAGACTTCTGCTCAGCTCACTTTTGTCAGTTTGTATTATCTGAGATAACAGTTCAGGGAATAATCCTTCCCACATTTGTGGTGGGTCCTTGCATAATAATTAACCTAATTAGAATAATTCCTGGAAGGCAAGCCAATGTCTTGGATGATCTTTCTAGATCTCATCAAGTTGATAATTGGAATTAACCACTCTTAGGTTTGAAAGATGACACAGCAGTAAAGAGAGCCTGCAAGACTTTGAAAGGACCAGAGTTCTCTTTCTAGTATCTCCAGGCAGCTCATAATCACCAGTGGTCTGACAGCATGTAGTGACCTATTTGACTTTCACAATTTAGTGTTTATGATCTGTGGAGTGTGTATTATGGGCAGTTGTTCTTTACTGAAGGCAGTTCAGTGAGTTGCTTTTTAGAGATGATAATTCTGATCTACTTAACAGATCCAACTCTCTTTCAGCAACAACCTAGAGACTCTATGGTTTTGAAATTCCTTGACCACCTCAGTTCCTTATTTTTAACTTCAATTACTTATATTCTCAAAACACATACAAAATGCCTCCATAATGTCATATGAATTACCCCAGTCCAGCTTTTGTTAGACTTCCTGGTTCCCTCTGAAATTTCACGACCTGGGCCTACACTGTCCACAATTCTCTCAAATCTTGGCCTTCAGGTTTACAAGAGAATAATGTGTCAAGTTTTGCTTACAGCATTCAAGAACTTTTCTTAACCCAAGATTCTAAACTGCTCCATATTCCTCCCACAAGCAATTTTCAAAGATGAAAGAATCAGAGCGAGCACATAACTTCTCAGGACCTATTTTCTGTTGTGCTAATAAAATATATTGATAAAAGCAACTTATAGAAAGAAAGAAGAGTTTGTTTCAGATAAATTTTGGGTTAAAATCAAATGTTGTGAAAAATCTTGACAATAGGAGCTTGAGGTCACTGAACACTTCATCCACATTCAAACACAAGTTATTTGATATTATATCACTTGGTGCTACATGTTTTTTTCCCTTCTTCTTCTTCTTCTTCTTCTTCTTCTTCTTCTTCTTCTTCTTCTTCTTCTTCTTCTTCTTCTTCTTCTTCTTCTTCTTCTTCTTTTTACAGGCTAGTGAACCATTCACTATTCTAAACTTTTCTGCATAGAATATACTTATTTTAGGATTATGCTGGCAAGACAATAGTTAGAATAAGGGTTTCAGAATACTAGCTAAAACAAATTAGTACTCAGTTGAAAGAGGTTTTTGTTGTGTGTGTTTTTTAACTTATTGCAGTTTTTGAAACAAAATGATTACAAGAAATCGAATTTTCATCAGTAAACCTTGTTTAACAGCTCCTCTGCTCCAAAAACATTTTAACAGAAATTCAGATATATGAACAATCTAGCCATTTTTTATGCTATTTCTATATTTCTAGTGACTATAATTTTAAATTTCATTTTGTCATTACTGTTGTTGTGTTTCAACACAGGGTTTCTCTGTGTACTCCTTGCTGTTCTTGAACTTGATCTGTAGCTGGCATTGAATCCAAAGACATCCTTCATCTGCCTCCAGATGGCATTAAAGGTATGAGGCACTACCCTTGACTTTTATGAATTTCTTCTAACATACTCAAGGAAAAATAAGTGAATTTTTATTCTCCTCAGGAAAAACAAGAGGTTTAATTGAATGTGTAGATTCTGTACTCAAAGTAACAATTATTTTACTAACATTATGACTAAGGAAGCAAGTTTACAAAATGAAAAATTCACATTGTGACATGTTTGCTGCTGTACCCCCAATTATTGTCTATAACAATGTGCAAGAAAACATGCAACTGGCTTGGCCTAGCTTCTGGGAAAGGCATATGTCATATGTTTTTTTTTAATTAGAATCCATGGTACCTGGGGCACAATGTGCCTTCCATCTTTGAAGACACTAATGCACTCTCTTAGGCAGTGGATCATTCAAGCCACTTTTTATTTCTCTGTATGTTTCCTTAGAGTCAAGGATGCATGAAAATCTCATAAAACAATAGGTCTTAGACTTAATCTTGTATACTCTCTATAACCATTGTATACAGGCAACTACAATGGTATTGATCCTGGCAACTGACATCACATACTGTTTCTGCTAAAGGTATTAAAATGTCTGACTGTTCCCTATCAGAAAGCTGTCACAGCCTCAGTTGTTCTATGGCCCCTCCATCTTGGACTAATTTAATTCCTATGGGTAATATCAGGTGACCTTGACCTGGTAAGTAAGTAAACCAAATGGTGCTATTACAGAGACAATGAGACAAAACAAAACATTGATCAACAATCTTTTTTTTTTTAATTTTCTTTTTTTTTATTATTTATTTTATTTTTTTTTAATTTACATTCCAAATCATTTCCCCTTTCCCGTTTCCTCCCTCCCCTAAAGTCCCATAAGCCCCCTTCCCTCCCTCTTTTCTTCATTCATTTCTTCATTTCTCTGTCCTGGCGTTCCCCTACATCCAGTCTTTCCAGGACCAGGGGTCTCTCCTTCCATCTTCTTAGAAATCTATTGATATGCAGATTGTGTCTAGGGTATTCCGAGATTCTGGGTCAATATCCCCTTATCAGTGACTGCATACCATGTGTGTTCTTTTGTGATTGGGTTACCTCACTAAGGATGATATTTTCAAGATCTGACCATTTGCCTAGGAATTTCGTGAATTCATTGTTTTTAATTGCAGAGTAGTATTCCATTGTGTAGATATACCACATCTTCTGAATCCATTCCTCCGTTGAGGGACATCTGGATTCTTTCCAGCTTCTGGCTATTATAAATACGGCTGCTATGAACATAGTGGAGCATGTGTCCTTATTGCATGCAGGTAAAGCCTCTGGGTATATGCCCAGGAGTGGTATAGCCGGATCCTCCGGGAGTGTCATGCCCAGTTTTCTGAGGAATCGCCAGACTGCTTTCCAGAGTGGTTGTACCAGCTTGCAATTCCACCAGCAGTGGAGGAGTGTTGCTCTTTCTCCACATCCTCGCCAACAACTGCTGTCTCCTGTGTTTTTGATCTTAGCCATCCTGACTGGTGTGAGATGGAATCTCAGGGTTGTTTTGATTTGCATGTCCCTAATGACTAAGGATGATGAACATCTCTTTAGGTGCTTCTCAGCCATTAGATATCTTCAAGTGAGAACTCTTTGTTTAGCTCTGTACCCCATTTTTAATAGGGTTACTTGCCTCTCTGGAGTTTAACTTCTTGAGTTCTTTGTATATATTGGATATTAGCCCTCTGTCGGATGTAAGGTTGGTAAAGATCATTTCCCAGTTAGTTGGTTGCTGCTTTGTCTTTTTGACAGTGTCTTTTGCCTTGCAAAAACTTTGTAATTTAATGAGGTCCCATTTGTCTATTCTTGATCTTAGAGCATAAGCTATTGGAGTTCTGTTCAGGAAATTCTCCCCTGTGCCCATATGTTCAAGGTTCTTCCCTAGTTTCCCTTCTATTAGTTTCAGTGTGTCTGGTTTTATGTGGAGATCTTTGATCCACTTAGAATTGAGCTTAGTGCAAGGAGATAAGAATGGGTCAATTTGCATTCTTCTGCATGTTGACCTCCAGCTGAGCCAGCACCATTTGTTGAAAAGGCTATCTTTTTTCCACTGGATGGTTTTAGCTCCTTTGTCAAAGATCAAGTGACCATAGGAGTGTGGATTCATTTCTGGGTCTTCAATTCTGTTCCATTGATCTACATGTCTGTTAGTGTACCAATACCATGCGGTTTTTATATTTTTTTTTATTTACATTCCAAATCATTTCCCCTTTCCTGTTTCCTCCCTCCCCGAAAGTCCCATAAGCCCCCTTCCCTCCCTCTGTTCCCCATTCAACCCCCTCTCCTTACTCTGTCCTGGCATTCCCCTACATCCAGTCTTTCCAGGACCAGGGGTCTCTCCTTCCATCTTCTTAGAAATCTATTGAAATGCGAATTGTGTCTAGGGTATTCCGAGATTCTGGGTTAATATCCCCTTATCAGTGACTGCATACCATGTTTGTTCTTTTGTGATTGGGTTACCTCACTAAGGATAATATTTTCAAGTTCTGACCATTTGCCTAGGAATTTCGTGAATTCATTGTTTTTAATTGCAGAGTAGTATTCCATTGTGTAAATATACCACATCTTCTGAATCCATTCCTCCATTGAGGGACATCTGGGTTCTTTCCAGCTTCTGGCTATTATAAATAAGGCTGCTATGAACATAGTGGAGGTAAATAAAAAATCAATATTGTTACTTTGTAAACTACAGAGGTATTTATTTTCTCTCATATGGTTAAAGAATCCATGAAGTTGAAATCAGGTTAAACTAACCTGAGCAAACTACTTGACAGTAAATGCTCATATAAGTTAAATACTAGCATCACATTACTAGTATTAAAAGTGATATAAAACTGAAATAACAACTGATGAATATATTAAATATAAGGGTGTCTAGAAATTATGTGAAAGATGAATATAATTATATATGTGCAAATTTCTGTAGCAGTTATAGCACTAGAATCAAAAGTAAATATTGAAAAGAACACATGTCAAAGTGCACGTAAAATTGCTTATATTCATCAAAATATAGTTGTATGATAATTTCAGGATGTAGTATATCTATATAAAATAAGAGTATCGACTTGAGAAAACATACATAATTAGAGGAAATAAGATTCTTATTACTATTACTTTTGCTTTACTATTATAAGGCAGGGTGTCCTGTAGTTCAGGTTAGCTTCAAATTACAAGGGAACACAGTTTTCTTGATCTTCTGATCTTCTGTCCTCTGATTACTAAGTACTGGGTTAGTGAATATGCACAACTACATCTGTACCAAAACTTTTCTTATAGTAAGCAGCAAACCAGTGGACAAAAACCTACTAAGATAGTCCTGTTCTAAATTTCAATGTGAAATCACCATTACAGTTTCTTTCCAATGCAAGGCTAACATAGTGATTTTCACCTAGACTATTGTCAATGACTTTGCTCATTGTCTTTGGGTTTGCTAGTGTCATAGTGTCTATACTGAGTGTTGATTTTACAATGTTGTGGAGAACCTCACATAGATAAAAAAGAAATTATGACGGCCTAGCCTCATGTATATGACTTTAAACTAATTAATGGCCACACAGCTGTAATGTCATCAAAATTTTATTTTATATCTCTAAACCTTAGTGTTACTCTTTATTATTTGCAATATTTAAATGCTCCTGGTGATACAGCAAGACGTTTTGTTTTGGGGATATAAAGACAGGTGTCCACACATGTGTTTGAATGCACATGCACATCTACATATATGAATCTGAAACAGCATTTAAATATAGTATTGTCAGTAAGGATTACCTTTGGATTTATTGTAAAAAAGAATATAAAGATAATATAATATTTGCTTATTTGAAATTAATTTACTTTAAAGTCTTCAGGGTTTTGTGATTTTGCTTTAAAACAAGAAATAAATCTCTTGCTTGTCCTTGAAGCATATTAGTTTTATAATACATATATTGATGTAAAAGGATTGGAATTTATATGTAGAATAGAAAATATGTTCCTCAACAGAGGAACATGGTATATTTACACAATAGAATACTACTCAGCTATTAAAAACAATGAATTCATGAAAATCCTAGGCAAATGGATGGAACTAGAAAATATCATGCTGAGTAAGGTAACACAATAACAAAAGAACACATGCTGTATGCATTCACTGATAAGTGGATATTAGCCCAGAAGCTTGGAATACGCAAGATACAATTCACAGACCAAGTGAAGCTCAAGAAGAAGGAAGACCAAAGTATGGCTACTTTGGGCCTTCTTAGAAGAGGAACAAAATACCCATGGGAGGAGATACAGAGACAAAGTGAGGAGCAGAGACTGAAGGAAAGACCATCCAGAGACTGCCCCACCTGGGCATTCATCCCATAAAAAATCACCAAACCCAGACACTATTGTGGATTCCAACAAGCCCTTGCAGGCAGGGACCTGATAGAGCTGTCTCCTGAGAGGCTCTCCCAGTACCTGACCAATAGTGAGGTGGGTGCTCTCAACCAACCATTGGACTGAACACAAGGTCCCCAAAGGAGGAACTGGAGAAAGGACACAAGGAACTGGAGGAGCTTGTAGCCCCATAGAAGGAACAACAATATACACCAACCAGTACCTCTAGAGCTCCTAGGGACTAAACCACCCACCAAAGAGTACACATGGAGGGACCCATGGCTCCAGCTGCATATGTAGCAGAGGATGGCCTTGTTGGTCATCAAAAGGCGGATACGCCCTTGAGCCTGAGAAGATACATGCTATTGGCATTCTTTTATAGAATTTACCTTACTTTCAGAACAAAATACAAGTTCAAATTAACCATAACTATCGTGATCGTCTATATTTTAGAAATCTGTAAAAATACACTTAAAAAACATCCATGCTACTCAGAACATACAAAACTCATTTCAATTACTAACAAACCAGTCCCAGTATTCTATTTGGCAACATAGACTATTCGAAACCCTGTTTCATAGGTACAGCTGTTACTAGATTTCTTAAAGCTCTCTTTATCTGTTCTCTTTAGAAGCACTGGAATGAGGAGGAGAACCAGTAATCTTCCTTCATTCAATGGCAACTCTCCAGAAGAAAGTGCTCTCTTAACCTGCAACTTCCTTCATAAACTGTCTTGCTGAAACATCTGATTATAGTGATTTTTTTTACTGAAAATTCTGAACCCTTATTCCATTCCATAGCTAAAACTTTCTTTTCTTTCTTGTGCATTAGCAAAATATCCAGGTTAAATTAGGTGACTTATATGCACCTCATTTTATTTCTTTTCTAGTTTCATGACCTCTATCCAAAGTCAGGTCTGTCTCTATGTGTATATATAAGTATTAAAAGCCAGGATCTGCATATGTAAGAAAACATGAAATATTTGTTTTATGAGTCTGCTTATATCACTAAGTAAATATTTAGCTTCCGAGGTGTATACCTTATGTTCACCAAATATTGTCATAAGATAATTTCAGGATATCACAAGTATATCTATTTGAAATAATAATATCAGCTCAATGGGGCTGAAGAAATGGCTCAGAGATTAAGAGCACTGAATGAACTTCCAGAGGTTCTGAATTCAATTCCCAGCAACTACATAGTAGCTCAGAACCATATATAATGGGATACAATATCCTCTTCTGATGCTTCTATATATGCCCAGGAGTGGTATGTCTGCATCACTTGATATTCTATTTTTATTTTTTCAGCTATGTTAACACTGGTTTCAATACTAGCTAATCCAGCTTCAAACATAGGATTTCAAGCTGTCTATGGATACAAATGGAACACTGGATGTTGTTTGTTGGGACAGGGTATTTGGGATACAGACATAAGTGATGTGAACACAAGAAAGGCTCGTGCAGAAGCAAGTGTCCTAAGTAGATGAGAAATGGAAAATAAAGCCAGAAAACAAGAAGTTTAAAAATCAACAAAGCAAGTTATATCTAAAAACAGGATAATAAAGGAGAATATTTTGATAACAAAACTTAAAAAAATCATAATTGAAGATAATATCCATGCTTGTTGCCTGTACCATTGACTACTTGAGGCCCAACCTTCCCTTTCCTTGGGGGTTGGAGATTAGGTGGCACAGAGTCAAAAACACAGATTCCAGGAGCATGTGAGAAATGCCACAGCAAGATCATCTGAGCACTGCTGCAGTCTCCTTTAATACCCTCCACCCACGCACCCAGTGGTCCCCAAAAGCAGTAGTACTTGATTGACTGGCATTGTTTACACCAGCAATCCTTGGTCTCTCAGGCAGTCCTCAGTAAAGTCCCACTCCTGGAGATGCTTTGGCAGCTGCATGGCCCTCCGTGTTTACACAGAGCTGGCCCCACTGATCCTGCTACTCAGGCTCACAATGAAATTCCATTTATTATCCAAAATTTATCCTACTTTGGCCTTTTCAGTGTTAAGACATTCTCCCAGCAGTAAGATTTGTGCTCATTTAAGTGACCTTATAATAAAATTTTCTCTCTTATATTCATATTATCCTACATATTCCTAAATGGATTCCTTGAGATCTTCCAGTGCCTACATTTTTCTGTATTAAACAGCTACGTTCCTTTGTTTTCAATCTTTTAATTTGCCAAATGCAAAATTCTAAATATGTCTCTTAATTTTTCTTTTTGAATTTATGACAAATATGTTTACATTTAATTTATTCTCTTTTAATATGTTGCTAATCCAAAAATTGTCAGGCTTTCCTTTTCAGTGAACCTATTTGTTAGGGTAGATATCTTAATTCTGTTCTTTTACCTATAATTGTCTGCATTCCTCTGGTCTTTATGCACTGAAGGCAATTGCAATATTACATACATCATTGCAATATTACATACATCATTGAAGCCCATTGTGGTTACATATTTTATCTCAATATATTCATATATTTTTCCCAAATCTTCAGGAAATATATACATTAAAATATATTGACATTGGGTCTTTTCCAGTAATTAACAAAGAGGATAAATTGTTTGAGTTAAGACTTTTAATTGAAAATTTATATTTAAAATAATTATTTGGTCTTTAAAAATGATGATGTACATGTAAGAGGCTAGAAAGATGAACCCAAAGTCATATTAATGCAAGATTAATATGCTGTCCCCTGAAGCTGTCCCATTTGTCTTAGGACACTATATATTTAACTGATACAGGAAAGTGGTTCATGAGTCCATGAATTGATATCACAGCTCACACAAGGTAGTCTTATGTCCATGTTACTAAGAAAGTTAGATTTATCAAAATAATAAAACTAAAGTTTCCTTTAACATCACTTTTCTTTTGCTCCATGTTGCTTTAAGTATCTGTTCTTCTGCCACTTTCATGTGTCTCCATTGGAATCTTCTCTCTTCAGGTAAGGCCATGGGAATTTTTGGTTAAAAGAAAGAATGTGTTGTTTTATGTAGCAGAACCTCTCCCATCCAAGACAAACTTCAGTTTTAATGACATGAAGCACACTTGATGGAGTTAATATAGTTTAAATTTAGTTTTTATTAGAGTATTAAAAATTATTGAATATTAATATTGAATTTATATCAAGATTCTTGTTTGTATAGTTTTAGACATGCTCTCCTTTTTGATAGAGTATTACTTGAAAAATATAAACTAAAAACTCTGGTTTCCAAATCTCAAATCCTATCATGATAAACTGAATGCATTTTAATATAATAATTTTATTCTGTTTTTCATCATTAACTAAGCAAAACTGTCTTGCTACATGTTTTTAAAATCTTTTGTACTTATTGCCCACTTGGTTTTGTCACAACAAAGTATAAATTAATTATCATATTCACAGATAATGTCATAAGGAAATTAAAATACACAATAATTTTTTAAATATTTTCTGTCATTATGGATATATACATATGGGTTATTACAGAATATGCTTAATTATCTTCTATAAAAATGTGCTATGCAAAATTGAAAAATGTCTCAATGATGAAGAGGATTCCAGTGGGCCTCTCTGGAACCAGAGACGCATGAGGCTTCACAGATAAGCATGTGGGCAAAAGTCTCATCCACATAAAATAAAAATTGATAAAAAAATAAAAAGAGTTAATCAATTTAACAATCAGTGTGAGTCAATATGACTAATAGAAAGAAAATCTAGAGACTTTGTATTTCCTCATTGGTCTTGTCTTCCTACTATTTTGCTTGCATGTTTCTTCTGTACCTATAATAAATATTGTATCCCTTGATTCTTGTGAATATTTTCTATAAGTTCACACTTCTTCAGAAAGCATTAATAGTACATCTCACTGTGCATAAGGGAGGAAAACCAAGTGACTTGAAATTAATTCTTGTTTTTGTACACTTTTTAATAATCTAAATGAACTAACATCACTACCACAGGAATGCAAACCTACATATGCAGATACATAGACGCATATATAAATACATACATACATATATGCACATCAACACAAACACATTGACTAATAATATCAATGGAACATAATGGAGACCAAAACAACTTTTGACTACTTCATTGGCAATAAGATCACTTCTATTTATAATTATTTGATAGTTTATATAAATTATTTTCCTTTTAATTTGGAAAATATATTTTTTGATAATTGAGAATCTAAAACAATGATCACATATATTCATATATTGTTAGTCAGTCAATGATTTAGGGAAAAAAAGCTATTTCTGATAGAACATTGAAGAAGAAACTGTTTGACAGCTTACATGCTCCACCAAATAACAGAAACATGCTCCAATATGTTCATAACAGCCGTATTTATAATAGCTAGAAGCTGAAAACAAACCAGATTTCCCTCAACAGAAAAATGGATACAGAAAATGTGGTACATTTATACAATGGAATACTATTCTGCTACTGAAAATGAGGACATCATGGTATTTTGCAGGTAAATGTATGGAACTAGAAAATATCATCCTGAGTGAGGTAACTCAGACTCAAATTTCAGAATACCCATGATACAACTCACAGACCATATGAATCTTAACAAGAAGGGAGGCCCGTGTGTGGATGCTTTAATCCCACGTAGAAGGGGAATCATAAAAACCATAGAAGATTGGGGAGGGAGGGACATGGCTAGGAGATGGGCGGGAGAGGGGGAAAGGAGAGGCAGATTCAGGTATGGGGGAGACAGGAGTGAAGCCCAGAGGGCCAGGAGAATGAACAGAAATATGCAGCAGTGTGGGGTGGAGGATGGGAAAAACCACTAGAAAGTCCCAGAACCCTGGGATGTGAGAGGCTCCTAGGACCCAATGTGGAGGACATTAGCCAAAATGTTGAATAGTGGCAAGGTAGAGCCTGAAGAACCTACTTCCAGAAGATAGACATGGCCCTCAGTTGAGGGACGGGGACACCCACCCATCTCTAAATTTTTGACCCAGACTTGTTCCTGTCTAAAGAAAATGCAGGGGAAAAAAATGGAATAGAGACCGAAGGAAAGGCCATCCAGATACCGCCCCAACTTGGGATCCATGCCATGCGCAGACATCAAATCCTGACCCCATTGCAGATGTCAAGATGGGCTTGGCGACAGGAGCCTTCCATGGTTTTCCTCTGATAGGGTCTATCAGTACTTGACTGAGATAGTTGTAGACACTTAGACCCAATCATTGGAATGAACCTGGAGAACCCTATGGAGGAGTTATGGAAAGGACTGAAGGAGCTGAAGGGGATTGCAATCCATAGTAAAAACAACAGTATCAACTAAAGGGACACTTCACAGCTCCCAGGGACTAAGCCACCAATCGAAGACCATATATTGTCTGGTTCCTGGTACCTGCTACATATGTAGCAGAGGACTTCCTTATCTGGTCTCAGTGGAGGAGATGGTCTTGTGTTGTTGAGGGTTGATGCCCCAGAGAAGGGGGATGCTAGAGGGGTAAGGCGGGTATTGGTGAGAAGGAGCATCCTTTTAAAAGCAAATGTGAGGAGGAATGGGGTGGGGTGATTATGGAGGGTAGACCAGGAAGGGGGACATTTGAAAGGTAAGTAAATAAAATGATTAGTAAAAAAAATATCCATTTCTGATTTAAAAACCTGAAGCTATTAGGAACAGTAAGGTTCAAGCATCATTCATGAAGATACAGATATAAATTAATATGCTTGAAAATGAGTGTATCTATATATCCAACAATCTTAACAGCTTTACTAGGGTACCCAAAGTAGTAAAAGGTTCACCTAGATAAGGAGAGGAAGAAAATAGTGAGTTCAAAATGGTTGGAAACTGAAACAGGTTGTCAGAAATAATTTTGTTGAAGAAAACATGGTAGGATATTATTGAACAAAACCAACACCTAATTGGATAGAAATTAAAATGACTTTTGTGATTCAGAACTCATGATCTTTTACCTTTATTACTACAGTATATCATTGGTTATCCAGGCCAATTATGTTCAGGATATTTGAATTAATAAAGGATTTAGATACCTAAATAGCAAAATGCCAGGTTGCATGACCATGGGAGCTGGTTACAAGAGCACAAGAGTCTAGAGACTTATCTGAAGTCATAAAAACTGAAGTATAAATGACTTTTAGAAATAAAACCAGCTACTTGAACTTAGTGCCAGTGGTTTGTCCTATGTCAAGTGCTGTGATGGATACAACAACCCTCTAGATAATTTTGGCTAGTCATTAATCATCTTGATTTGAGTCCCTGGTTGAGATATATAAACAACATCCTGATCTTCAGATAATTAATACAATTTATTTTGTGACCAATCAGTATTTATCCAAATAAAGTATATTTGAAATAGAAAGATTAAAGTTAGTTTAAATTTAGAACCAATTTGTGAAACGACAAATTAAGGAAAAAGCAAAATCAGATATTCTATTATTGTGTATTCTTTACATTTTCTGCCTTTTGTTCTCTAACATGGTATACAAAATACAACTCCAAGATGAAAAAATAATCTGTGTAAAGGACTAGAACATAATTGTGGAAAGTGGTAAAATAAAATTTATCATTCACATATATATTGCTTTATCAAAATATATAACTTTGTTATGAATTGTTCATTTATAACAGTAGTTTGTATTTTCAAAGAAAAGGAATTTCTCTGAAATTGTACATTTCAAAGTATCAAGTTCCAGAGGCCTGCATTGGCTTTTCCAACAGTTAATGAGATAGTGTGGACATATTTTTTATTTTGTTATTCTAATTTTTTAATGATTATTTGATTTATTTACATTTCAAGTGTTATCTCCTTTACAGGTTTACCCCTATCCCAATTCTCTCCCCACAGCTTCTATAAGTGTGCTTTCCTACCCACCTACCCAGCCCTAGCATTCCCCTATGCTGGGTCATCGAGTCTCCACAGGACCAAGGTCCTCCACTCCCATTGATGTCAGATAATGCAATCCAGTGCTACATATATACCTGGAGTCATGGGTCCCTCCAGTTATACAACTGGTGGTTGAGTCCCTGGGAACATAAGGGGATGTGCCTATGGAGTTGCAAACCCTTTCAGCTTTTTCATGTATCTTCTCAATTGGGATACATTGGTTGGCTTTGACATTGCATTTGGTCAGGCTCTGGCAGAGTCTCTCAGGGGACAGCTAAATCAGGCTCCTGTCAGCAAGCACTTAGCACCTGCAATAGTGTCTGGGTTTTGGTGTTAGCAGCTGGAATGGATTCCTAGATGGGGTACTCTCTGGATGGCCTTTCCTTCAGTTTCTGCTACACTCTTTATCCCTGCATTTACTTTTGACAGGCAGAATTCTGGACTAAAATTGTTGAGGTGGGTGAATGGTCCCAACCCTCAGCTGCGGGCTGTGCCTATTCACTGGAAATGGTCTCTACAGGTTCTTTCTCCCCTTTATTTGCTATTTTGGTTAAGTCCTCCTAATTGGGTTCTGGGAATCTCTTGGGTCGCTGGCATCTGGGACTTTTTAGTGGGTATGCTCATTTCTCCCTTCCCCACTGCTACACACCTACTTTCAAATACCTGACCCTCTGTACTTCTCCTCCATCTCTGCCTATATCAGAATTGCCACTCGATTTTTCCTCCCTCTCCTCTTTCCCTCCAAGATTCCTATCTCCCTCTACTTCCCAGAGATTATTCTCTTCCCCCTACTGAGCAGTACTGTAGCATGCACACTTCGGTGTGATCTTCTTTCTTCTTGGGTTTCATATGGCCTGTGAGTTGTATCTTGGCTATTCTGAGCTTCCTTTTGGCTAATATTCACTTATCAGTAAGAACATACCATGTATGTTCTTTTGTGACTGGGTCCTCTAGTGCTGAACCTTTCTTTATATTCTTCTCAGCAATTTGAAATCTCTCAGTTGAGAATGCTCTGTTTAGCTCTGTTGCACATTATTTAATGAGGTTATTTGGTTTTCTGGAGTAAAACTATTTGGGTTTGTTGTTTATTTTTGATATTAGCTGTAGAGTGCCTTATTGGGGTGCCATGCCACCTGGCAGGAATTTGACATCAACCAATGTGAAATTCCTCTCTCAGCTTTTGAGTGGGAACTCCTGTGTTAGCCATAATCCCCTCCACCTGGGGTGGAGCGCTCAGACCAAGGTGAAGCCCTTGGTTTATTCCTGCAGTTTCCTGAAAAACATTAGTCACCTGTGGAGAAGCTTCCAGCCTTTTGTGGAAGGGTTTTCCCCTGACTATATATTTGGAGTTCTCCATTAAACTATGAGACCTTGAATAGCAGGTGTTATCTTGGTCTTCATCTCTTTTCGCGGTCTTCCAGGTAACCCATTCATTTGTAACTGTGGACAGTTATAATTACCCCTCTATTGGACTGCATGTAGGGTTAATATAGATCTCTTCCCAATCTGTAATTTGTCATTTTGTCCTACTGATAGTGTCCTTTGCCTACAGAATCTTGTCACTTTCATGAGGTCACATAATAATTAAAATATTAAATGCATAAAACAAAGAAAAGAATGTTAAATATGATAAGGGAAATAGGCCAAGAAACATAAAGGCAGGCATGTGTCAGAAATGTCAGACATCTCAACAGGACACTAAAAGCCAGAAGATCCCAAGCAGATGTTATACAGACCCTAAGAGAACACAAATGCCAGCCCAGGCTATTATACCCAGCAAAACTCTCAATTACCTTAGATGGAGAAAACAAAATATTCCATGACCAAACCAAATTTAAATAGTATCTTTTTACTAATCCAGTTCTATAAAGGATACTAGAAGGAAAACTCCAACGCTAGGAGGGTAACTATACCCATGTAAACACAAGAAATTAATCATCTCAAAACAAACCCAAAAGAACAAAATCACATAAATGTAATAGCACCGCTAACAACAAAAATAAAAGAAATCAACAATCATTGGTCTTTAATATCCTCCACATCAATGGATTCAATTCCTCAATAAAAAGACATAGGCTAACAGACTGGATACTAAAGCAAATCTGGCATTATTATTCATATATGAAACACACCTCAGTGACAAAGACAGACACTACCTCAGAGTAAAGGGCTGGAAAAAGGTTTTCCCAGCAAATGGTCCCAAGAATCAAGTTGGAGTAACCATTCTAATATCCAATAAAATAGACTTTCAACCAAAAGTTATCAAAAGAGATTCGGAAGAACACTTAATACTCATCAAAGAAAAAATCCACTAAGATGAAGTCTCAATTCAGAACATCTATGCCCCAAAAGCAAGGTCATTCATATTTGTAAAAGAAACCTTACTAATGTTAAAAATACACATGAACCTTATACAATGTGAGATTTCAACTCCCTGCTCTCACCAATGGACAGTTCATTGAAACAGAAATGAAACAAGGAAACAGTAAAACTAACAAAAGTTTTGAACCAAATGGATTTAACAGATACCTACAGAACATTTCACCCTAAAACAAAATAATTTATCTTCTTCTTAACACCTCATGATACCTTCTTCAAAATTGACCATATAATCAGAAACAAAACTAGACTCAACAGATCCAAGAAGATTGCAATAATCCCATGCATTATATCAGATCACCACAAATTAGAAATTTTAATACTCCTAGCTGTACTAATACCTGCAAGCAAATGATATTTGTTGCCACATTGTTCCATAGGTAAGATCTTTCATGGTTACTGGAGAACATTAGACTTGTCTCTCAGATAAATGTTTTTAAAAGATATATTGGTATAAAGTTTGGTGCTTTTGAAATTCAAAATTCAAAATCAAGAAATTGTAAAATATTACCAAACATGTTGTTTTAAGAATGAAGTAGAGGATGACTATAAACAATCAAGACAGAGAAATATATATTTAGTTTTAACATTTTATATATATATATATATATATATATATATCAAAAGAAAAATCCACCAAAATGAAGTCTCAATTCTGCACAACTATACCCCATATGCAAAGACACCCATATTCCCAAAAGAAACTTTACTAATGTTAAAAATGCACATTGAAACTCATATACATATATGTGATAAATTAAAACCAATTTGGCTATTTGTTAATGGATCACATAAGAGTACTCATAAGTTGCTTTTACCTGGCAGACGAGTTATTTCTCCAATTGTATCTGGCAATTCTAAAATGTAGGTCTAGTGAAGGACATCTTATTAGCCTGGTATTGGACTTCATTTACCTCATGGTCAGAAGTAGGGAAAATAAATGGTTTGTCGAATATTAGCCAATAACTCTAGGGCTAAAACAGAAAAAGATCACTGTCCATGTACAGAAATATTACTTCATAATTTTAGCCCAGTTATCACCTATTTTCTCTATAATGTTTAGATGAAATTAGACAATAACCAGGAAGCAATGCATCTACTAAACATCTCAAAATAACAAATAAAAATCCCAATGCCAGAAATAGGAAACATCTTTGGGAGAATTTAGCAAGAATAGGTTGCCTATTATGGAAGCCTAAGCCAATGAACTCATCGATTCCTACATATTACAAAATGTTGTCAATGCTTAGGGCTACCCTCCTGACCCTACTGTTGAACATACAACACACTTGAGCCACAGAATACAGAAAGATCAACTGCATATTAACTTGAAAATGTCACTGCTTGTATAGTGATGAAATGTTATATGCATAATACCAGATGATGAAAGTATACATTAATTTCATCTAGCCACAAACCACAAAAGCTACATTTGTGGAAAAATTAAAACCCAGCAACATGGCTGCTGGATCTCATCTGAAGACCTTCTAAGTATGTCTGATCCAGCTGGGCTGACACAACTTCAATTCCTGTGACTGGAATACAGACACTTTCATAGTGCACACCTTTAATCCCAATTGAAGGAAGTTTAGTCTACAGAATCAAGGTGCCATGTTTGAAAATTTTAGGGGCAGGCAAAGTGACTATTCAGAAAGAGTTGATAGAATGAGTCAGAGATAGGATATGCTACTGTCCAACCTGAATAAAAAGGGTAATGGAGGGGGGGAAGTCCTATACGCAACAGAAGTTGCTTATCCCTCTGCTTCCTAGTGGACATGATAACACAGATGCCTCAGTTTTTTCCAGCCATCTGTCTATTTCCCTGCTATCTGCTACCTCCTCCCAGCTCTCATTGACCTCCTCATCTTCCATCTTACTCGCTGCTTAAAGATCACACAAAAGGAGAGGAAATCCAAATCTCTCAAAGTGTCCATTGCGATTCAAGATGATAGTCTTCCCACGGGCCCCCTCCACAGATCCGCATCCTCTAGAGGCCCACCAACAATGTTATGTTTAGCAGCCCCAACTCCACCAGCAGCCCAGCCCTTCCTGTCAAGTCCCTAGCACAGCAGGAGGCAGAGAATACAGAGGCTCAGAGACAGATCTTAGGCAATACCAGTCCTGAGGAGAAGCAGGAGAAACCCATCCTCCCTAGACAGGCCAACCAGGATCTACCAACTCTGGCAGCCAGCAGCCCAGTAATGTGATCAGACAGCCATTGGGTCCTGAAGTGTCACAAGGCTTCAAACAGCGCAGATAAAAACAGGCAAGAAAAGATGCCTCTGCTGCCACCATCGCCTCCTGGATCATCAGACAAGGGTCACACTGCTGTGGCATATATCCAGAATTGAGCAGAGGGAATAACCTGACTTACTTGCACTGTATTCTCCCTTGCTCTGCCCACTGTGACCTTGAACCTCATGCACTGTGACCTCTGCCTTTCCCCCTTCCCACCTTGATTGGCATATTGACAAGGGCTGTCCCAAGTTAATAGAGAAAGGGCAGGGATTAGGGGATGATTAGGGGAGCCTACCAAGGTCTCAAGAGTAGAGGGTCAGACAGTGCCACCTGGCCACTTGGAGTAAAGTCAGTGCCAACAATAACAGTTTATCATGCCCATTAATTTGGGATTTCAAAACACAAATGAGAACTCCCCCCACATACCCCAAGTACATGTCGCCATCACTTAGAAGTTCCATTGGGGGAAAAAAAAGACAGTTGCCTCATTCTCATGATTTTCCCAACATCATATTGTTCTTTTACCCTTCAAAATGAGAGCTAAAATAATCACTTCCATCTTTAATTTCATTTCGTAATGTATTTTGTCAGAAAAGTAAATAATAGAAATAAGTTATAGAATATCATGTATGCTGCAAGTTGAGTTGATAATACATTTCTTTTCCAACAAGTGCTTTTCTAAATAAAGGAGACCTCACTGTATAAATATTTCCTTGACATGTATATATAGAACTGGATATTTTGGCAATTGATACTATTGATTTTCCCAGAAAAGTTTTAAATAGTTCTTAAAACAAAAATTCTGTGAACTCTGCTATCATACTGTAGTGTTGACCACACTACCACTTCATTTTATTCATGGGAATGGTGAATATTCCTTATATATCACCGCTAATGTAAGTTATGAAACAAATATTTAAAGTATGACATTTTTGTTTTATTTGTTGAAAAAGTGAAACAATGAGATATACATTTTTCGTTGTTCTGAAGAGATGTGATATTTTTAGATTTAATTATATATCTAATTCTCTTTCAAATATTGTTTACTGTATTTAAAATATATAAATGATATTGCCCTCTGAAATCCATAGTTTCAGTTTCTATAAATGTTAAAGAGCAATTTAGGTTGGCAGAAATAGCAGATGCATTAGCATTCTTGTTCATCCAGAGGTCGTGATCATAGAGGTTTTGTCATTTGCAAGTGAAGACTTGATGAACTTTTTTTTAAATTTTATTTTATTTTCTAAGTTTGTTTTTTATTTACATTTAAAATCATTTCCCCTTTCCCGTTTCCTCCCTCCCCGAAAGTCCCATAAGCCCCCTTCCCTCCCTCTTTTCCCCATTCAAACCCCTCTCGCTTCTCTGTCTTGGCATTCCCCTACATCTAGTCTTTCAAGGACCAGGGGTCTCTCCTTCCATCTTCTTGGAAATCTATTGATATGCGTATTGTGTCTAGGGTATTCCAAGATTCTGGGTTAATATCCCCTTATCAGTGACTGCATACTATGTGTGTTCTTTTGTGATTGGGTTACCTCACTAAGGATGATATTTTCAAGTTCTGACCATTTGCCTAGGAATTTCGTGAATTCATTGTTTTTAATTGCAGAGTAGTATTCCATTGTGTAAATATACCACATCTTCTGAATCCATTCCTCCGTTAAGGGACATCTGGGTTCTTTCCAGCTTCTGGCTATTATAAATAAGGCTGCTATGAATATAGTGGAGCATGTGTCCTTATTGCATGCAGGTAAAGTCTCTGGGTATATGCCCAGGAGTGGTATAGCCGGATCCTCCAGGAATGTCATGCCCAGTTTTCTAAGGAACCGCCAGACTGCTTTCCAGAGTGGTTGTACCAGCTTGCAATCCCACCAGCAGTGGAGGAGTGTTCCTTTTTCTCCACATCCTTGCCAACAACTGCTGTCTCCTGTGTTTTTGATCTTAGCCATTCTGACTGGAGTGAGATGTAATCTCAGGGTTGTTTTGATTTGCATTTCCCTAATGACTAAGGATGTTGAACATTTCTTTAGGTGCTTCTCAGTCATTCAATATTCTTCAGGTGAGAACTCTTTGTTTAGCTCTGTACCCCATTTTTAATAGGGTTACTTGCCTCTCTGGAGTTTAACTTCTTGAGTTCTTTGTATATATTGGATATTAGCCCTCTGTCGGATGTAGGGTTGGTAAAGATCATTTCCCAGTTAGTTGGTTGCCGCTTAGTCTTTTTGACAGTGTCTTTTGCCTTAGAAAAACTTTGTAATTTAATTAGGTCCCTTTTGTCAGTTCTTGATCTTAGAGCATAAGCTATTGGAGTTCTGTTCAGGAAATTCTCCCCTGTGCCCATATGTTCAAGGTTCTTCCCTAGTTTCCTTTCTATTAGTTTCAGTGTGTCTGGTTTTATGTGGAGGTCCTTGATCCACTTGGAATTGAGCTTAGTGCAAGGAGATAAGAATGGGTCAATTTGCATTCTTCTGCATGTTGACCTCCAGTTGAACCAGCACCATTTGTTGAAAAGGCTATCTTTTTTCCACTGGATGGTTTTAGCTCCTTTGTCAAAGATCAAGTGACCATAGGAGTGTGGATTCATTTCTGGGTCTTCAATTCTGTTCCATTGATCTACATGCCTGTCACTGTACCAATACCATGCGGTTTTTAACACTATTGCTCTGTAGTACAGCTTGAGGTCCGGGATACTGATTCCCCCAGAGGTTCTTTTACTCTTGAGGATAGTTTTAGCTATCCTGGGTTTTCTGTTATTCCAGATGAATTTTTGAATTGCTCTTTCTAACTCTATGAAGAATTGAGTTGGAATTTGATGGGGATTGCATTGAATCTGTATATTGCTTTTGGCAAGATGGTCATTTTTACTATATTAATCCTGCCAATCCATGAACATGGCAGATTTTTCCATCTTCTGAGGTCTTCTTCAATTTCTTTCTTCAGAGACTTGAAGTTCTTGTCATACAGATCTTTCACTTGTTTGGTTAGAGTCACACTAGGATACTTTATATGGTTTGTGGCTATCGTGAAGGGTATCATTTCTCTTACTTCTTTCTCAGCCTGCTTATCCTTTGAGTATAGGAAGGCTACTGACTTGCTTGAGTTGATTTTATATCCGGCCACTTTGCTGAAGTTATTTATCAGCTGTAGGAGTTCTCTGGTGGAGTTCTTTGGGTCACTTAATTATGCTATCATATCATCTGCAAATAGTGATAGTTTGACTTCTTCCTTTCCAATTTGTATCCCTTTGACCTCCTTTTGTTGTCTAATTGTTCTAGCTAGAACTTCAAGTACTATATTGAAAAGATATGGAGAGAGAGGGCAGCCTTGTCTAGTCCCTGATTTTAGTGGAATTGCTTCAAGTTTCTCTCCATTTAGATTGATGTTGGCTACTGGTTTGCTGTAAATTGCTTTTACTATGTTTAGATATGGGCCTTGAATTCCTGATCTTTCCAAGACCTTTAGCATGAAAGGATGCTGAATTTTATCAAATGCCTTCTCAGCATCTAATGAAATGACCATGTGTTTTTTTTCTTTGAGATGGTTTATATAGTGGATTACATTGATGGATTTCCTTATATTGAACCATCCCTGCATCCCTGGAATGAAGCCTACTTGATCGTAGTGAATGATCGTTTTGATGTGTTCTTGGATTTGGTTGGCAAGAATTTTATTGAGTATTTTTGCATTGATATTCATAAGAGGGATTGGCCTGAGATTCTCTTTCTTTGCCGGATCTTTGTGTGCTTTTGTTATTAACATAATTGTGGCTTCACAGAATGAGTTGGGTAGTGTTCCTTCTGTTTCTATTTTGTGGAACAGTTTGGAGAGTATTGGTGTTAGGTCTTCCTTGAAGGTCTGATAGAATTCTGCACTAAATCCATCTGGACCTGTGCTTTTTTTGTTGGTTGGAAGACTTCCAATGATGACTTCTATTTCTTCAGGGGTTATAGGACGGTTTAGATGGTCTATATGATCCTGATTTAATTTTGGTTTTTGGTATCTGTCAAGGAAATTGTCCATTTCCTCGAGATTTTCTAGTTGTGTTGAATACAGGCTTTTGTAGTAGGATCTGATGATTTTTTGAATTTCCTCAGTTTCTGTTTCTATCTCTCCTTTTTCGTTTCTGATTTTATTAATTTGGATACTATCTCTGTGCCCTCTGGTTAGTCTGGCTAAGGGCTTATCTATCTTGTTGATTTTCTCAAAGAACCAACTCCTCGTTTTGTTGATTCTTTGTATGGTTTTATTTGTTTCTACTTGATTGATTTCAGCCCTGAGTTTGATGATTTCCTGCCTTCTACTCCTCTTGGGTGTATTTGCTTCTTTTTGTTCCAGGGCTTTCAGGTGTGCCATTAATCTGCTAGTGTATGCTGTCTCCCGTTTCTTTTTGGCGGCACTCAGGGCTATGAATTTTCCTCTTAGCACTGCTTTCATTGTGTCCCATAAATTAGGGTATGTTGTGCCTTCATTTTCATTAACTTTCAAAAAGTCTTTGATTTCTTTCTTTATTTCCTCCTTGACCAAGTTATTATTGAGTAGAGCATTGTTCAGCTTCCATGTGTATGTGGGTTTTCTGTTGTTTTTGTTGCCACTGAAGACCACCCTTAATGCATAGTGATCTGATAGGAGGCATGGGATTAGTTCGATCTTCTTATATCTGTTGAGGTCTGATTTGTGACCAATTATATGGTCGATTTTGGAGAAGGTACCATGAGGTGCTGAGAAGAAGGTGCATTCTTTTGCTCTAGGATGAAATGTTCTATATATATCTGTTAGTTCCATTTGGTCCAAGGCTTCAATTAGATTCACTGTGTCCCTGTTTAGTTTCTGCTTTCCTGAAAGATCCATTTCAGAGAGTGGGGTGTTGAAGTCACCCACTATTAAAAATATGGAACACTTCACGAATTTGCATGTTATCCTTGCGCAAGGGCCATGCTAATCTTCTCTGTATAGCTCCAATTTTAGTATATGTGCTGCCCAAGTGAGCACAGACTTGATGAACTTTGATAACATTCTAGTAGGTAATTTAGAACAGGAACAAACTGTTCCTAATCTGCATAGTTTTTGAATCTTTCATGTAGCTTCGTCTACTTTCAGGGAGAATGTGGACCATCATAATCAGGCATCTCTGGCTGTGATACAAAGAGATTCTTATCTGTGTTTGTATGTGGTCTAATCTACAGTAAACAAAACATATATTCTTCTTCTATTCTAACCAAAACTGTTTCCTTTCTCAAATTTAATTGAATTAACCATAACATTTAGTCATTAGTTTATCTATATTAACTTTATATAACCATAGTATGGTAAATTGGCAAAGAGGATGAAATCTAAGGATTCTAAATACTTATATTGCACTGCACTAAAATCATTTTTTGGCCAGTATGGTATTTAGTTATCATAAACAAAACAAAAACCTTCAAACTATATGTGTGCATTATAACACTATAAGCAAAGCATATACTATAATTCACTAAAGCAAAACATGGACAGAAGCAAAGCAATTCAGGTAAGTATTTCATTTAGTGCAGTCAATCAGGACAGAAAAGTCAATACTTCAGAAGTTTATTCATTACTACTTCCTGTGTTATTTCACATTGACTTTCCCACAGGCTTATATATAAGCAATACAACTTTACAGCAAGGTGCCAAAGTAGCCATCAACTTGAGATGGAAAATTGTAATAACTGTATTTTCAGACATAATTCACAGGTTAAACCTAGTGGGAATTGCTTTCCTCTGAGTGAACTTCTAAGGCTAGTGCACTCCACAAAGTACATGTCACTCTAAATCTGCCTGTGAAGATCTCTCGATCCTACAATGGAGATGGTGATTCAGGCAATACTGGACACCGGTACTGAATTATCACTCTGAATTTCATCAGCAATCTTTTGACAGAAGACTGGCTCCTACGTCACAATCTTGTCTTTTGGTTGGAGAATATAATCTTTAATAGTTGAATAAATTTCTCTCCACACATTGACTAATAGTAAATCTTTTCAGATCTAATTCAACTTCTTCGTTCCCTCTGGCAGCTCAGTTGTTGGTCCAGATTTATTGAATTCTGACAGAAAGCAATTGAAATCTCCCTTAGAAATAAAGTTCTGGGCATGAGGGAGAAAAATAATCATAAAATGTCCCATCTTTAGAATAGCATCTTTTATAATGCAGAAATTGTCTGAAGCAGCTCTCTTGACATTGGCCTTGGTGACAGTTCAGATGGCAGATATGGATATTAACCTTGAGCTCCCTGAGCACATAAGCCACTCTTGCTCCCTCACTATACACAAAAGAATTAAACTAAATTAGATATGAAACAACTGTTCTGGTGTTTCTTTTGTAATTGAACATACCCAAATCAAAGATATTTGTTGTTTCTGATTTAAGGAACTTAGATTCCTTTGCTCATGTTTGTTCTAGTTTGCACTCATTGCTAAGATAAAGACCATGGCCTACAACAATATAAGGAGGAAAAAGTTTATCTTAGCTTAGAGGGTATAGTCAGTTGATGAGGGAAAGTTAAGGCAGGAACTTGAAGCAGACACAAATACAGGAATTTTGCTTGCTGCCTTTCTCCCTCTAGTTTTCTCAGCTCCTTTTCTCACATAACCTGGGCCATCATCCTGCCTAGGATGGCAGAGCTGACTGGGAGCTAGGTACATAACTACACAATTAGCAGTTAAAAAAAATGCCTCAAAGACATGGCCAACAGGCAAATCAGATCTGGGCACTCTTCAATTGAATTTCCTTTTCCAAGAGCAATTTGACAGTAGCAGTTAGCCATGAAAATATTCAATTTATTGTATATTTTAACAATGAATAGAGATGAGGTGACTTAAATATGAGGGAAAATTTTGGAATGATACAAGTAATAACACTAATGTGAAAGCCATATTCTGGAATTTAAACAATTGTTGATTTATACATGTTTTTCTACCATGCTCTGCATGTGGCATAGTTTTATCTTGGTGGAGTTAGAAAGCAAAAAATATGCTGTTTCAATAAGCCATATGCAATGATTGTGTGTGTGTGTGTGCCTGAGTTTGTGTCTGTGTGTCTGTGTGTATAAACTCCAAGAATTGGGTCAGCATAGAAAGTCTAGCTATCTGATATTTTTTTGCAAAATCAATTACACTTGTTACCATTTATTCCTGTAGTTGAAAAAGTAAGGAATAGTGTTAAAATTTTTGTGCTTTTGACAAAATTACACAGACATTTCACATAAGAAGAGGTTCATATTTTTGTGTGTTTTGTATTTTACAGTTCTATGTATTTTACAATTGAATGCTGAATAAGTAGTTTATTTTAGCACAAAACACAAATAAGGTTCATGCTGTAAACTTTATAATAGTATATTTTTAATTTTACCTTACGATTTCATTTTTACATAATTATCTCTAGAGAAGTTTTAAATTCACAGGAAAACTGAATGGAATGTAGTTTCCTACAGGCCTTGGCACAAAAAGTACATTATATTATTCACAGATGCAAACCCTACAGTGGTATGATTTTAAGTTGATGGACATTTATTGAGTGTCATTATCACTAAATACAAAAGTGTGTATCAGGGCTCCTTTGTCTTTTCTTTTCTTTACACTTGGAAACACATATCATAAGATGTATGTAATATAGTATAGAACAATATCCAACAATTAAACTATTCTGTGCCTTACAATTTTTACCCAATTCTTCAAATTCAGGAGCACACGGTGTTAATGCTTCTGGTGTTTTGTTTTGTTTTGTGTGTGTGTGTGTGTGTGTGTTTGATTGCTTGTTTGGATTTTTTGTTTGTTTGCTTGCTTTTCCCATTTTCTAGACTATCATTTGTTTAGGATCATTTATAGTCATTCTATATGGAGTTCTTTCACTTAATAGTAGGTATTTCATTTCTCCAAAATCTCTGCCTAGATAGCTTATTTTATTTCCTCACTGAAAACTGCCCAGATATTATTCAGTTTATCTTATCACCTACAGAACAACATATTGGTTGAATCTAAGTCTTGGCAGTAATATTTCATCTCCTATTAACATATGTTTGCAGTTTTGTTTGAATGTGTGTTTTTTTCTTATTTGAGTAAATGCCGAGAAACAAGACTTGTAGAACATATGGAACTAATCCAGTTAGTCTCTCAAAGTAGCTCCTTCATGTTTTCTCATAATGTGGGAGAGATTCTTGTCTTTATGCATTTTCACCAGTACAAACTGTTTGTTCTAAGTGTAGGCCTTTCTTGTAGTCATAAAAAGGCACCACATAGCATCAATTTCTAGTGATATATCTTACAGAGTATATTTTATATGTTTTTTCTCACTGTCATCACTATTTTGGAAAATAGTTATTGGTGAGCTGTGCACATTTTTATTTCTTTATTTATCATCTCAATTTCATTTTAATCATTTTGTTTATTTTGGCTATTGCATATTTATTAGGTATATGTTTACAAATACTTTGTCCTATCTGTACTCTAACCTTTTATTGATACCTGCCCATCATGATTTTCCTATGGAGGTATACTTTGTTATTGCTTTGAAATGTCATTATCATACATGAAGTCAGTTATATTTCCAATACTATCTCTAAGAGCCTTAATTTTTTAATTAACATTCAGGACTGTGTTCGACATTAGATTTGGGGAAATGGATGAAGTCTGTGTAAAGTTACATGTTTATTTATTTTGCAAATACAGATGTCTAGTTATTGTGCATTTTAAGCAATAAAGGACAGAATGTCAGGAGAAGAATGTAGGACAAACGTAAATGTTAAGTCTGGCATGGCTCTGTAAGGAAGGTGTGACACAGCTCCTGCCCCTGGAGCATCACTATCTCCATGATATCCATGACCCCCACATGTTCTGATGGGAGTTTTTGCCCCAAAGCTGATCTGCTGCCTTTACTACTTTACGGTTAATCTATCTTTCTGGAGAATATAATCCCCACACCATTACTAAGTGCTTATCATGCCATAAGAATTGAAACACGATGCAAGATATTTCCTATCCATTCATATTGAGGCAGTCAAAGGTCAGTGATTGGAGGAGAGAGGAGGAGGAGCTAAGAGAAGTGAGGGGCAGGAGAGGAAGAGAGAGGTCTGCGCAGGGAGACTGCACTAGTAGAGTGGAGAGAAGGAGACAGGGATACCCAAATGGCTTCAGCTGTGTTTCTGATTTTCTGAGAGGTTAGAACTATTGGGATAATACTTTACTTTATTACTATAAAGTGGCATTATGTAATTGGGAGTTTTATATACATAAATATATTTGGTTAACTCTTCTAGTTTAAGAGTCGTGCTTTACTGGATACTTGAGCAGAGGCCTGGAGGTTCAGTACTATATTTTAATTATTTCTCACTACATTTGGTGATCCAATGTGGAGCATGTTTCCATTAGAAACCTGAGATTATTAGTCTAAAAGTTAAGAGTTTGTTTTTTTTTTTTGTTTGTTTTTTCATTGTTGTTATTAACTTGAGTAACTAGAGTGCCAAAATCTGGTCATGTGACTCAAGCTCCCCAAATTGAAACAAAGGAAAGACTGAGAATACTGAGGACCCTTAGTGGGGAAAATAGGCCTTAACAGGATATGTAAATTCTATATAACATGGGTGGCAGGGGAATTCTGATTTTAAATCCTCCTTTTACTAGCTGCTCATAAGCAGGTACAGATGGAAGGGTGACTCCATCGTGTTAAGTTAGAACAAAGATAGTTTATTTCACTGGTTTTAGATTGTTTTTAGTTGAACTGGGATGGGGAAGTAGTCACTGACTCTAGAGTAAAGAGTGAAGTGACAACAATTGCCTGCTTAAAACAGGTATTAATTGTCAGAAGTCTGTGCTCAGGTAGAGAGCTCAACAGATAGATGGTATAAGGTATAACAGGATGGCTGCTCTGGGCAGAGAGCCAAACACAAGATGATATAGCTTGTTTACCTAGCCAGAGGAAACTCATATTCATTATAATGTAGCCCACACTTGGAATTTTGGGTGGTGTCTTTTCCTCCTCAGCTAGATAAGAGTAGCCTAGGCAGAGGCTCATACAGTATTTTAGTTTGATATAGCTTGTTTACTAGGCACAGGAAGCTCATATTCCTTTTAACGTGGCCCACACGTGGAATTTTGGGGGTCTTTTCCTGCTTGTCAATATAGTAGATGCCTAAGGAGAGGCTCATACAGGATCTTAGCTTATTTCATTTGTTTTAGATTGTTTTGATTTTCATAATGGGTGTGATGCTTAGTTTTGTGGTTATATTATTCCTCCGGGAGAGAGGTTAAAACGAAGGTTTTTCTGGTTACTGGCTCAAGGATATGCTAATTTTGGGAAAAGGTTTTGTCTTTGTGTTTTTAGAAAGGGTGATTAGGCTCTGGACATCTTCCAGAGCTATTTGGATCAGAAATGATAGAAGGAGACCTCCAGAGGACTAGATTTCAGAAAATCAAACAAAAAAATCTATCTTTGTGATACTAAAATTTTGTTTTGAGATTTATATATTACGGAAAATACAGCCAGGTTCATTCTCCTCATCAAATACGCTGAACTGACTTGCTTGAACTCCTGAGGTCCTGGACTTCAGCTAGATCCAGTCAGGACACAGAAGACCAACCAGCTTCCCCATATTCCTTACACTTCTGCCACCCCCTTCTTAATATCTCAATGCCCATACTCAGCTTGAAGAAGTTGCAAAATGTCGTCAACCCAGTTCACTGGGATTTGGGGCCAGAGGGTTGTTATTATTATTAAATTGTCTTTCTAGAGAATATAGAAATGGTCATATTTAGAACAGAGAAGAAATAGAATTAACTATATAGACATAATTTCATTTGGCAAAAATTCTTTTAATTGTTACTAAGTTCAAGTCATAAGTTCTTATTTGGTTCAGAATTCATTTTGATTTATAATCAAGGTTTTCATTGTTATAATTTTCTTCTATTAATACTAAATATTTAAAAGTACCAGGCTTAGACCCAGTTCTTCATTGTTGTTATTATAACAGATCTGAGATGCTTAGGCTGTGAGTTTAGGACCAAATAAAAATATAAGGTTCTGAGTCTATTATTAGGCTCTTTTCTAGATTTTCATCAGAAACAGTAGAGGATAGTTAACAGACAACAATCCACATTAGTTTACATAGATAGTTGGTTTTCAAAAACATCACAAATCCACAGAGTGTAATGTTTAATGTCATTTGTACACTTGTTGGTGAGACTAGTCTGTTCCTGACAGCTTCCCTGTCTTGAATTCAAAGAAGAAAATTGAGCATCAATGGAGTTGCTTCAGTTGTGGCAAGACAGTCACCAGGCAAGAATTGCCTCATTTCATGTGCAGACAAATACTGTCCAAAAAAGGACACACTTTGCAGAATAGTTGACTGATAATCTCTGCTAAGACATAGTAATTAGCCCTTCAAAATCATGCATTACCAAGGTCTGTCAGATGATCCCGGGCCAGAAGGCTGAAGACTGATGCTCCAACATTTTGAAGTAAAGGGTGATCAGCGGTCTCTATAAATTGGCTAAGTTTTAGAAGCTATATTTTGTGCTTCCCATACTTTCAGGTAATATTAGTCATTCCTGGATTTCTGATGGGTTTGAATGGCTAGGAATCTCATAGCCAGTCCAAGCTGTTTAACATTGAGAGAGCTAATATAGATTTAAATAGATGGTTTTCAGATGACACACAATTTATAGCCAAGACATGATTCAGTTGTTAATTATTATAGTCTTAATATAGAATAGATGACAGAGGTTTGTTTAACAGAGATGATGAACTGGGTGTTAGGTCTATCTTATACTTTATAATTTACAAATGGTAGTAGCTGTGCTAAATTTGTATTTGGAGAGAAAATGATTTTTAATTAAACAGAAAGAGATGCTATTTTCAGGAATGAGGGATGGAGGTGGTCATGAGGCTGTGGAGGATAAAGAACAGGCCCTCTGCTTGATCTTTATGCCATTGGAAAAGTTCTGGACAACATAACCACAAGGATCATAAAAGCCTAGATGGTCCTTTGTAGAAATAGCTCATCGCCAGACTTGGTCTTGAATGTGGAATTATGAGGAGGTACATGTACCCTCCTGTCCAGTGACTGCTGCATTAAATAGCCAGGGTAATTTTTATGGGGACATAAGAATAGAGAGTTAAAGTGGTCTCAGGGTAGAAAGTACAGGTAGGAAAAATAGGAAATTCCATGTGATTTAGGAATAAATAATATTAGAAGGAGAGTGCATGGGGCTACAGAATTACTAGGATGAGGAAAGGAAGACTAGAGAATTAAAAGATGACATGGAAGCATATAAAAAGATAGGACCCTGTTCTTATAGCTTTTCGAATAATTGGAAATAATAATACCTGGGAAGATATTAGAGAGCTAATCGTTTCACTTACATAAATTCAAAACATTGTAAGGAACTATTTTAATTTTAATAGTCTGTCATTTTTCTGTTTTTGCATGAGAATAGTTACTAAAGACTGCTGTCTGCTGCACCAGGAAACCACAAGAGCTGTGCCCAGCTACCTGTAAAGAACAAGCTGTGTAAACCCATAAGGAAATGTGCTTTTGCTTTGTGTTTAGTTCTGCTCTATGGAAATGGGGGTTGGGACTACTGATCCCGGGCAAAATGTTTATGTAAATTGAGAAATCTTTCATAATTATTAACAATGATAAGCCTTGATGACGCAACTTTAGTAAATTCTGTTTCAATTATTAGAAGATGTACATGAAGAACAAGGTACACAATTGTTCCAAATATGTAGAAGTCTAGGTCCATTCCCTGAATGCTCTTTGGTTAGTGGTTCAATCTCTATGAGCCCCTGTGGTTCCAGGTTATTTGACTCTATATGTCTCTTTGTGTTGTCTTTGACTCTTCCGGCTTACTCAATTCTATCTTCTGTTCTTCCACAAGACTCTTCGAATTCTGCCTGATGTTTTGCTGGAGGTATTTGCATTTGTTTCCACTTGCTGCTGTATAAAATCTCTCAGGAGGCAGTTATGCTAGGCTCCTATCTACAAGCATAGTACAGTATCAGTTTTACTGCCAGGGGTGAGCTCTCTTAAATGGGATGAGTCTCAAGTTAGATCAATCATTGGTTGTCTGTTCCCTCAAGTTCTGTTCCAGATCCTGGGTTCAGGCTCTCTGACTGGGAGAAGACCATATCATGAGAAGGGAAAAAGCAAAAGAATGAGAAGGAAGAAATAATTGAGCTGAAGAATGATTAAGCTGAAGAATAAAGAATATGGAGAATCGTCAGCAAGCAGAGAGAGTATCTGAACTAGCACCTTGCATCTACTACTCTGAGCCTTTAATGAATCAGAGCAGTTCTCCTTCCCGCATTTCTCTGGAACCTCATGCTGAAGTAAGACCAGAACAAAGTGGAAACTACATAAATCTCATCACATATGGTGTGTTTGTTTGTTTGTTTGTTTGAGAAAGGTTTCTCTGTATAGCCTTGGCTGTCCTGGAACTCACTCTGTAGACCAGCCTGACTTCAAACTCAGAAATCCACCTGCCTCTTCCTCAGGAGTGCTGGGACTTAAAAGCATGTGCCACCACTACCCCCTATTTTGTTTTAATTTTATATACAGATTTTTATTTTTACTATATATGTACATATATATATATATCTTCTGTTTTAAACAAATTAATATAATATATTAGAAAATGTATACACAAATTAGAAATGAACGATTTAAAATTCTGCATATGACTTTGGGAAATGAATTTGCCTTATCTGAACCATTATAAAATTAAAATAATAATTTTTACTCTTTTAAAGGTACATAGGAATCTCACGAATAAAGAACAAGTATCCTCACAGAAATATAAGACATATATCTCTAAGTATATAGCATACATAAAATATATACTGATAGTAGATATATTGTTATGTTTTTTACTTAAGTACTCAAATACTGTTGAGATTACTTTGTATTTTTCCAATTTAAAATAATTTTATAAGATTTTGTAATACACCAAACCCCTTAAACCATCCTACTTAGTTAATTCCTTTAATTAACTAAGGTTGTGTTCTTTAATCCTTAACAGTAACCAACTTAGGCTGTGTTTTCTTAATTTATCTACTAATAACAGTCTTTTATGTGTTTTACTGTGATTTTGTTTTATGCAACATTTAGATCACTTTTGTTATTAGCTAGCCCATTTCCTTCCAGTGTTTATTTCTCTTTAAAGTCCTAATCTTTCAGTTCACACTGTCCAAGTGTTTGAATTAACTTTTACAAATTCTCATTTGTGAGGGGGTGTACATACTAAGTTCATTAGAGTAAGAAGAACCAAGCTAAAGGTGGGTGATTTCATTGCATGAGGCCTGAGTCTTGGACTTAATAACAAAGGTGATATAAGTATGATGACTGGCAGTCGTTGCTCTCTGCTTTCTGACAGTGAAAGTCATATTACAGTGACCTGCAGCTCCTATCACCATACTGAACCATGGGCCATGTCCTCTGAAGGACTGTGAGCAGCACAAAGCTTCCCTTCCTTAAGTTAAATTTATATAAAATACTTGGTCATAGAAGGAGACAAGATGTAATATATCAACTGTCATGAATGTATTGTACATGTCATCATTGTGTACATTTGTGTATTTATTTTCTTAATATTTTCTTTAATAACCTTTTAAATTTAAAACTTTCTCTGTTGAAGTCCAAAGAGACATTCCTTATGAGCTTTCTCCTAAGCTCAGGGGCTAATCTCTCTTTTTTAAAAGAATCATTTTGGACTTAGGTAACTTCTTTATTACATTAAGTTCTGGAATTAAAACTAATTGTGTCAGCCTTGTGCCCAGTACTGCATTTCTAAGACTCATCTACGTTATATGTAGTTTACTCTTTTTGCTCTTCTCCCATTCCCACCCTTACAAATATTTCCTTCTATTACCCCTTCCCCTTCTTGTGAGAGAAGAAGAAGCCCCTTTGTTACAACCTCACCTTGTGATACCCAGGAGCAATAGGCCTAAGTGCACCTGCTCCTCCTGGGATCCAGCCAGGCAGTCCAGTTAGGGGAAGGAGAAACAATGACAGGCAACCGAGTCAGAGACAACCTCTGCTTCAATTATTAGAAGATGTACATGAAGACCAAGGTACACAATTGCTACAAATAGGTAGAAGTCTAGGTCCTTTCCATGCATGCTCTTTGGTAGGTGGTTCAATCTCTATGAGCCCCTATGGTTTCAGGTTATTTGACTCTGTAGGTCTTTTTATGTTGTCTTTGACCCTTCCGGCTTACTCAATTATATCTAATACTCTTCCTCAAGACTCCTCTAACTCTGTCTGATGTTTGGTTGGGGGTGTCTGCATTTGTTTCCACTTGCTGATGTTTAAAATCTCTCAGGAGGCAGTTATGCTAGGCTCCTATCTGCAAGCATAGTACAGTATCAGTGTTACTGCCAGGAGTGAGCTCTCTTAAATGGGATGAGTCTCAAGTTAGACCAATCATTGGTTGGCTGTTCCCTCAAGTTCTGCTCCAATTTTATTCCTGTGCATCATGTAGGCAGGACAAATTTTGGGTTGAAAGTTTTGTAGGTAGGTGGATGTTTTGCTTCCTCCACTGGAAGTCCCATGGGGCTATAAAATATGGCCATTTCCATCTCCATAAACCTCACTCTTAGAAGTTGGCAAGGATGTAAAGCAAGGAGAATAATTCTCCATTGCTGGTGGGAGTGCAAACTGGTACAACCACTTTGGAAACAATTTGATGGTTTTTCACAAAATTTGGAATAGATCTACCCCAAGACTCAGCTATACCACTCCTGGACATATTCTGAAAAGATGCCCCAACATACCACAAGGAAACTTGTTCACCTATGTTCATAGCAGCTTTCTTTTTAACAGTCAAAAACTGGAAAAACCTAGAAGTTCCTCAATTAAAGAATGGATAAAATAAATGTGGTACATCTACAGAATGGAATACTGTTCAGCTGTTAAAAGCAATATCATCATAAAATTTGAAGGGAAATGTATAGGACTAGAAAATATCATCCTGAGTGAGGTAACCCAAATCCAAAAAAACATGCATGATATATACTCACTTATAAGTGAACATTAGCCATAAATTACAAAATAATCATGTTATAATCTATAGACCCAAAGGAACTAAGTAAAAAGGAGAGCCCAAGGGAACATATATAAATCTTACTAGAAGGGGGAATTGAATGGATGTGAGGAAAAGGGTAGGAGAGGTGATGAGGAAGGAAATAGGGATGGGAGTCAGATTTGGGCAGGAGAGGCCTGGGAGTAAGAATAGAAATTGATGGGGGGCATCTTTCAGATAGTTGAACACTGGGATGGAAGAGGCTCTGGACAGTCTATGGGGTGACCCTAGGTGAGACTCCTACCAGATGGATGTATGGAGGCTGATCTGTATTTTTCCTTATTTTTAAATTCCCAATCTCAGTTATTTTGTTTTCTACTATTATATCTTGACTGCTAGTAAATTATCTCTAAGCCTCCTAACTAGGTTCTCTGCTGCTAATCTAAATAATGTATGCAAATGTAAAAATGAAGATGAAGGTACAATTTTCCACAAAAAGTTATTAGTAATTTAATCCTCAATTTCACTTATTTATGAAACAAACAACAGAGCATTGTATACTAATGTGATTTTTAAAAGTGTCTATATGCCAAACTTTTGACATATAAACAGAGTCTTATAAGGTTATATATTCTGAGCAAATTTTCATGCATCATGAAGTCAATTTTTCTCAAATATAGAAGTGGATATAATAATAATTGTCTGTAGTGAGTATGACATGATAAAATATACATAAGAAGGAAGCTCATGTAGTTTCTATTTACAAAAAAAATGGCACAATCTCTCAAAATCTTGAAAGTGACAAAAATAATAGCTTATTTGTCTTTGGTGATACATACTGAGTTTGACACACAGAGTTTATTTCTAACTTTTTGATCTAGGGATAAGGGCTTGAGGTTAAAAAGAATAATATGAAACTGTTAGCCATTCTCATCTAAATGTGCCATGAAATTACCAACCCATGAAGATGTGATTCCCTCCCAAATATTTCTGACTTTGAATAGAAATTAAATGGTACGTGGATAACTGAGAAATTTCTTAGATGATGTATGTCTATTATGTAAAAGTGTTATTTTTCTAAGAGTGTCTTTTTGATAGCCCACCATTACCTCTCTTCTCCCTTCTCTTTTAAATGCGAAGACGAAGCCAGAAACTTTGTTCTTTGTTTTCTGAACATATGAGACTTTCCCCATAATATCCTCCCTAAGAGTTTAAAGAGAACATATGTTTTAAAATAGTGGTAATATTTTAGTAATTACAATATTTTCCTCAATTCCAAATTGATTATTGAAATTTACAGTTAGCAGTGAGGAAATGAATAGGAGTTAAGCAATCTCCAAGTCTCTGACAGTTTATTTTAAATCGACCCCAAAATGTTGTGTTTTTATCATATATTTATCACTTTTAAATGTGTTAATTGTGTTGCAAGCACTGCAGCTGGGATTAATTTAGGGAATTTGAATTGCCTTCTCTACAGCTGGTGAACACTGAAGCAAAACTGTGAAATAAGCTTTGCTAAAAGAATTAGAGAGTTTACAGTGTTAATTATTCAACCATTTCCTTCAGAAATCCTCCTAAGGAGTGTGATCAAAATTATAAAGGAATTCTTTTTCTCATTTGATGAGCAGCAGAATGATGGCTGGTTGGTGAGGATGCTAATCGCATGTGCCTCCTGCTATTTCAGAGTGTGAAACTCCTAAATATTTAGGAGGGAGCATTGTGTGTCAATTAGCAAAATGATGAAATGGAAACTTATTTATTACTCAAACATGAGCAAATGAATAAGTAAATTAATAATAGGATACATGTGCAGTTTTACTATTTCTTTATTTGAGACTCTTCAATTTCTTCTACTTTTTAAAATTATATATCTGGTTTATTTTCTTTTTTAAAATATATTTTCAATAATTAATTATTTTATTTACTTATATCTCAAAAGTTTTACCCTCTCTGTGTGCCCCTTCTCAGTTTTTTCCTCATTTCCCCTTCCACTTCACCCTCATATTCCCAACCCTGGTACACCAAGTTTCTACAGTATTAGGTATATCCTCTCCTACTGAGGCCAGACAAGACAGCTTTCTGCTACCTAAGTGCCAGGAGCCTGGGATAAGTCCTGTATGCTCTTTGGTTGGTGGCTCAGTCTCTGGGAACTCCCAGGGGTTCAATTTAGTTAACACTGTTGGGTTTCCTATAGGATTGCCATCTCCTTAAGTTCCTTGGGTCTCTCTCCTAACTCTTCCACAGGGGTCCCCAACCTCAATCCTGTGAGTATATGCGTAGGACAGTCCCTCTTTTATAACTTCAATCTTTTGCTTAGCATTTTTTTCTCTCCGTTCTATTGAATATCTAGATGTACAAAGTCATTACTCTCTGAACATAAATGGAAAGATTGTATAGTTTTTTTCAATATTTACATTAGACATTAAAAATACTCTAAGGGTAAGTAATTTTTTTGAGTAATGAGCTGTGAATGGGGAAAGTATAGATGATGAATATTATTTATGTCTCACATTCCACATTACTGATAAAATGCTTGAAAAAACAACTTAAAAGGAAGAAGGTTCTGTCTGTCTGTCTGTCTGTCTGTCTGTCTACCTATTTGTTTTAGCTTCTGGTTTTAAAGGTTTCAATATACAGCTGCTCCATTGCAATGAAACTGGGTTGAGAAAGCACCATGGTAGAAAGATTCTATAGAGCCCATCTTCTCACTTCATTGAAAAAGCAAGCAGAGATAGACATGAGAAGATAGAAGACTGTAAGCATAACCCCAATGATGTACTTCAATCCACTGCTGCCTACCTATTAGCTTTCATCAACTCACGGTCATGCCATCTAACTATTCAGCTATAATTATATTGATCTGTTTGTTAGAACAGTACATTAGCACAATATACAGTATACTGGTGATTAAGCTTTCAGCATGTATGCCTTTTGGTGACACATCATGTCCAAAAAGTGTAAGTATTTGAGACCTTTTGATTAAATTAAAAATGAGTGTCCCAATATACTCTGTTGAAATTTAAATATTAACTTTCTAAAAAAAAGTTATTACAAAGTTAAATAATTGTTCTAGGCTTTGTCCTTTCTTTAGGGCTTTGATAAAAGACAATAGTTTTTAATTATAAACACTCAGGAAATTACCTAAAAGTTATTTTGATGATGATAAAGTATTAAAACTGCTTTGCCAAGTACTTTAATACAATGCTGTATGAATAATTTCTACTTCAAATATATTTCAATATTTTATTTAATAATATTGAAATTGCACGTATTTGCAACATATTTTCACAAATTGCCAACTCAGCTGATTCCCTTTCCACTATAAATATGTATCATTTCAACTCTTTGCTTGTATATTGTGTTGAAAAGTTTAAGCCATTTATTCAATAGTCTCTTATACATGGATATAAAAAATATATGACAATATAAACTTACTTTCCATCATTATATGTTTCATTATTCTGCAAGTATTTTTTAAGGTGAACATTGTACTGGAGGTTTATCCAAATATGTAGTTTTGTATCTTGTTGAAGGGAATATTTGGTTTAAGTCTTCATTTTACACTATTTCTGTCCCCCATTTTTATTTGAGTAACTAATTTATGACTTCTTTACAACACTGCTAAGTAAAATTATCTAAGAATCAAGGAAATAGGCTCAGCCTTTAATTACACATGCCTGACCTTTTCTTGGTTTAGAGTCCTGATAAATGTACTATACATTTAAAAAATGTAGAAGAATATACTTTGACACTTTCATTATAAAGTAGAATATATTTTACTATTTTATGATATAATAAAGTAAACTGTCATTTACATGGTAACCAGTATATTCACTTAGGGAAACAGCATACCAGTCCTTAAAGTTTTTTTGCTTTGATTTTTATATTCTAGTATGTGGAACATGAATGCTATGTATAACAATAAAATATAAAATTCAAGTGTTATAAAGTAAATGAAATTTTCTTTCAAACTTAGTTTTATATTCTATTAGCTGTCCCTCAAGTGGATGATTGATTAACATGCTGCACTGAAAATTTGTGTTAAGGGCGAATTTACAGACATATTAAAAAATAGTCATTTTTTTATTATTTTCTAAGTTTTGTATTTACATTCCAAATGATTTCCCCTTTCCCGTTTCATCCCTCCCTGAAGTCCCATAAGACCCCTTCCCTCCCTCTGTTACCCATTCAACCCCCTCTTGCTTCTCTGTCCTGGCATTCCCCTACATCCAGTCTTTCCAGGACCAGGGGTCTGTCCTCCATATTCTTGGAAATCTATTGATATGTGAATTGTGTCTTGGGTATTCTGAGATTCTGGGTTAATATCCCCTTATCAGTGACTGCATACCATGTGTGTTCTTTTGTGATTGGGTTACCTCACTTAGGATGATATTTTCCGGTTCTGACCATTTGCCTAGGAATTTTGTGAATTCATTGTTTTTAATTGCAGAGTAGTATTCCATTGTGTAAATATACCACATCTTCTGAATCCATTCCTCCGTTGAGGGACATCTGGGTTCTTTCCAGCTTCTGGCTGTTATAAATAAGGCTGCTATGAACATAGTGGAGCATGTGTCCTTATTGCATGCAGGTAAAGCCTCTGGGTATATGCCTAGGAGTGGTATAGCAGGATCCTCCGGGAGTGTCATGCCCAGTTTTCTGAGGAACTGCCAGACTGCTTTCCAGAGTGGTTTTACCAGCTTGCAATCCCACTAGCAGTGGAGGAGTGTTCCACATCCTCGCCAACAACTGCTGTCTCCTGTGTTTTTGATCTTAGCCATTCTGACTGGTGTGAGATGGAATCTCAGGGTTGTTTTGATTTGCATTTCCCTAATGACTAAGGATATTGAACATCTCTTTAGGTGCTTCTCAGCCATTCGATATTCTTCAGGTGAGAACTCTTTGTTTAGCTCTGTACCCCATTTTTAATAGGGTTATTTGGCTCTCTGGAGTCTAACTTCTTGAGTTCTTTGTATATATTGCATATTAGCCCTCTGTCAGATATAGGGTGGTAAAGATCATTTCCCAGTTTGTTGGTTTCCGCTTTGTCCTTTTGACAGTGTCCTTTGCCTTACAGAAATTTGGTAATTTTATGAGGTCCCATTTGTCAATTCTTGATCTCAGAGCATAAGCTATTGGAGTTCTGTTCAGGAAATTCTCCCCTGTGCCCATATGTTCAAGGTTCTTCCCTAGTTTCCTTTTTATTAGTTTCAGTGTGTCTGGTTTTATGTGGAGGTCCTTAATCCACTTGGAATTGAGCTTAGTGCAAGGAGATCAGAATGGATCATTTTTATATAAGCATTTTTATAAGGAGTGTATGGGCAAAATATTGTATTTAGATAGTGTGAGTGTGTAGATGTCTATGATTATATGTGCTGCTCTGTACACATTGGAGTCAGTTGATAAATTATGTGAGTATATAAGGAACTCTTTTTTTCTACAATGTGATTTCCAAAGATCCAAATAATGTTCTCAAATTTAGCCACAAGTATTCTTACTTTCTGAGATATTTCACTGACTCTGCTTCCTTTATTCTTTACTAATGAAATATATAGTAAATGTTAAAGTAGGCTCAGTAGTAATTATTGACTGTCTTTAAATATATATTACTAGTCACCAGAGGAAGGAAAACTGCACAATGTATTTTCCCAAGTGAGAAGTTAAAGGTTAATCACTCTGTGGACATTAAATTTTTACCTTACATTATTTGAAACTTCTATTACCTATGACTATCTTAAAGATGCTTCTTTCTTCTAAAGAATCTGTTTTCCTCTTCAAGTGACACTTTCTGTAAAACAGCTTTTTTTTTAGATAGTCTTCTCAATTTAATTTTGTATTCATTTAAAAATAATTTACATGATCTATTATTAATAAATAATTCATATGATCTATTACTGAGTGGGGAAAAAGAACTGAAGCCCTGAGGGCCAGCCAAAAGAATGGAAACAGGCAACCTCGGGATGTAGAAGGTTATAGGAAACCCTCCAGGATGTACCAGAAACCTGGGAGGTGAGATACTCTTAAGATTCAAAGGGAAGAACCCAAATGAAATAAATGCCCTACAGTGGGGAGAGGGAAATAGTAGAGCCCACCTCCAACAGAAAGACAGGGCATCAAGTGAGGGAGAGGGTTACTATCTCACAGTCACAACTCTGACCCATAATTTTTCCTATCTGAAAGAACTGCAGGGATGGAAATGGAGAAGAACCTCAGGAAAATAAGGTCCACTGACAGGCCCAAAGAGGGATCCAGCTCAATGGGAGGCCCCAAGGCCTGACACTATTCCTGAGGCTGTGGAGAGCTCATAAAAAGGGACTTAGCATGACCACACTCTGAAAGACCCAAGTAGCAGCTGAAAGAGTCAGATGCAGGTATATGTACCCAACCTAATTACAGAAGCAGCTGACCCCTGTGAATGAATTAGGAAAAAGCTGGAAGATGCTGAATAGGAAGGGTGACCCTTTAGGAGGACCAGTAGTCTCAAATATCCTAGACCCCAGAGATCTCTCAGATACTGGATCATCAATCAGGCAGCATACATCAGCTGATATGAGGCCTCCAACACACATATAGCAAAGAACTGCTGGGTCTGGGTTCAGTCAGAGAAGATGCACCTAACCCTCAAGAGACTAGAGGCCCCAAGGAGATTAGAGATCTGGTGGGTTGGGGTGAGAAGACATTCTAATGGAGATGGGGGGGTGAGAGGAGGTATAGAATGTGGAACAGTAGTAAGGTGGACCAGGAGGGGAATAAAATCTCTGGAGTGAAAATAAAGAAAGAAAGGAAGGAAGAAAAGAAAGAAAGAAAGAAAGAAAGAAAGAAAGAAAGAAAGAAAGAAAGAAAGAAAGAAAGAAAGAAAGAAAGAAAGGAAGGAAGGAAGGAAGGAAGGAAGGAAGGAAGGAAGGAAGGAAGAAAGGAAGGACGGAAGGGGCAAAAAGAAAAAAAATTGAGGTGGGAGCTTTGCCTATCTAATGGAGGTGATCTCTCTACAGTTTCTACCTCCCCTTTTCTGCTAAAATCATCCCTGCTGGGTCCTGTGAGTCTCTCATTTCCCAGGTGTCTAGGACACTTCAGTGGCCATCCCCTGTTCCTCATCCACCTGCTACATATTTTTATTCGATTTCCTGATTCTTCATACATTTCTAATGAAATAAATCTGAGTAAGAACTACATACATAGGATAATACAATTAATTAGTATTACATGTGTACATACTATTAAACTATGAGACTTTGAATGTGTCTGAGTAAACATTATAGAAAACACAACATGAACATTATACAGTATATGAAGTCAATACCATAAGCATACTTTTCAATTTGAATGAGTATATCTAGGAGATATGACAAAGAAGCTAATGCACAGCAAAACATTGTCAAATTAAACATACAATTTTAAACAAGAATCAACCAAATAGTCTCAATAAAAATTGTTATGTTATAGTTATTGGGATATATTTATTTTATTATTTTATACTCTATTTTATTTTTTATTTTAGTACTGTTACTTTTGCTTTTTGTTTGTTTTCTGTCAATTTTAAGTTTTATTGCAAAATTGTCACATAGAATTCATAGGGGTATTCCAATTTTGTACTTTTTAACATTTTTAGTTAAAATATAATAGCATCACTTTCTTCCCCATTAGTTTACTCTATTCTCCTTTCAAATAGGCTCCTTCTAAATTCTTCCAATTTTTAAATGTATAGCCTTTTACCTTTGATTATTATTGTTTATATATGTTTGAATAGGCATGTGTATCCACAAAAATATGTATATATATATGTATATATATATATACATATATATATGGAGAGAGAGAGAGAGACAGAGAGAGAGAGAGAGAGAGAGAGAGAGAGAGAGAGAGAGAGAGAGAGAGAGAGAGAGAGAGAGAGAGAGAGAAATGTAAGGTGCTGAATTCAGTTTTGTTGTTTGTGTGCATATTATTTCAGGGCTGATCATTCTCTATTGGATGACCAATAAGAGGCCTCATTCCTAGGAAAGACTAATTCTCCCAGCAGTCATTAGTTACCTGTAGTTCTTTGTCTAGTCCAAAAAGCGTACAAACATTCCTACCTTCTAAATTAATATTTCTATTGATAGTACCATCATTCTGCTCTTTATTTTTTTTTTATACAACTTGCTGGACTTCTAGTTCTTTACATCTTTCTACCATGTTTCCTATCATGCTTCCCAAACACAGATGAAAGAACTCTGATGTACATCTATCTATTGGGGCTAACCTCTGCATAACCTGTTTTATCCAGTAATGGTTGTATGACAGAGTGTCTCTTCTATTGTCCTGATATATGAGCATCCTTTTCTTTGTGTATGGGAGATACATCTTTAAACAATGGCAACAAATAATAGTATACACAACAGTAATGTTCCTTTATAAAACTGAACCATTGGTTTACATAGAGCAAAGTAGTAGAGTTGACCATAGTCAAAACTAGCTGGACCCAAACCCCTGTTATTCTTGTAATCTGTGTAGATTTACCAAAATGATTATTATCTTGTGTCATGCATTAAGTTTAGAGATTAACAAGAGACACATAATTTGCTTTGAAGTCTAACCTTCTGATACCTTTATCACAAATGAGTAACACTTAGCATCCATGACTAGAACTGGTCATGAGGAAATGTACAACCTGAAAAATGCAGGAAGTACACTCTTTTCTATAAAGAGAAAAATTTGTAGGACAATATAATACCATATTTGTTATTTTTAAATAGAGAACACTTTCCCCCTCTAATTTATATTCAAATCAGTCCTGTGTACAGAAAAGTAAGATATATTTCTTTCCTAAGTCTGAAATAGATCCAAACGACTAAAGAATATAGTGGTCTAGAACCTTTACTGACAATGTCCCATCTGCAAAACAAAAGAAGATACATTGGAACATCCTCCATATCTCCTTCCTATCCTTACTCAGACACTTCTCTGGAGAGTTCCTAGCTCCTATTCATATGTCTATGAGTGTCCATAAGAAAAGGAGGACCCTACTAAATTAGTCACTTACTGATGAATATTGGTATCCTCTCCTACATTTTCAATTACAAAGATGACAGGTTCTGTTTGCATTATTTATACCTACAACATGACTAATATGTAATTTTAACAAACTCTTTTCTTTTTGTCTGGTAGGTTGTAACATGTTTGTGTTGGTTTCCTCATACAACAAAACATTATATATATAATAGGTATACAGACACAAACACATTTATATATGAAATTCTCACAGGCCACTTTTAATGATTGTATAACTTCAGAAAATGTTCTAGTTCTCTTGTGGCTTAAAGTTACAGTACTTCCTTTTAATACTCCTTTTGGTAATCTCCTCACGTTTATAATGTGTGAATACATCTAATATTTTTCATAAGAAGCAAATGAACTATCATTCAAGGTGATTATAAATGTCATAATTTATCACATACAAAGACAACAAATGATTGCGATGATAGGGAGAACAGGGAGTTCTGTGGGTGGGAAAGCAATTGTTTTGGTTACTCTGGAAATGAGTGTCATCATTCCTAAGAAACCTCGAAATACATATACCATTTAGCCAAATGATAACACACCTGGGTATACTACCCAAAGAACTATACATCATAGAGATATATGCTCATTTATGTTTTAGCTACTATATTCACAACAGTTATATCATTGCTTAGATATCCACAAACTGATGAATGGATAATAAAAATATGGCCTCCATATACAGTGGAACTTTATGCAGCCATAAAAAATATAAATATAATTATAACATTTGCAAGTATATTAATGGAGCTAGAACTATTAAATTAAATAAGAAAAATCAGACACAGTGATATTTTCAGAAGTGATAATGAAAATAAATACTGTAATTCCTCAAAATTTCAAATATCTTAGACTACTATATAACACATAAATATATGATACTGTCAGGAACCATCATAGAAGAAGCTAAAAACTAGCAAGTGATCTTCCTGAGATGGCAATGCCTTGGATTAAAATCTACAATGGATTTGTTCTTGTAGGCAAGGCCCCAGAGAAATCTATTTTAGGAAAGAGTTTTGCTATTAATATGCCTTTCCAGTTATGATTAAATATATATAACACTCACTAGGTATTTTCCAACCCTTTTGAGCATATTTCTGCAGACCTACCTAGATGTAGTATCTTATAGTGATGCTATATAGACAAGTAGATAATAATTCTATAAAATCCCTGATTTTATTCTAGTAATTATAGGAGGAAAGCTTTTAGAGGTGGTCTTAGTTGCTGGAAAGATGTAATAAAGTCAGAATAAGGAACAGAATTCTCCCACTCCTTAAAACAGTAAGTAAAACCTGAATAATAAGAAACACAATGAGCATTTTAAATCACATTAAAGAGAGAAATAGACTTGTGACAAATTTGTGCTCAAGACAAAACATTTAGGTCCAAGGATAAAGTCACAGGTATTCACTATGGTAAGATAAGACTTTGTGAAAACTGTTGCTTTAAACTTTTAATGAGTATATTATAATGAAACCCTGCTTTGAACTTTGAATCAACATCTTTCTATATCACTGATTTTTATGTAACATTTTATCTCTGAGGTAATTTTCTAAAGAACTTTCTGTCTCAGAAGGTAGAAAAAGACGAGAGAAAAATCAAGTTGTTTGTTGAATGATTTGGCTTGGGGAGCTTCGTCCCCTCCACCCATCAATTCATCCCAATGTATATATCTGTTTATTTACATATTTGTTTGTAGATATGTATATCTATATATATATATATATCCATATTCATGCCTGAATACTTGTGGAGTTAATTGTGACAGAAGGTTGGGCCTGACCAGAGTGCAGGTATATGAAAATTTGAATGTATATGTGTTTGTGCATATCTGCCTGTACAAATCATTTTAATTATTTTCCTTTCCTTCCTTTCTGGTTTATAGAGAGTTAATCAGTTTAGCCAGAGAGGGTTCTGGCTGACTCACCAAACATAGGTGCACTATCAATAAATCCTTTCACTTAATTCCCTACTACTAAACAGTATGTGTTAATTCCCAGATATTAGCACTTGTTAAAACACAAATAGCAAATGCTTAGGATTTTAGCACTTAATGAAGCATAGAACAATAAGAAAGAGTTAATATCCCTAGCACTTACTTAAGCATAAAGAGTTAAATAAAGCAGAAGGAGTTATAATGGTTAATAAAGCATAGAGTTAAATAGACAAGAAGCCCGCATTTTTTGAACCCATAGAATAAGCAAGAAAGCTTTTAGAATTTTTTAGAAGTTATCAGCAAACATTCAGTATCTCTCACTCAGAGAGCTAGAAGGCCAGAGACCATCAATCTATCAATCAATGTCCCACTCTCTGTCTCATTTCAAGCCCATTCCAGTCCAGACAGGCTTCTGCCATTATAGTAATTTTTTCATGCTTCAAGAGTTATAAATAATCTTCTTGTATATCTAACATTATATTAATATCAAATCCACAGTCCACAGTCAGGATTAGAAAAAGGAGACACATACATCCTTATTTGCCTTCTTTCTTTCTCTCATCTAACTTTCTTGTCAAAAATAGTCCAGAAACCCCCACATAGGGAGTGGTTTGAGTAGTCCTACACCAAGTAACCATCTAGACAATCTTTTGCAGATACAGTCACAGGCTGATCTGATCAAGACAAATCCCCAGTGGAGCCTCTCTTCTGAGATTATTATATACTGTAAAAAATTGGCAATTAAAACTAATCTTCTCAGCCACTACCATTGGCAGAATATACTTAGTGGTTATTAAATATGTTATTAAATAAATTAAAACATAGGAGAAAGATAAAAGAAAACATAAGGCCACCAAAGCAAAAGTGTAAACAAAGAAACAAGGAATTACCAGGGATAAATAACACTTTACAAAAATGTTCCAATCAGAGAAAAAAAGACTATTCTCCAGAATAGCTACTAAATACAGATTCAGTTCAGCATTCCAGGTAATTTTGTTTTTTAGGAAAACAAAACATGTTTCAGGAAATAATGTAAGCTTTTGCAAATGAGTGTTGAAATCAGTTTTTGGAAATTTTCATATCACAAACAATGTCAGAATGAAACAAAAAGAGAAGCTACAGAAAAATGCAAATAAATGAAGATTGAACAATATACATTTGAATAATGACTAGGCTATGAAATTAATATAGAGAAAAATCAAAGAAATCAGCATAAACAAATAAAAGTGAAATTCAAGGGCAGGGAGGCTGGAGAGGGTGGGTGGTGGGAGGAAACCATCAAAGAAGCAGGAGGAGGGGAATGAAATAGGGAATTTCTGGAAGACAAATTGGGAAAGGTGATAACATTTGAAATGCAAATAAATAAAATAGCCAAGAAAAAAAAGAAAGAAAAAATGAGTGGGGGGCAAATTAGGAAATGTGATAACATTAGAAATGCAAATAAATATAATAGGCAATAAAAAAAGAAAAAGAAAAAAAGAGTGAAATAAACCTTCTAAATGTTGTGGTATACTAACTTGAGTATCAAGTTATTATAAGGAGTAAAAATAAAAATATTTCTGAAATTAATAAAAGAGAAACAAAATGAAAATCCACTAATAATATGCAGGCATAGACTCAGCCCTTTGCACTAAATATATGTACAATAAAATAAATAAAATTCTGAATAAATTGTAAGATACATTATGAAACAGAAACACCTCCATGTTTGTAGATTATAGATACATGTTATTAAAATAATCATATTCCTAAAAGGAATATAATGTTTCAATATAATATCCACTAAATTTTAAATAGCATTGTTTAAAGAAGTATTATCAAAACAATCCTAATATTCATCTCAAAATATGTATGATTCAAGAGAGAAAAAGTTATCCTAGTTAAAGGAATAATGCTGGAGGTTTCAGAGTTTGATATAAGCTATACTATGAAACAATAGTGATAAAACATAATATTAATATAAATACATACTTATATTGCAATGAGATATTAGAGGAATATAGCCACCTGACTCTTGAGAAAGATCTAAAAGTGGGGCAGGGAGAGACAGTGTCTCTGAATGTGCTGATGCATGACTAGATATCTATATGTGGAACACTGAAAATTGTAAATGTATCTTTTATTTGCCAGATGTAATTGTCATCCCAGAGGTTTACTGCTGAAAACTCACCAGTTCTAGATTTTTCTGAACTCTGGCTGGTTGATTCAACTCAGCTGTTCTGGCCCAAATAAGTTCTCCAAGCTGACTGATTCAAAATGACTTCTCTTGGCTTCTGACTGAATTTCCTGGCCTTATAGTAATTATTGTAATCTGTCCTAATGTTCTGTCCCCTTCTCATCCTTTCTTCACCTGCAATCTGTCTCTGTAAAATTGTACTAGTGAAACATCTGCTCCTGCTCCTTCTCCCTCTTCTCCTTCCTCCTCCTCCTCCTCCTGCTCCTTCTTCTTCTTCCTCTCTCTCTCTCTCTCTCTCTCTCTCTCTCTCTCTCTCTCTCTCTCTCTCTCTCTCTCTCTCGTTGCCTTTCTTTCCTATCCGATCTCATGAGAGTAAGGTATATCCTATCTCTGACTCATTCTGTCATATCTTTCTCTGATTCATCACTTTGTCTATCCCTCAATTAACCATCATAGTTTGGTATTAAAAGTGTGTACTAAGGACATGTCTGTATTCCATCCAGAGGGATTAAAGGTGTGTCATTCTAGCTATATCACACAGATCCAGTTGTTTGATTGTGATCCCTTATCAGAGCAGCCATGTTGCTGGATTAAAATTCCTCTTCAGAAACTTGATTTTCATACCTCCCCTTCAAAAAGTCAACACAAAATCAGTCAGAAACCTTAATGTGAGTGTAATTGAAAGTGTTAGCAGAATATTCTAAGGCAACACCCTTAAATATAGGCATATGCAATGGCTTTATAGGTCAACTTTATTAACTGAGCAAACAACAGTAGTGATTCATGAGATTATGTCAAAGTCAAAAACAAAAGAAATAATCAACAGTGTAAATGCACAATTTGTAGAATATGAAAGAATCTTCCTCAGTTATAGAATGGATAGGGAATTAGAATCTACAATACATTAATAACTCAGTAAATGAACTAAGTAATGCAGCAAAAAGAAAAAAATCAATACCAAGAATAAGTAAGGTCTGTCTACCTGTTGGATTCTGGAAAGAGAGATAACAAATGACTTCAAATAACTAAGGGAAAAGCAGAGGCAATGGGACAAGAAATATACAAGGATTTTAATGTCTCAATATACACAAAAATTTACAAGGAAGTAAGGGCTCAGAGAGCAGAAGAAATCATCACCCACTCAGGGAAGAACACATTAGGTGGTTATTCAATAAAAGTTGTCATCTCTCTAAAAAAATAAAAAATAAAAAAAATAAAAAGGACCCTTGCCTGGAGGGAGTGCAGCAGCCTCCGCCATCATTGCTTCAGTGACAGAACAGACAGAAACTCCAGGTACACAGAGATATCCCGAGTATAACATCTCAGGACTCAGCCAGCTAGGGTTCCACCTGCGCCCAAGAGCGGGGCAGCTCTGTGGTCATCTGGGTGCCAGCTTTGCTGTGGGACATTTGCCCTGAAGAGTGACCCATGCCTGGAGGGAGTGCAGCAGCCTCTGCCACCTTTACTCCGGTGATAGAGCAGACAGGGACTCCAGTGCACCATCTCCAAGTGGCACAGGAAGCCAGCCATCTACCCAGTTGAGTGGAGGAGTCACTTAGCACAGGAGAGACCTGCATTGCAGAGCAGAGGAGTCATCTTCTGCCACTAGGTACCATACCCAGGGGATACAAGGAGGTAACTAAGCACTCAGGAATGCAGAGAGGCACAGTGGTACAATAGGACCACCCCTGCTGCTAAGAGGAAGCAGCCTGAAACCCTGAGAACACAAGAGCCTAGGAACAGACTGGTACAGGAGTCTTCTGATTAACACCTGCACCCAGAGTTGTTCCAGGCCACAGAGGTACATACCTAAATACAACCATAAGAGAGTGGGTCTTGCAGAAGTACTTGCATATCAGTGTACACAGAGAGAACAGGTCTCCCAGGAGGACAGAGAAACCACCATCAGAGATAGCAACACCAGCTAACACCAGAGATAACCAGATGGCAAAAGGCAAAAGCAAGAACACCACCAATACAAACCAAGGTAACATGGCTCCAATGGAACCAAGTTCTCCAACAACAGCATGTCCTGGATACCCCAACACACCAGAAAAGCAAGAACCGGATTTAAAATTACTGCTCATGATGCTGATGGAGGGCTTCAAGAAGGACATAATTAACTCCCTTAAAGAAATACAGGAGACCACAAGTAAACAGGGCGAAGTCCTTGAAGAACTAAGGGAAAACACAACAAAACAGGTGAAGGAATTGAACAAAGCCATCCAAGATCTAAAGGTGGAGGAAGAAACAATAAAGAAATCACAAAGGGAAACAACTCTGGACACAGAAAACTTAGGAAAGAAGTCAGGAGCATCAACAACAGAATACAAGAGATAGAAGAGAGAATCTCAGATGCAGAAGATACCATAGAAAGCATTGATACAACAGTCAAAGAAAAGGAAAAATGCAAAAAACTCCAGACCCAAAACATCCAGGAAATCCAGGACAAAATGAGAAGTCCAAGCCTAAGGATTATAGGTATAGAAGAGAGTGAAGATTTCCAACTTAAGGGGCCAGTAAATGTCTTCATCAAAATTATAGAAGAAAATTTCTCTAACCTAAAGAAAGAGATGCCCATGAACATACAGGAAGCCTGCAGAACTCCAAATAGATTTGATGAGAAAAGAAATTCCTCCCTTCACATAATAATTAAAACACCAAATGTACTAAACAAAGAAAGAATATTAAAAGCAGTAAGGGAAAAAGGTCAAGTAACATATAAAGGTAGACCTATCAGAATTACACCAGACTTCTCACCAGAGACTATGAAAGCCAGAAGAGCCTGGGCAGATGTCATACAGACCCTAAGAGAACAAAAATGCCAACCCAGACTGCTATATCCAGCAAATTGCTCAATTACCATAGATGGAGAAACCAAGGCATTTCATGACAAAAACAAATTTAGACAATATCTTTGCACAGATCCAGCCCTTCAAAGGATAATGAATGGAAAATACCAACAAAGGGAGAGAAACTATGCACTAGAAAAAGCAAGAAATTGATCAAATTCCAACAAACCCAAAAAAGATAACCACACAAAGATACAAATTAAATCAAAAATAGCAGGAAGTAATCACTTTTCCTTAACATCTTTTAACATCATTGGACTCAATTCCCCAATAAATAGACATAGACTAACAGACTGGATACATAAACAAGACCCAACACTTTGCTGCTTACAGGAAACACATCTCAGTGTCAATGACAAACACTACCTCAGAGTAAAGGGCTGGAAAACAGTTTTCCAAGCAAATGGTTCCAGGAAACAAGCTGGAGTAGCCATTCTAATATCTGATAAATTAGACTTTCAACAAAAAGTCATTAAAAAGACATGGAAGTACACTTTATACACATCAAAGGGAAAATCTACGAGGAAGAACTTTCAATTCTGAACATCTATGCTCCAAATACAAGGGCACCATCATTCGTAAAAGAAACCTTACTAAAGCTGAAAGCACACATTGCACCCCACACAATAATTGTCGGTGACTTCAACACCCCACTCTCCTTAATGGACAGATCAGGGAAACACAAACTAAACAGAGACACAGTAAAACTAAGAGAAGTTTTGGAACAAATGGATTTAGTAGATATCTATAGAACATTTCATCCTAAATCAAAAGACTATAACTTCTTCTCAGCACCTCTTGGTACCTTCTCCAAAATTGACCATACAATTGGTCACAAAACAGACCTCAACAGATACAAAAAAAAAATCGAACTAATTCCATACCTCCTATCACATCACTATGGAAGTGGTATTCAACAGCAACAAAAACAACAGAAAACACACACACACATGGAAGCTGAACAATGCTCTACTCAATGATACCTTGGTCAAGGAAGAAATAAGGAAAGAAATCAAAACCTTTTTAGAGATTAATGAAAATGAAGGCAAAACATACCCAAATTTATGGGACATATTGAAAGCAGTGCTAAGAGGAAAATTCATAGCTCTGAGTGCTGCCCAAAAGAAGCTGGAGAGAGCATACACTAGCAGCTTAACAGCACACCTGAAAGCTTTAGAACAGAAAGAAGCTAATACACCCAAGAGGAGCAGAAGGCAGGAAATCATCAAACTCAGGTCTGATTAACCAAGTAGAAACAAAAAGAACTATTCAAAGAATCAACAAAACCAGGAGTTGGTGCTTTGAGAAAATCAACAAGATAGATAAACCTTTAGTCAGAATAACCAGAGGACACAGAGACAGTATCCAAATTAACAAAATCAGAAACTAAAAGGGAGAAGTAACAACAGAAACTGAGGAAATTCAAAAAATCATCAGATCCTACTACAAAAGCCTATACTCAGCACAACTGGAAAATCTGGAGGAAATGGACAATTTCCTAGACAGATATCAACTACCAAAGTTTAATCAGGATCAGATAGACTATCTAAACGGTCCCATAACCTCTGAAGAAATAGAAGTGGTCATTGAAAGTCTTCCAACCAAAAAAAAAAGCAAAGGACCAGAAGGTTTTAGTGCAGAATTCTATCAGACCTTCAAAGAAGACCTAACACCAGTACTCTTCAAACTATTCCACAAAATAGAAACAGAAGGAACACTACCCAACACATTCTATGAAGCCACAATTTCACTGATACCAAAACTACACAAAGATCCAACAAAGAAGAACTTCAGACCAATTTCCCTTATGAATATAGATGCAAAAATACTCAATAAAATTCTTGCCAACAGAATCCAGGAACTCATCAAAACGATCATACACCATGATCAAGTAGGCTTCATCCCAGGAATGCAGGGATGGTTCAATATAAGGAAATCCATCAATGTAATCCACTACATAAACAAACTCAAAGAAAAAAAACACATGATCATTTCATTAGATGCTGAAAAAGCATTTGACAAAATTCAGCATCCTTTTATGTTAAAGGTCTTAGAAAGAACAGGAGTGCAAGGCCCATACCTAACCATAGTAAAAGCAATATACAGCAAACCAGTAGCCAACATCAAACTAAATGGAGAGAAACTTGAAGCAATCCCACTAAAATCAGGGACTAGACAAGGCTGCCCTCTCTCTCCATATTTATTCAATATAGTACTTGAAGTTCTAGCTAGAGCAATTAGACAACAAAAGGAGGTCAAAGGGATACAAATTGGAAAGGAAGAAGTCAAAGTATCACTATTTGCAGATGATATGATAGTATACTTAAGTGACCCAAAAAACTCCACCAGAGAACTCCTACAGCTGAGAAACAACTTCAGCAAAGTGGACGAATATAAAATTAACTCAAGCAAATCAGTAGCCTTCCAATACTCAAAGGATAAACAGGCTGAAAAGGAAATTAGGGAAATGACACCCTTCACAATAGCCACAAACAATATAAAGTATCTTGGTGTGACTCTAACCAAACAAGTGAAAGATCTGTATGACAAGAACTTCAAGTCTCTGAAGAAAGAAATCAAAGAAGACCTCAGAAGATGGAAAGATCTTCCATGCTAATGGATTGGCAGGTTTAATATAGTAAAAATGACCATCTTGCCAAAAGCAATATACAGATTCAATGCAATTTGCATCAAAATTCCAACTCAATTCTTCATAGAGTTAGAAAGAGTAATTATCAAATTCACCTGGAACAACAAAAATCCCAGGATAGCTAAAACTCTTCTCAACAGTAAAAGAACTTCTGGGGGAATCACCATGCCTGACCTCAAGCAGTACTACAGAGTAATAGTGTTAAAAACTGTGTGATATTGGTACAGTGACAGGCAGGTAGATCAATGGAACAGAATTGAAGACCCAGAAATGAACCCACACACCTATGTTCGTTTGATCTTTGACAAGGGAGCTACAACCACCCAGTGGAAAAGAGATAGCCTTTTCAATAGATGGTGCTGGTTCAAGTGGAGGTCAGCATGCAGAAGAATGCAAATTGATCCATTCTTATCTCCTTGTACTAAGTTAAAGTCCAAGTGGATCAAGGACCTCCACATAAAACCAGAAACACTGAGACTAATAGAAAAGAAACTGGGGAAGTGCCTTGAGCACATGGGCACAGGGGAAAATTTCCTGAACAGAACACCAATAGCTTATGCTCTAAGATCAAGAATAGACAAATGGGACCTCATAAAATTACAAAGTGTCTGTAAGGCATAGGACACTGTCAAAAGCACAAAATGGCAACCAACTAATTGTGAAAAGATCTTTACCAACCATACATCCGACAGAGAGCTAATATCCAAGATATACAAAGAACTCAAGAATTTAGATTCCAGAGAGGCAAATAACCCTATTAAAAAATGGGGTACAGAACTAAACAAAGAATTTTCACTTGAGGAATATCGAATGAATGAGAAACACCTAAAGAAATGTTCAACATCCTTAGTCATCAGGGAAATGCAAATCAAAACAACCCTAAGACTTCACCTCACACCAGTCAGAATGGATAAGATCAAAAACTCAGGAGACAGCTGGTGCTGGCGAGAATGTGGAGAAAGAGGAACACTCCTCCACTGCTGGTGGGATTGCAAGCTGGTAAAACCACTCTGGAAATCAGTTTGGCGATTCCTCAAAAAACTCGGCATAATAATACCAGAGGACCCACCTATACCACTACTGGGCATATACCCAGAGGACTCTCCAACATGCAATAAGGACACATGTTCCACTATGTCCACAGAAGCCTTATTTATAATAGCCAAAAGCTGGAAAGAACCCAAATGTCCCTCAACAGAGGAATGGATACAGAGAATGTGTTATATTTACACTATGGAGTACTACTCGGCTATTAAAAACAATGAATTCATGAAATTCTTAGGCAAGTGGGTGGAACTGGAGATTGTCATCTTGAGTGAGATGACCTGTTCACAAAAAAATCACACATGATATGCACTCACTGATAAGTGGATAATAAAGGATACCAAGAAGAAGGAAGGAGAGGCACCTGGTCCTGAAGGGTTCAGTGTAGGGGAACACCAGGAAGGGGAGGCAGGAGTGGGTTGGTTGTGGAGCAGGGGGAGGGAAGAGGGCGTATGGGACTTTTGGGGAGAGGCAGAACCAGTAAGAGGGAAATCATTTGAAATGTAAATAAAGAATATACCTAATAAAAAATTAATAAAATCAAAACAAAAAAAGCAAAACAAAAAAACTTATAATATTGTAATATTGTACAGAATAATCATGTTATAGTCATGTATTTAGGAATGAGAAAGTATTTACATCCTATTTACATCAGTAAGGCTTCCTACAGGGAAGGTCAAAATCTCTGTATCCTCTACCTGCAGAATGTCAAGTATGCTTGTTAGCTTATAGGTTCAGCTTTCTTTCTCCTGATAAGAACCCAATCAGCAAGCATCTGAGATTCCATGCCTCCCAATGGTAATAAGGAATCTTAGTACCTTTGGCTTCAGTCAACAACTTTTTTCTACTCTGTCTGTTTCTACAGCTCTGTCTCCCAAAATATGTAACCCCTGATTTACTCCAAATAAATGTAATCTGTGTCCTTGAAGCTGATCCCAGAGATAAGTCTATTTTTTCTGTTGTATTTATAAGTCATTGGAAACTCTAAAGACTCTGCTCACTTCATATTCATGGGCTCATGGCCAGCAATCTTGGGAAAAGGGAGACCCACACGCAATGCCCTACAATGTCCTCTATTGAGTACAAGAGCAAAACATGAGTAGCATGTTCTAAAAAATTTCAGTCTCTTCTAATATGGCTTTCAAAATGGAATCTCACAGATTGGCAACATTAGAAAGTTCACCAAACATGCATTTTTTTTAGTGATTATAACAAATTATTCAGATACTTCTATTTCAGAAATTAGGGGCTGGTGTTATGGCTCAGTGTGTAAGTGTATTTGCTGCCTAAACTGACCACTTGAGTTTAATCTCTTAGCCTCTGTGTGATGGGAAGAGAGAAATAAGCTTCAAAAGTAATCATTTGACCTCAACCTGTGCTATATAATGTGATTACACAGTCTCTCTCTCTCTCTCTCTCTCTCTCTCGCACACACACACACACACACACACACACACACACACACACACTAAATAATTTTACATCTTGTTTTGTTTCGTAGTTTTAGAAGTATCTGTTTCATAGTTCCATAGTTTTGGGCCTGTGGCCAGTGTTAAAATACATTAGGGCATGCAACAATCAAAATCTTCCTCATGGTCAAGGATATGAATAATAATGAGAGTAATTACTCACCATCCCCTCAAGGACACAGGAAACATTCCTCTACCTGGAAGCCATCTTTTAAAATAGTCACCATTTTTCTCAAGAATCCTAGAACAAGGACTCAGTCTAAACAATATGTGTCTTTACAATTTACAAGAGATAAATTTCATCCCATACTTTAACAACTTCAGGATAATTTGCATAGTCCTTGCTTTGTTTAAAAAGTCATACTTAACCTATTGATACATTGAAGCATTTTTCCCATTTTGTACAGTTTTCTACTGGCATCAATTTACTTTAGCCTGCCCTGTATTCACCATTCTGTAGAAAAATTAAAAGTGTACTCCAAATATGATAGTTTGAATAAGAGTGGTCTACACAGGCTTATTTAATTAAACCCATTGTCATCAGGGAGTGGAAAACTTGGAAAGCTTTCTAAGGATTAGAATATGTGGCCTTCTTGGAGAAAATGTGTCACTGGGGGTAAGTCTTGAGGTTTTAAAGTATTTTGCCAGCTCCCCACTCCCCTCTCTCTGCAGATAAAGATGTAGGTCTCAATTACTTCTCTAGCATCATGCTCTTAATCCCACTGATATTATAAGAAAGACAATTGACACAAATTTTGAGTAAACCATGAAACCTGTACTGAGGCCAGGTTTAGAGAATCAGTTAGTAGCTATTGCCTCATAAGATAAGGTTCAAAAAACCAGCCTCAAGCCAATTTTTTATGCCTATTTTATTGTGTGCAACCACAAATTAGGAGATCTATTCAAGCAAGTTTGATTTCAGAAGTAAAATGAAGGTATTAGGAAATTTACGCCTTGAATAATGGGTACCCCAAACAGGTACATGGTTTAAAATTGGTATTTGTGGCCAGTTTCTTTGCATAAGTCTCCTGGAAACAGAAATTAAAGTTTTAGAGTAAATAGAAATTTACCCTAATTAGAGGCTCAAAATGGCTCCTGATTCTGAAATGGAGTCTGGCTGACTTTTAGTGCCTGTATTACTGGCTATGTTTATGTCAATTTGATAGAAGGTACAGTTATCAGCGAGGAAAAAAAAATCTTCTGTTGAGAAAATGCCCCCCCCCATAAGATCTGGCTATATGGAATCTTGTAGGGTATTTTCTTAATTACTTATTTGTGAAGAAGGGTGCAGCATATTATGAGTTCTGGATTTTTTAGGAAAGCAGGTTGAGCTAACCATGAGAAACAAACCAGCAAGCAGCACTCTATTAGGCCTCTGTATTAGCACCTAGATCTAAGGTCTTTCTTTGCTTGAATTGCTGTCATTACTTTCTTTGATGATGAACTGTGAGCTGAAGTATAAGCTAAATACCTAAATGCCTAAATTGTTTTGGTAATTGTGTGCTGTGGGGAAACCTTGCTATTTAAGGTCTCAGTCTACTAAGTCCTCTGAGCTTAATGCAACATGGAGTACTCCTTCTTCCATCAGGGCTTCCTCTTCTTTGCTGGACCTTATCTGGGGAACCTCAGTCTATATCTTCTACCTGAGGAAGGTCACATGGTCCTTGGGAAACCTACAAATTCAAATTCTTCTATTCCTGTATGAACAAGCCCAGCAAGTAACTGGGGTTCCAAGAATGACTTTCCTTGAAAATGAGGCATTACTAGTACTTTAAACTGTAGCCAGTGACATATAATCTCCCTGAGAACTCCAACCTATTCTTTGTCTACCTTGAATAAAGTGTATGCTTACAAGCTCTTTTATGGAAGATTGTCTAAGATAGCTGTTTCACTGGGTGCTGTCTAAAGGACCTGTAACTCTAAAATTCTCAGAGAAGACCTTCTCTCCACAGAACTAAATGTGTGACTGTATCTTGAAGACCCCACCCACTCCAGACTGCTTCATTATTCCAGCCCAGATGAAGCAGCATCTGGATATTCCAAGGGAGAAATTGAAACTTGGAACCACAGTGTTTCATCACACTGATTGTATTCTTATATAAAATACCTGACATGCCTGCAACCATGCTCCCCACCATAATGGTAATGGATTAAGCATCTGTAATCATGAGAAAATCCCAAGTTAAATTATGTCTAATAGTTTCCTAGCTCAGGGTGTCACTTCACAGCAATAGAATAGTGGAAAACACACAAAACACCTTGAATTTTCGACTTAGAACAAATAGAAAATTAGTCCAGTTCCCTCACAACAAAATTAAAATCAGTTGTACAGAATCACTCCTACAGTTTTGAGTGTCAAAAATAAAGATAGAAAAAAATCTACTTTAAGAAATATAATTTTATATGAATATAGTCTTAGTCATGGTTTCTATTCCTGCACAAAACATCATGAGCAAGAATCAAGTTGGGGAGGAAAATATTTATTCAGCTTACTTTTCCATATTGCTGTTCACAACCAGAGGAAGTCAGGACTGGTACTCAAGCAGGTCATGATACAAGAGCTGATGTTATTTACTGACTTGCTTACTTCCCTTAGCTTACACAACTTTCTTTCTTATAGAACTATCAGCCCAGGGATGCCATCTCCCATAGTGGGTCCATCTACCTGGATCACTAATTGACAAAATGACTTGCAGCTGGATCACATAGAGGCATTTCCTCATGGGAGGCTCCTTTCTCTGTGAGAACTCCAATTTGTGTCATGTTGACACACAAAACAAGCCAGTAGAGATATACTAGAGGTACCACTATTAAATCCTAAATGGATACAAATAAAAACCTCATGGTTACAATACACTCAAGAAAACAAAAACAAAAACAAACACAAATCAATAAAACAAAACTAAAAACATCTGATTCAAAATCTTCCCAAATGCAGATGTGTATTATCATGATGCCAACTGGGTATATTGATGGTGGTGTGAATGCTTTAAAGTCAGAGTTTCACAACTTCCAAATAAACCATTATTTTTCACAAAGACACTGATAACGCATGCCTCTCAGTTTGGAATTATGATCCCTACAACTGAAAACATATCCAACTTTCCATCAGCAGTAAAATAAGTAGCTGAGACAATCATTCCATATTAATTGACCAAACTAGAGTACCTATCTACTAACTAAGATGGATGTTTAGGTATTAGCTTTATTTGAGACTACCATGATAAAACATAGTTTGCTGTCACTTTACTGCATAAGCTCTAGGAAAGAAACCTCACTTTCATATCTCAAATAGCATCCAATGGTTCAGAATCTTACAATTAGATCTAACATAATATCAAACACTATCTTTTCCCTTTGAAAATCTTCACAATTTGTAGTTAGACTTTACACTCTAATTTCTCTGATCTGAATTACAGATTATATACCAGCATGGACACACCAACAAGCTCCATATTCTTCTTATGCTTTGGTAAGCTAGAAATAAGACATTTATAAATTTTTCTTTGTAAATTAGAGATTTTGTTATCTATTAAAATTTATAGCCACATAACCTACTATCTCTGTATATTCTCTGCATATTCTGGCATATGTTATTACATATGCCTTGCAATCATTTGTAAAAGTACTTTTGTCAGCTATAATTGTTGTCTCAGAGGCTGACTGCTGAATAAGCTAACCTTTTCTTGTTTTTCTGAAGTCTATCTGACTGGTTCAATACAGCTGTTTTGGCCTAAACTCCACTCCACACTGATTGATTCACAACTGACTTCTCCCAGCTTCTGACTGAATTGCTCTGCTCAGTCTCAAATTAACTCTGAAAGTTTGTTCTAATCTTCTGGCTCCTTCTCATTCTCTGACTCATTCTGTCTTCCCCTGCAATCTGTCTCTTTAAAACTGTCCTGGTAAGATTGCCTCCTCTTCTCTTCATCCTCCTAGTCTTCTTCCTTCTCATCATCATCATCATTATCCTCTTCTTGTTGTTGTTGTTGTTGTTGTTGTTGTTGTTCTTCTTCTTCTTCTTCTTCTTCTTCTTCTTCTTCTTCTTCTTCTTCTTCTTCTTCTTCTTCTTCTTCTTCTTCCTCCTCCTCCTCCTCCTCCTCCTCCTCCTCTTCTTCTTTCTCTCTCTCTCTCTCTCTCTCTCTCTCTCTCTCTCTCTCTCTCTCTCTCTCTCTCTCTCTCTCTCTCTCTCTCTTTCTCTCTCCCTCTCTGCTGCTCATTTATGTCACCTTTCTTTTCTGTCCTGTTCCCATAAGTGTTGGGTGTATGTTATCTCGGATTCATTATGTTAAATCTTTGTCTGATCTGTCAGTTTGTCTGCCCCCAATTAGACATAAATTTGAAACATGGATACTTCCTTCTACAAACTAACTTTACCTTCTTTGTTAGGGATTAAAAGTGTGTATCAACAGTGTGCCTGTATTTCAACAATATCATACTGTAATCCAGGAAGTCTCTGCATACCAGATGGATCATATCTTTGTATCTGATCATTTCCTATAGCAGCCATGTTGCTGGATTCAAATTCCTTGATGACAGTGTAGCAAATATCATTGACATATTGGGAAAACATTGCAAATCTTTCAGGATGTTATTAGAAGGAAAAACACAATGAAAGAATAAATGTCAACCTGGAAGGAGAAATGTCTAAGCCACTGCGGATTTTTGGTGAAATTATAAGATATGACAATAATAATTAAAAATGTTATGTTCATTTTTATAAATGCAAATTTGGAGTGAAAGTAAAACTCAATCCTGTTTTTGGATATATAGTCAGAAGAATAAAATCTTATGTCTTTATAGTTCCAAATCTACAGGCTTAATAATAATCAAGATATAGAATTTTCTGTCTTCTTGCATCAGTAAAAAATGGTCAAAATTCTGTTTTTTTTTGTTTTTTTTTTAAATTTTGTCCTTTGTTCTAGGAGTTGGATATCAAGTTAGCACATCAGAAACAGGTTAGTTATCCTAAATTTCTTCATTGTTTCATATATCTTAGCAAATATATGATCCAGTGAAATTCATTGTATTGTCATTTTCAGTATCTTCTCTGCAAATTCATCGTAGTTACTTGAATTATCTTCATTGTCCATTTTGGCATGATAAATTACCATGAAATTTTACTTAATTATTATTTTTTTTATCTCATAGCACCTTAGCTCAAGAATATGAGCATAGCCTATTTGTTATATTTGCTTAAGGTATTCTATGATTTTGTGCTCAGAGTTCTATCTAGGCCACATAATTTGATTTGAAAGATTTCTTCATTTCTTTTCTTTTTCTTTTTCTTTTTTTTTTTTTTGGCACTATGAGTTAACTGTTGATTCCAATATATAGTTCATTCATAAGAGAAATGGGTCCTAAGTTCACCACTGATTAGAGATATGGGAGATGTGTGTGTGTGTATGTGTGTGTGTGTGTGTGTGTGGAGAGAGAGAGAGAGAGAGAGAGAGAGAGAGAGAGAGAGAGAGAGAGAGAGATCAGACTTTGAATATTACCCATAAATGTGATATTTCTTATGTTTTTGGTAAAAATAAACTAAATCCACTTCATAAGAAAAATGGAAACCCAGCCTAAATTGAGCCTAAAGTTTCAATTATTAGTAAGACAGGATTACTGGAGAAAAATGTAGAATTTCTGGACTACGATAATTTCTCATATCATTGGAATACTAATTATCCTTTTACTTGTTAACAGTGATTTTATTCTTCAGAGATAAGCAACTCTAAGATATAAGATAACATACAGGAATAGATCAATACGTTTAAAAAACTGTAGCATAAATGAATATAAGGACCTAGTTATTGTTGTAACATGGTAATTAGTATCTTTGTGCACAATAATAAAACATTTGTTTTACATAACCTTAAGCATCCACTTAATCTTACATGTTAGAGGTCATATTGGGGAGATTATACCTGACTAGGAAGTGAAAGAAAATGAATGAACAAGAGAACCCTGAACATTTTGCAGGGTGAATAAAATTACAGAAGTATTCTGCATCTAAATTGGAGAACCTTACATTATTATATGCAGTCTTTAGGGACCACGCTTCGGTGTGATTAATCATCAAATCGAAGTTCCTTGTTCTCTGAAGTTCCTCGTTCTCTGTAGTTTGCTTATCTTTTCAACACAGAGGCTTCATGAACACTCTGGATTCAGCAAAAGTAAGTTCAGAGAGTTAGCCCCTTCTCTCAGCAGGATTATTGTCTTTGATGCTTCTTCAGTAAAACATCGTGTAATGTTTTCTCATGACAAACAAGAGGTTTTATATGTCAGTTGCTGGGGTTAATATGTTTAAAGGAATCTAGACTTATTCATGAGTAAATAATTGCATTCGTAAATCAAGGCAGAGAAGTAAATAACTAATTCAAATAACCAATTTTTTAACTTCGCTGTTTTATATATATATACCAATTAAAAGAATATTGAAGAGGAAAGTATTTATTTCTTCTTTGAAGTTAATGTTACTGCCCATAATCAAAGGAGGCCATGGAGGAATGCGTTTTCTGACTTGTTCCACCTAGCTTAATTAGCTATCTTTATTTTATTTTATTTTTAAAATTTTTGAGGCTATAATTTAATTACAACATTTTTCTTCCCCTTCCTCTCTTCAAGTCCTCCTATATATCTATATATCATTTTGTACTCCTTTTCAAATTCATAGTCACTATTATCACTAGCTTTTGTTACATATAATTTTGTACTAAAATAGTATGTATATTTCATATACACACATTATTAACTTCCCTTTCTTGTCTCACTTCACTCATTATTGGTGACATCAGACCCTATGACTCTATTCTTTCTTATGAAAAGCCTATATAGGTGATTTTATATATATATTATATATATATATAATTTTTGAGTCTGTATTATGTTACTAGCATGCATGCATGTTCTCAGGGTTCCCGCTTTGAAACAGGACGATCAGTTGCAATAAAATTCTTCTCAACAAGAAGGTAAACTATTCCAGGTACAAGAGACTTAAGCTAGCTATTCAGTACTAATAAAGAGATGGTTATTGTAGGAGTATCTAAAATTGATAATTTCCTAAACAAGGGAAATGTGTAGAGAAGTAGGGCCCACCTCTAATAGATATATGTATAAAACATTATGCACTTATGGCAAGGAGCACATTGTGGAAGATAGGGTAGAAAAAGCCTGAGGAACAGGGAAATTGATATGAGATTGGGTCTCTTAGTAATATGAGGTACTATACCAATAAAGTCTCACAAACATGACTATCTAAACAATAGCTTAATGTAGATGATACTAATAGTCATGCCAAGCTAGATGAGAAAAAGCCCTAGATGCCTCCATCCTAGACAAAGAACTATAGGTCTCCATGTTCTCACTGGCAACTGAGTGGGCAGGTACAGAGAGGAGCACAGGGAACAGGAGCAACAGAGCAGCTGGGTCCATCTGGGCTACACCTGCATCCAGAAACTGGGCAGCACCACAGTTGTCTGTGCCCTGATCCTGCCAGGGGAGAAATGCTCTACAGGGAGTGATTTGACTTCCAGCTTTGGAGGTGAGGCCACCATCGTCTCTCCTGAGACTGAGCAGACAGGTTCAGCCAGGAGCTCAGGGAATACAGGAGTGGCAGAGCAGAGCAGCTAGGACAGAGTCAGTCCAGTATCCACCTGCACTCAAGAGCTGGCCAGTGCCACAGCATTCTGTACCAGGGGAGAGCCGACCACAAAGGGGTGCTGAGAAAGGCTTGCAGGCCCACAGGAGGGACAAGTGCCAGCCAGAGACAGCAGGACCAACTGACACCAGAGATAATCAGATGGCAAAAGGCAAACATAGGACATTACCAACAGAAACCAAGGAAACATGGCACCATCTGAACCCAATTCTACCACAACAGCAAACCATGGATATCCCCAACACACCAGAAAAGCAAGATTTGGATTTAAAATCACAGATGATGATGCTGATAGAGGGCTTCAAGAAAGACATAAATAACTCCCTTAAAGAAATACAAGAAAACACAAGTAAACAGGTAAAAGCCCTTAAAGAACTACAGGAAAACACAATAAAACAGGTAAAGGAATTGAATAAAACAATCCAGGATCTAAAAATGGAGGTAGAAACAATAAAGAAATCAAAAGGGAAACAACTCTGGACAAAGAAAACATAGGAAAGAAGTCAGGAGTCATGGATACAAGTATCAACAACAGAATACAAGAGATAGAAGAGAGAATCACAGATGCAGAAGATACCACAGAAAGCATTGAAACAGCAGTCAAAGAAAATGAAAAATTCAAAATGCACCTAACCCAAACATCCAAGAAATCCAGGAAAATAAGGAGACCAAACTTAAGGATTATAGGTATAGAAGAGAGTGAAGATTTCCAACTTAAATGGTGAGTAAAAGTCTTCAACAAAATTATAGAAGACACCTTCCCTAACCTAAAGAAAGAAATGCCCATGAACATAAAAGAAGCCTACAGAACTCCAAATAATTTGGACCAGAAAAGAAATTCCTTCTGTCACATAATAATTAAAACACCAAATGCACTAAACAAAAAAAGGCTATTAAAAGCAGTAAGGGAAAAGGGTCAAGTAGGATAAAATGACAGACCTATCAGAATAACACCAGACTTCTTGCCAGAGACTATGAAAGCTAGAAGATCCTGGGCAGATGTTACACAGACCCTAAGGGAACACAAATTCCAACCCAGGCTACTATACCCAGCAAAACTCTCAATTACCATAGATGGAGAAACCACGGTATTCCATAACAAAAATAAAATTTACACAATATTTTTCCAGAAATCCAGCTCTTCAAAGGATAATGAATGGAAACCACCAACAAAAGGAGGGAAACTATACACTAGAAAAAGCAAGAAATTAATCTTCTTTTAACAAACCAAAAAGAAGAGAAACACACTAACACCATCTCTAATAACAAAAATAGCAGGAAGCAACAATCACCTCTCCATAATATCTCTTAATATCAATGGATTCAATTCTCCAATAAAAAGACATAGACTAACAGACTGGATACCTAAGCAGGACCCAACATTTTGCTGCATACAGGAAATTCGCCTCAGGCACAAAGACAGACACTACCTAAATGTAAAATGCTGGAAAACAATTGTCCAAGCAAATAGTCCCAAGAAACAAGCTGGTATTGACATTCTAATACTGAATAAATTTGACTTCCAACCTAAAATTATAAGAAAAGATAAGGATGGAGAATTAATACTCAACAAAGGAAAAAATCTACCAAGATGAATTCTCAATTCTGAACATATATGCTCCTAAAACAAGGGCACCCACATTCATAAAAGAAACTTTACTAACATTCAAAGCACACATTGCACCCCACACGATAATAGTGGGAGACTTCTACACCCCACTCTTATCAATTGACAGATCAGGGAAACACAAACTAAACAGAGGAACAGTGAAACTAAAAGAAGTTATGAACCAAATGGATTTAAAAGATATCTATAGAACATTTTATCCTAAAACAAAAGAATATACCTTTTTCTCAGTACTTCATAGAACTTTCTCCAAAAGTGATCATATACTTGGTCACAAAACAGACCTCAGTAGATATAAGAATATTGAAATAATTCCATGCACCCTATCAGATCACCATGGACTAAGGCTTGTATTCAATAACAACAAAAACAATAGAAAGTCAACATACACTTGAAAACTGAACAACATTCTACTCAATAACTTGGTCAAGGAAGAAATAAAGAAAGAAATTAAAGACTTTAGAATTTGACAAAAATGAAGGCACAACATACCCAAACTTAGGAAACACAATGAAAGCAGTGCTAAGAGGAAAACACATAGTTCTGAGTGCCTCCAAAAAGAAACTGGATAGCACATACACTAACAGCCTAACAGCACAGATGAAGGCTCTAGAACAAAAAGAAGAAAATATACCTAAGAGGAGTAGATTGCAGAAAATAAACAAACTCAGGGCTGAAATCAACCAAGTAGAAACAAAAAGAACTATACAAAGAATCAACCAAGCCAGGAGCTGTTTCTTTGAAAAAGCAATAAGATAAATAAACACTTAGCCAAACTAACCAGAGGGCACAGAGACAGTATCCAAGTCAACAAAATCAGAAATGAAAAGGGAGGTATATAAACAGATACTGAGTAAATCCAAAATATCTTCAGATACTATTACAAAAGCCTATTCTCAAGAATACTGGAAAATCAAGATGAAATGAAAAATTTCCTAGACAGATACCAGGTACCAAAGTTAAATCAGGATCAGCTAAATGATCTAAACAGTCCCATAACCCCTAAAGAAATAGAAGCCGTCGTTAATAGTCTCCCAACCAAACAAAGCCCAGGACCAGATGGGTTCAATGCAGAGTTCTATCAGACCTTCAAAAGAGACCTAAAACCAATACTCTTCAAACTATTCCACAAAATAGAATCAAATGGAACTCTACCAAACTCATTTTATGAAGCCACAATTACTCTGATACTTAAACCACACAAAGACACAACAAAGAAAGAGAACTTTAGACAAATTTCCCTTATGAATATTGATGCAAAAATACTCAATAAAACTTTTGCCAACAGAATTCAAGAACATATCAAAATGGTCATCCACCATGATCAAGTAGACTTCATCCCAGGGACGCAGGGATGGGGGAATATATGAAAATCCATCAATGAAATCCACTATATAAACAAACTCAAAGAAAATACCACATTATCATTTCATTAGATGCTGAGAAAGCATTTGACAAAATCCCACACCTTTTCATGATAAAATTCTTGGAAAGATTATGAATTGAAGGCCCATACCTAAACATATTCAAGCAATATACAGCAAACCAGTAGTAAACATCAAACTAAATGGAGAGGAACTTGAAGCAATCCCACTGAAATCAGGACTAGACAAGGCTGTCCACTCTCTACCATCTTGTTCAATATAGTCCTCAAAGTCCTACACAGAGCAATTAGACAACAAAAGGAGGTCAAAGGGATACAAATTGGAAAAGAAGAAGTCAAAATATCATTATTTGCAGATGATATGATAGTATACTTAAGTGTCCCCAAAACTTCCACCAGAGAACTCCTAAACCTGATAAACAACTTCAGCAAATTGGCTGGATATAAAATTAAATCAAACAAATTATTAGCCTTCCTATAATCAAAGGATAAAGAGGCTGAGAAAGAAATTAGGGAAATGACACCCTTCATAATAGTGACAAATAATATAAAATACCTTGGTGTGACTCTGACCAAGCAAGTGAAAGATTTGTATGACAAGAACTTCAAGTCTCTGAAGAAAGAAATCAAAGAAGATCTCAGATGTTGGAAAGATCTCCTATGTCCCTGGATTGGCAGGACTAATATAAATGGCCATCTTGCTAAAGCAACCTACAAATTCAATGCAGTCCCCATCAAAATTCCAACCCAGTTCTTCATAGAGTTTGAAAGAACAATTTCCAAATTTATCTGGAATAACAAAAAGCCCAGGGTAGCGAAAACTATTCTCAATAATAACAGAACTATTGGCTGAATCACCATTCCTGTCCTCAAGCAATGCTGCAGAGCAATATTGGTAAAAACTGCCTGGTACTGGTACAGTGACAGGCAGGTAGATCAATGGAATAGAATTGAAGACCCAGAAAGGAACCCACACACTTATGGTCACTTGATATTTTACAAAGTAGCAACAACCATCCAGTGGAAAAAAGACAGCATTTTCAACAAACGGTTCTGTCTCAACTGGTAGTCAACATGTAGAAGGATGCAAATTGATCCTTTCTTTTCTCCCTGTAAAGCTCAAGTCCATGTGGATCAAGGACCACATAAAACCAGATACACTGAATATAATAGAAGAGAAAGTGGGGAAGAACCTGGAGCACATGGGCTCAGGAGAAAATGTTCTGAATAAACCACCAATAGTTTATGCACTAAGATCAAGAATTCACAAATGGGACCTTGCAAAATAGCAAAGCTTCTGTAAGACAAATGAAACTGTCAATAGGACAAAATGGTAACCAACAGATTGGGAAAAGATCTTTACCAATCCTACATTTGATAGAGGGCTAATATCTAACATATACAAAGAACTCAAGAAGTTAGACTACAGAGAACCACATACCTCAATTCATAAATGGGGTATAGAGTTAAACAAAGAATTCTCAGCTGAAGAATACAGGATGACATTCCTAACACCTAGAAAAATGTTCAACATCCTTAATCATCAGGGAAATGCAAATAAAAACAACTCTGAGATTCTACCTCACACCATTTAGAATGGCCAAGATCAAAAACTCAGGGGAAAGCAAATGCTGGAGAGGATATGGAGAAAGAGAAATACTCTTTCATTGCTGGTGGAACTGCAAGTTGATAAAACCACTCTGGACATCAGTTTGGCAGTTCTTCAGAAAATTGGACATAGCACTACCTAAGACCCAGCTATACCACTCTTGGGCATATACCCAGAAGATGCTCCAACATGTAATAAGAATATATGCTTAACTAAGTTCATAGTAGCCTAATCTATAGTAGCCAGAAGCTGGAAAGAACCCAGATGTTCCTCAACAGAGGAATTCATACAGGAATTTTGGTACATTTATACAATGGAGTACTATTCAACTATTAAAAACAGTGAATTCATGAAATTCTTAGGCAAATGGATGGAACTAGAAAATATGATTCTGAGTGAGGTAACCCAATCAGAAAAGAGCACCCATGCTATGCACTTGCTGATAAGTGGATATTAGCCCAAACGCTCAGAATACCCAAGATACAACTCGCAGACTACATGAAGGTCAAGATGAAGGAAGACCAAAGTGTGGATACTTTGATCCTTTTTGGAAAGTAGATCAAAACACCCCTGTCTCACAGCCAACCAATAAAATGAGCATAAGGTCCCTAATAGAGCAGCTAAAGAGAGGACCCAATAGCTGAAGAAGTTTGTAGCCCTTCAGGAGGAGCAATATGTACCCACCAGTACCCCAAGATCTCCCAGGGACTAAACCACCAACCAAAGAATACATGAATACAGACAACACAGACATTCATGTCAGAGGATGAGACTGTCCACCATGAGATGTGCCCTCCTATACTGATTATAAATACAAAAAGAACATGTCCCACAGATATGATCAGAGGCAATCTGAGAAAAATAAATCCTCAATTTAGGTTTCTTCTTCTCAGTATCAACCTTGAAACAAACTAGCAACAAACACAACAAAATCTAACTACTAACAAGACAGTTAAAAGAGTCCTACAAAAGTGATTACGAGACTTGATTTGAGGAGGTAAAATTTGATGTTCTTAAAAACATGTGTCAAAATCTTGCAACATTTCCATATGTCACTTTTAAAAGAAATGATTCATCATGATTCTTGGAATGAAGAGAAATCCTGAAGTCAGGAATAGTAGTAAACATATGCCAAGAATCCCTTTGTGTTGTTGAAGGGGATATGCAACATAGATGGATTTTGGCCTAGGAGTAAAGAAAGAGAATTGGTACAGAGAAGTGAGTAGGAAAGAAGAGAGGTTAAAAAGTAAGTGTAAAACAGAGATGAGAAGAAGTAATGAAAGGAGAAAAAGAGAGAGAAGTAATGGATCATTAGGGAGGGAAGCCGAGGCAAGGAAACAGCGATGAGGAAGGAAGCGATAGGAAACCTTACACAACTTACTGCTAATGTTGATTTTTGTACATTTGAATCTGTTGTGTCTTTATAGTAGTTTGGAAGGTATATATGCCTATAGAGGCAGGATGGTCTTCTAAGTGAATAGGAAAATATAAATCAGAGAATGGTAGTAAAGACCACTATTAAGGAAGCAAGAGGTAGTCTGATTTAATATTATTGACCCAATAGTTATGGAACTGAGAACTCTAATTTTGTACTTAAACTATATGCATCCTTTCTAGATTTATTTTGGAATTCCATAATTTTTAAAACAACTTTCAGGATCATTTCAGCCTTAGAGTTATAGTGTCCCTTCTACTTTTATAATATTAGTATTTTCTTTTCTATTTATTTACTTAAGCAACTTAAATGTGTTTATTGCATACACCATCTTTTACATATTATATATAATTCATATTAGGTGTATAATAATAAAATTAGTATTCTTCAGGTAAGGGTTATTACCCCTTCAGATTTTATAGCTTTCATTCTAAATGACTCTGAGATGTCAAACAAGCTTGACTTTGTGATTTTTTTAAAATATTTTATGTGATTGTTTTAATTATTATAAAAATCTCATTGCATTGCTTACATTGACCTCAGACTTACAGCAGTCCTGGCTCTTCCTTGCACAATCAAGGCTGCAAGCATATGCCACCATACCTGGCATTTTGACAAATATTTCAGTTAATATTAACTCTGAGTACATGTTAATAAACTCATTCAAAAATGAACATTTTTAGTACATGACAACCCAGAGAGACACAGCATGTACCCGTGTTTATTCTCCAGTTAGTGAAGAAACATGGGATGATATATCTATATTTAGCATATATAAAATTGATTTTTGCATCAACCACACAGTGTTCCCATTTGTCTTAACCCTGATTCATTGCTAATCCTTCTAGAGATACTATGCATTCATGAGTAAGTTACAGTGATGCTAGACCTATCAAATCAATAAAAGAATGAAATGCTTCCCACATATTTAGTTACTTTCTGTTATTTTTTTCCTCCTAGGAAATTTATTTTGGATGTTAGAGGATTTTCTGTCTAGGAAATGATTACTTTTATATTGTATTCTTAATTCTTGCTTACCTTGCTTAAAGGATTTAAGTTTATGGTTAGCTAGTATATCTAGAACATATAATAAACTAAACCTTTCTGTTCTGTTTTAAAGCCAATTCAGATGATCAGGACTTAAGTTTTCAAAGAAAATAAATTTCTACTTCAATAGCATGTGGAGTTAGAATAGTTGAACAACTACATAATATTTCCTAATATTTATCAATGTTCTTATATCTAAAGAAGACAAAGGTGTGTGCTTTGCAGGGTCAACTTAAAGCCTGTTAGGATAGGAGTAGGTGACTTTTACCTTCCTTTTCCCTTGATCAGATGGCTTTATCTCCGGGGTTATGGGTGCCTTTGTCATTGGTTAGGGTTCTGGGGACTTTCCAGGGTGGCAGGCATCCTTGAATTGGCTGCCTATATCTGTGGTTGGCTGAACATGAATTTCTGGATTCAGGTTTTCATTTCAGGGGAAAAAGAAACTTAGGCCTAGTCTCTCAAACTGCCAGTTTGCAGCCTTTCATGGAGCCAACCTGGCTGTGCCTAACTCAGTCCACTCAGAAGATAAAACATTTGGAAATGGTGAAAGTGAAAGATAATGGAGTGAGGGACTAAGAATCAATGGCTAGGGAAAGTTTCCAGACTCAGTAATTCATAAAATTTAGTAGAGATAAAACTAGAGTGGAAGAATGGAATATCAGAAGAAGAGAATATCAAGGTATGCTGTAGTTTCCATAAAGACTTGGACAACTTGAGTTTAGACTCTCAGTTATAGAATTCTTAAACACAAATGGCTTTGGCTTATAATTATGGAGGTTTTACTGGTTGGCTACTGTGTGTATGTGGAAAATTAAAAATCTGGCTAAAAAGCACAACCTATACTGGAGGTGGGGCATGTAAAATTATGCATAGCTGGTAGTTAGATCAAAATTTTTTTCCCATGAGAAATGTGAGCAATGAATCTCTATGACTATAACTAAATATATGCCTAGACTAAATATTGGATAAGGGAGAGAACATACTAGATAAAACAGAAAATGGTACTATTATACATTAGGTGATTTAAAATACAAAATTACTCCTAGTGACATTCTGTTATACCCATTTTTCTGTGTCTTGATCAGAGAATTTTCTTCTTGCAGTAGATAGTTACTAACACAGAGACCCACAACTATATAGAGTAAGAGAATTTCTAATGCTTGATGTTGTCATCAGACCTTCTTATTGAGACTCAAGGAACTAGGAGGAAGAAGTAGAAGGACTGTGAGATCTACCAATAACATATGACTCCAAAGAAGCCCTGTCCTCAAGTCTCTGTAGGACTGATACACATGTGAATTCACAGAGACTGGAACATGAGCAGTGACTTCACAGATTTAAACCAGATAGGGTTCTAGCAGTCAGATGGAATGTGTAGGAGCTCTTAGCCAAACCAAGAAGCTATCTACAATCTGTCAGCATTTACCAAAAAAAAAAAAAAAGTTCTTTCGAATAGATTAAATAGATTATTGCTAGATGTATTAACAACCCTTCAGGATTAAGCTTCAGGTTCACCCATGTTCAGAAGTAGATGGCTGGCTTAAATATTCAGTAGTATTTTGGCATACTTCCCCCCCCCATGATTCTTTTTGGGGGGCTATGTTCTGCCTTTTGGGTTTTTAGATATTGGTTTTTAAATTTGTGTTTTTGTAGGTTTCTTTTATTTTTCTTTGTGTGTGTGTGTGTGTGTGTGTGTGTGTTTGTGTGTGTGTGTGTGTGTGTGTGTGTATGTGTGTGTGTTATGTGTTATTTGTCTTAATATCTGTCCTAAAGAAAAAGGTATGAGCCGGGTGGTGGCGCACACCTTTAATCCCAGCACTTGGGAGGCAGAGGCAGGAGGATTTCTGAGTTCGAGGCCAGCCTGGTCTACAAAGTGAGTTCCAGGACAGCCAGGGCTACACAGAGAAACCCTGTCTCGAAAAACCAAAAAAAAAAAAAAAAAAAAAAAAAAAAAAGAAAAAGGTATGGAGTTGAATCGGTAATCAGGTGGGGAAGATCTAGAAGGAGTTGGGGGATAGTGAAGCATAATCAGAATACATTATTGAAAGTTATTTTTAATAATAAAAGGGAAAATATTTTAAGTGATAAAAAGACAAGGAAGCCATAAGTTCACTGTTCCATAGCCATTTTCTCTAGGTAGAAAGACTCTCTCATGGAGTGGATATGGAAGGTTCATAAGTCTACAGAAGCTCAAGACATTTCACATACTCACAAATACCTTCTTAGAAGCTTATGCCAAAAAAAAAAAGGCTGGTGTGAAGAGGTGTTTCTGCTGAAAAGATTCTATAAGACAACGGACACTGGAAATAAGACAAATTGGCAACCTACAGATTAGGAAAAAATCTTCACTAACCCTATGTCCTATAAAGGGCTAATATCCAAATTTTATAAAGAACTCAAGAAGCTAATCACAAAAAATTAAAAATAAAAAAATAGGAGATAGAACTAAACTGAGATTTCACAACTGAGGAATCTCAAATATCTGAGAAGCACCTAAAGAAATGTGCAAAGTCCTTAGTGATCAGAGAAATACAAATCAAAATGACCTGGAGATTCCACCTTACTCCAATCAGAATAGCTAAGATCAAAACCTCAGGTGACAACACATATTGGAGAGGAGAAAAAAGAATACCCCTCCATTGTTGGTGGTATGGCAAACTGGTAAAATCACTTTGGAAATCAATCTGGAGGTTTCTCAGAAAATTGCAACTATATCTACCTGAAAACCCAGCTATACCACTCTTGGAAATATACACAAAAGATACCCCATCATGCCACAAGTGTTCTCCTGTGTTCATAGTGGATCTTACTTGTAATATCCAGAAGCTGGAAACAACCTAGATGTTCCACGACAGAAGAATGGATACAGAAACGTGGTTCATTTACACAATGGAATACTACTCAGCTATTAAGAATGAGGACATCTTGAGTTTTGCAGGCACATGGACAGAACTAGTAAATATCCTCCTGAGTAAGGTAACTCAGATGGAAAAGACATGTACTCACTAATAAGTGAATATTAGCCAAAAAAATAAAAAGTACAGAATACAGAAGATACAGTCCACAGAACTCAACAATCTGAAGTGCCCATGTGAGGACACCCCAGTCCTTCTAGAGAGGGAGAAGAAAACAGTCACAAGTGGGGAGGGAGGGAGGGACCTGCGAAGGAAAGTGGACAGGGCAGGGGTGTAAGGGGGTAGACGGGAACCTGATCAGGTTTTGAGTGAGAGAAAAGGACTGAAGCACCTAAGGGTAGCAGAAAGAATGGAAACAGGAAACTTAGGGAGATAGAAGGCTTTGGGGACCTTCTAGAATTCACCAGAGACCTGGGAGGTAACAGACTCTCAGTTCTCAAAGGGAGAGGGACCTTAGATGAAATGCCCAACAGTAGGGAGAGGAAACTTATAGAGCCTACCTTTAGCAGGAAGACAGAGCATCAAATGAGGGAGAGGGTGGACATCCCACAATCACAAGTCTGACCCATAATTATTCCTGTCTGAAAGAAATATAGGGATGGAAATGGAGAGGAGCCTGAGGAAAAGAAGGTTCATCAATAGGCCCAAAGTGAGATCTAGATCAAGGGGACGTCCCAAGGCCTGACACTATTACTCTGACTATGATGTGCTCACAAAAATGGACCTAGCATAACTGTACTCTGGAAGACCCAACAAGCAACTGAAAGAGTCATATGTAGATATTTGCACCCAACCAATGGACAGAAGCTGCTGACCCCTATTGTTGAACTGGGGAAGGCTGAAAGAATCTGAGGAGAAGGGCAACTCTATAGGAGGACCAGTAGTCTCCATCTGGATACCTGAGGATTCTGAAAACTGGACCATCAACAAGCAGCATACTCCAGCTGATATGAGACCCCCAAAACACATACAGTAGAGGACTGCCAGGACTGTGTTCATTCAGAGATGATGCACCTAACCCTCAAGAGGCTGGAGGCCCCAGGGAGTTTAGAGATTAGGTGGGTTGGGGAGTGGGGACATCCACGTGGAAACAGGGGGCTGGGGAGATGGAATGGAATGTGGAACAGTCAGTGGGTAGACATGGGGGGTAGGATATGGAGTGTAAAATAATAAAAAAAATAAGTGGTGTTTCTGGGTGAAGACACCTAAGGATTTTTGTGTAGAGAACATGTTGAACATCACTCACATTGCTGTGGATTTTATGATATTGTAGCTGCCCAATTAACCCAAGGCCTAACTCTAAAGATTTTTCTAAATTTCCTCAGCCATCTTGTTGACCTTACTTTAGGTTCACTTAAAACCCCATTCATCAAGGTATGTCTCACCTCAGTAACATGTATATACAGACACACACACAGACACACACACACACACACACACACACACACACACACACACTACCTGCTATACTTCCTATTCTTTCAAAGAATGACAACAGAAACAATATTGGACTATGAGCAATCAGTAATATTGTCAATGATATGGATGATAAGACATGTAACTGAGCTTTACCTTAGATGGTGAATTATCCACAGAAGCAATTAGATATGGCTACATTTCCCTGTATGAGATGGACTGGTATATCTCTTGGTTGGAGACTGCAGAATGACCATATTCTTCTACATATAGTAGAGACATAACTTGATGAATGGGGTCTTAAGTGAACCTAAAGTAAGATCAACAAGATGGCTGAGGAACTTTAGAATATATTATAATTCCTAAAGTTAGGACGTATTTGATGCCACTGTATGCAAGTTGTGGTTATTTCACAGCCTCTGGTATAGAAAGACACATAACTGCAGAGGAAATCTCTTTCCCCAAAGAACTTGTATGCAGAAAATAAGAATAACAATGTTAAAAATAGGTTGACTCTGTCCTCTGCATCATTCTTTTACATGAATGAAAACATAAAGAGAAAATAAAAGACTAGATGTAACTAAGTTCTGTACACATTAGATCTGTGCTAAGCAGTACTTCTTTGGATCCAAAATGTAGAACCCATGAGAAGAAACATATTGTGAAGAGGAAAAGATAGTGGTGGAATGATAGTATTTGATAGAAAGGAAGTAAAAAATAGATGATTCTACATGAGGATAGTCATTTAGTAATATCCCACTATAGGAAACTATTCTAAATACAAAATTCTCGGCATCTGGATTGCTTGAACTGCAAGAAACATTTAAGTGAGAAATTAAAAGACCTGTAAGCTTGTCCTGTGATGCTTTAATGCACAAGGACAAACACAACCAATCTGAGTGCTAAGGAAGTTGAGAAACCAAGTAATAGAGCTTCTTCATACTGCCCCTGGAATCAAAAGTTATAATGACTTGAGATATTTTAAAGTAACTTCCCTTTATCAAAATGACTCATAAGTTTCATTATATCATATGATTTTTGCAAGCTGACTTTCTCTTAAATATCAGAAATTTCAAATCTGAAAATCATAATCATATGGTACTAATATATTCAAGAGAGAATGCTGAAACCATAAAAGACAAGATATGAAAATAATGGAGTATGTTTGGGTCACTCAAAGGCAGTAAAGGAAGCAAGGTTTTCATCAAGTTACTAAGGAGTAAAATGACAAAATGTCAAACGCTATGCTTGCATAATTTGTGTCAAAACCTAGAAATGAGCTTAAACGCCACCATGTGGAATAAGACAAGGATCCCCTTTATCCTGAGTCAAGCTTATCAATATGAAAAATCCTATCATTGTTACTCTGTTCATGAAATAGTGGATAGATATTCTGGAATCTTTGTTTGATGAACTGGAAATTATATTTCTTTTTATTCTTTTAGCCCCTAAATCTCAAACTATTTTACACTTGCTTGGATAGGGAATGGAGGGTAACCACAGTAGTTTTGCAAAGATCATGTCCACTATCTTTAAAATGATTTTCCTATGTAATGCTAGAACTTGGTTATCTTACAGAGATGGAAAAACATCTAAAAGAATAATAAAAAACAGCAAAGCATTCTAATGAAATAACCCTGTGTAGATACAAATAGGGATGTCAAGAAACTATAAGGTTGATGCCAAAATGCACTAAGTCTGTGCAAAATGTCTAAGGTGTTGTACATTTGTCACACAAATCGCATGTTTTGTTTTTTTTTTTTTTACCATTGCTGTGGTTGTACTGCAGAACTTGATGGTAAATCACCATTACTTATGCTGCTTCCATGTCTCAATATTAACCCTGAGTTGTAGGCTTCATTTTTTGCTGAATAACTTTCATGGTGTGGAAGCCATTATGATGAATTCTGGGATTTATCATTGCCAGTTATGTTTGATTATTTACTCTGCAAATGATGGAAAAGATGTCCCTGCTTTTACAAGCATGACATTAGTGCTAAGGGTAAAACCAACTGCTTTACAATAGAATGTAAGGGCCAATACATAGGTGGAGAGTAATAGATACTTGGCCTTGCAAACTAAGGCAAATATCTCTGGCTTGGGAGGTCATAGAATTACTTAAAAATGCGAATTCTCTTGTTTGGTTATATGAATATGATATGCTCATCTCCTGGACATTTTTGTTAGCGCTTATAGGTTTCTCCTACTTTCCTTCTTTTTCAGAAAGGTTTGTTTCAGAAGATGTGGTGGTTTGAATGCCATTGACTGAAGGTCAATGGTACTATTAGGATGTGTGGCCTTGTTGGTGCAGATTTGGTCATGTTGGAGGAAGTATGTCACTGTAGGTGTGAGCTTTAAGACCCTTGTCCTAGTTACCTGGACGTCAGTCTTCTCCTGTGTGCCTTCAAAACAAGATCTAGAACTTTCAACTCCTTTTCCACCATCTTTTCCTTGATGCTGCCATGTTTCTCGCCATGATGAAAATGGAGTGAAGTTCAGAACCTGTAAGTCTGCAATTAAATATTGCCCTTCATCAGCATTGCCTTGGTTATGGTGTTTCTTCACAGCAGTGGAAACTCTAACTAAGGCAAAAGGTACGTATTAATGCATTCTCTTAAATGGTCAAACTGCTGAAAATACAAGAATGAGTGTTGCTGGGCAGAGAAAGTTTTACATTCTGCAATAATGAAAATAAGCAAACAAAAAACCAGCCCAGACAACTGTACGTTCCTCTTCACAGATTAGAAAATGTTGTTTAAGAAAGTCAAAAAAAAAATTAAGGTTCAGGGCATGAAGTTGAGTGCTGGGCTGCTTGTTCCATCACACTGAAATATTGGTTTGTAGATGGAAGCCAGGAGGAAAATAAATTCCAGAAACTCAAAAAACTCAAGAATCTCAAAACATGACATAGTTTTCAGAGCTCATGCTATGGTGATAGGTGAGATAAGCATTGAGTAGTTGGTGGGGAGGAAATCCTATATGAAAGTGACACAGGAAATTCCAGAGATGAAGCTATTGTGTGGCATCTTCATTATTTGGTAATTTTAGTTGTATATCGAAGCTCACTGAATTACCCATGTTGTAGTAAATAACCATTCACTCATATCTCTGCATCACCCTACATTAACAGTTTACCAATTTAAACTTAAATAATGTAGTTACATATTGAGTCTGTAACTTCCCCCAATCTAGGATGAATAACTGTTTCTTGACTTCTTTCTGGGGGATCAAGATGCAGAGAATCACACAAGACTCATTTGAAGCTGCTTCAGGGAATAAAATTTTGTCAGGAATATTAAGAAGTCTAGGGTAAGGTTTAAAATTTCAAATTTGGGCTAATATAGAAACAATTTATGATAAACAATTTTTAAAAAATATATTGAACAAGTGATCTTTATGTACCCTCCTCATGGAGTTAGACATTTTGATATCAACTACATCATACTCAAGAGTGAGAGAAGGGTTTTGACTTAAAGGTGAAACATTTTAGTATTAATTCTCAGCACAGTCAGTCAATCAGGGAATAACCAGGGGATTCTTGGAAATGAAATCATGACTTTTAAGGAGGAAGTCAGATTATAAATTATCCTGTGAAATACCTGAAATTAATAATACTTTTTAGAGGCAGACAGTGGTGGCACATACCTTTTATCTAAGCATTCTGGAATCAGAAGAACTCTATGAATTTGAGGTCATCCTAGTCCATAGAGTAAGATCAAGGACAGCCAAAGCTACTGAGTAAAACAGTCTTGAAAAAAACAAAAAAGAAAAAAGACCAAGCTTATTGGACATAATGACCAATGTTGAAAAATAAATAATCTAAAATATGCATAAGAAGTAATAAGTTTCCAATAATTACAAAATAATAACAAAGCTTTAAGTTGTTTTGTGGAGATTAGTGGTGTTATGGCACATGCGTACACCCAATAAAGAAAAGTGGCAATGGGTACTGTCACTCACCATGTCACTTTAAAAAAAATCAATCAAAATTATTCATTTAAAACACTTAAATTACTAACAGTTTTAACAAAAATAAAACATGAATGGATTTCTAGATTTTCTTACTAAGTACAGAGTTGGAGAAAATTTTATAAATGCTACCCAGTATTCAGAAGCAATAAAATATTGACAGTTTTGATTATATATTCTCGAAAGAGAAGAAAATAGCATGTAACAAATAAATGAATTCATATATTATAAATACACACCCATGTTTGAATCCAAATCCAAATTCCCTGTCCAAAAAAATTACACATATTTACACATATATCAAAGAGAGATTAAAGTTACAGACAGTTGTGAGTCCCCATGTGAGTACTCTGTGGTAACTGAACCCAGGTTATCTAGAAGAGCAAAATTTGTTCTTAATCTTTAAGCCATCTCTTCAACTTCCTTAAGAACATTTTATTTTTTAAAAAAAGTATAACTGACTGCTTATACCCTTGAGAATTTCACATACACACACACAAACACACATGCACACACACACATACATACACACACAGACAACCACACACATACAAGTAAATATGGTAACATCTAGTCCTAATTTTTCCTCCCACTCCTCCCATGCTCCTCAAATACGTTTCCCGCCCAATTTTGTATTTTTGAGAACCTACTAGCTTTTTTTAGTGGGAACCATCTATGCATAGGTGTGGCATTGTCCAATGATAAATCTGTCCATGGAAATATAGACAAAACAATGGAAATCTATATTTTGGAAAAAATTAACTAACAGCAACTTATTAAGAAATGAAGATTTGGGTAACCCTTTCCAGTAGTAAACATAAGATAATATGCTCACTGTTGCAATAGTGGTACTACTGTTATTTAAACTGCTTGCTGACTAGCATTGAAGCATGCTTCACAAGAAAAAATATCCACATTTCGTATGTAATCTTGGTCAAAAGACCATGGACTGGAAGAGCATATGGTTTAGATAGAGCCTATAATTGCTATTTTCCTAAAGAGTCATATTGTATTTGTCACATAAATATTTGTGTGTATAACCATAGACATTGGTTTTTATGAACTATGGCTGTCAAAATTTCTTGTTGAAGTCAGAAGCAGTCAATAATGCAAATACATATAATCGCCCAATGCAATGAGAATAAGACAATCAATGTTTTTCCCTAAATAGGAAATATGTTATGAGCATTTACCCTACACCTCCTTATGGCCATGAGATGGCTGTGGAAATCAGCATCTCAGAAAATATGTAACAACCTGATCAAGGCATGTGCAATATCAAATAGGAAAAATTCCAACATAGGTGCAAGAAAAAATCTCTAGGCCTTGCTATTAATGAGAAGATTATTTTTCAACCATATTTGTGTGTGAGCATGTATGGATATGAGACTTTGATTCATGGGAGTGTACATACATGTATATGTATGGAAGTCAGAAGTTAATGTCAGATATCTTTCTCTATTGCTCTTTACCTTGGTTTTTGATATAAGTGATCTTAATGAATCTGGATGTCAACAATTCATTTAACTGGTCAGTCAACAAATCTCTAATATTTTTTTTGACTCTAACTCCACATACAAGGACTACAGTTGTTCCATGCCATGCTCAGTTTGTTTACCTGGGAGGTACTGATCTGTAGCCTTAGCTTTCTATTCAATTATTTTTTTTTCTATTCAATTTTTTAAAGCATCAAAATATTCTTTAAAAAGAGGGAAATCTAAAAATTACTTGTAGAAAATAAATATTGTATGAAGTCTACAAAATGGAGATTTTTAAGCATTAATAAAAAATTATGAATTTATAAAGCATAAAGATCATATATATAATCGTTGATATAACAATTTAAAAAGTTTAACAATATATTTTGTTATTGAAATTAACATGGAATCCGTGTTTTTTGCTGTTTATTTCTTTTTTATTAGATATGTCTTTATTAACATTACAAACGATTTTCCCTTTCCTGTTCTCCCCCTAAAGTCCTGTAAGCCACCTCCCCTCCCCCTGTTCCCCAATAAACCCCCTCCCACTTCCCTGTCCTGATATTCACCTATACTGCTGCATCAAGCCTTCCCAAGACCAGGGGCCTCTCCTCCCTTTGATGTCCAACAAGGCCATCCTCTGCTGCCTATGCATCTGGAGCCATGGGTAACACCATGTGAACTATCTGGTTGATGTTTTTGTCCCTGGGAGCTCTGAGAATACTGGATGACTCATATCATTGTTCCTCCTATGACACTGCAATCCCCTTCAGCTCCTTGGGTCCTTTCTCTAGCTCCCCCATTGGCTACTATTCTCAGTTCAATGGCTGACTGAGAGTGTCCCCCTCTGTAATTGCCAAGCACTAGCAGAGACTCCCAGGTGACAGCTATATCCAGCTCCAGTCAGCAAGAACTTGTGGGCATCTATAATATTGTCTGGGTTTTGTAACTGTATATGGGATAGATCACTAGGTGGGGTAGTCTCTGGATGTTCTCTCCCTCAGTCTCTGCTCCACACTTTGTCTCTGTATCTCCTTCTGTGGGTATTATGTTCCCCATTCTAAGAAGGACCATAGTATTCATATTTTGTTCTTCCTTCTTCTGGGACAACATTTGATACGTGAATTGTGTCTTGGGTATTCCAAGTTTCTGGGCTAATATCCACTTATCAGTGAGTGAATACCATGTATGTATTTTGTGATTGGGTTATCTAACTTAGGAAGATATTTTCCAGTTCTACCCATTTCCTAAGAATTTCATTAATCCATTGTTTTTAATAGGTGAGTAGTATCCCATTGTGTAAATATACCACATTTTCTGTATCCATTCTTCTGTTGAGGGACATCTCAGTTCTTTCAAGCTTCTGGCTATTAAATAGGGCTTCTATGAACATAGTGGAGTATGTGTCCTTATTACATGATGGGGAATCATCTGGGTATATGCCCATGAGTAGTAGGGTCCTCCAGTAGTATCATGCCCAGATTTCTGAGGAACCGCCAGACTGAATGCCAGAGTGGTTGTACCAGCTTGCAATCCCACCAGCAGTGGAAGAGTGTTCCTCTTTCTCCACATCCTCACTAGCACCTGCTGTCTCATAAGTCTTTGAACTTAGCCATTCTGACTCATGAGTCTTTGAACTTAGCCCTTCTGACTTGTGTGAGGTGAAATATCAGGGCAGTTTAGATTTGCATTGCCCTGATGACTAAGGATGTTGAACATTTATTTAGGTGAATTTCAGCCATTCAATATTCCTCAGTTGAACATTCTTTGTTTAGCTCTGTACCCCATTTTTAATAGGGGTATTTTGTTCTCTGGAGTTTTACATGTTGAGTTCTTTGTATATATATTTGATATTAGCCCTCTGTCAGATGTAGGGTTGGTAAAGAACTTTTCCCGATATGTTCATTGCCGTTTTGTCCTATTGACAGTGTATTTTGCCTTACAGAAACTTTGTAGTTTTATGAGGTCCCATTTGTCAATTCTTGATCTTAGAGAATAAGTTATTGGTGTTCTGTATAGGAAAATTTCCCCTGTGCCCATGTGCTCAAGGCACCAGTTCCTTTTCTATTAGTTTCAGTGTGTCTGGTTTTATGTGGAGGTCCTTGATCCACTTGAACTTGAGCTTAGTAAAAGGAGATAAGAATAAATTAATTTGCATTCTTGTGCATGCTAGCTGCCAGTTGAACCAGCACCATTTATTGAAAAAGCTATCTTTTTTCCACTGGATGGTTTTAGCTCCTTTGTCAAAGATCAAGTGACCATAGGTATGTGGTTCGTTTCTGGGTCTTCAATTCTGTTCCATTTATCTCCTGCTTGCCACTGTACCAACACCATGCAGGTTTTAATGCTATTCCTCTGTAGTACTGCTTGAGGTCCAGGATACTAATAACCACAGAAGTTCTTTTACTGTTGAGAATAGTTTTAGCTACCCTGGGTTTTTTGTTATTCCAGATGAATTTGAGAATTTTATTTTCTAATTCTGTGAAGAATTGAGTTGGGATTTTTGATGGGGATTATATTGAATCTGTATATTGCTTCTGGCAAGATGGCCATTTTTACTATATTAATTCTGCCAATCACGAACATGGGAGATCTTTCCATCTTCTGAGGTCTTTTTTGATTTCTTTCTTCAGAGACGTGAATTTCTTGTCATATCGATAGATCATTTACTTGTTTGGTTTGAGTCACATCAAGATACATTATATTGTTTGTGAATATTGTGAAGGGTGTTATTTACCTAATTTCTTTCTCAGCCTGTTTATCCTTTGTGTATAGGAAGGCTACTGATTTGTTTGAGTTAATTTTATATCCGGTCACTTTGCTGAAGTTGTTTATCAGCAGTAGGAGTTCTCTGGTGGAGGTTTTTGGGTCGCTTAAGTATACTATCATATCATCTGCAAATAGTGATACTTTGACTTCTTCCATCCTATTTGTATCCCTTTGAACTCCTTTTGTTGTCTAATTTCTCTCCTATAACTTAAAGTACTATATTGATAAATATGGGAGAGAGGGCATCCTTGTTTAGTTCCGGATTTTAGTGGGATTGCTTCAAATTTCTCTCCATTTAATTTGATGTTGGCTTCTGGTTTGTTGTCTATTGCTTTTACAGTTTCTAGGTATGAGCCTTGAGTTCCGGTCTCTTCCAAGACTTTTAGCATGAAAGGATGCTGAATTTTGTCAAATGCTTATTCAGCATCTAATGAAATGACCATGTGGTTTTTTTCTTTGAGTTTGTTTATGTAGTGTATTACATTAATGGATTTCTATATATTGAACCATTCCTGCATCCCTGGGATGAAGCTTACTTGATCATGGTATATGATCGTTTTTATGTGTTCTTGGATTCAGTTGGCAAAAATTTTATTGAATATTTTTTCATTGATATTCATAAGGGAAATTGATCTGAAGTTCTCTTTCTTTGTTGGGTCTTTTTGTGGTTTTGGTATCAGCCTAATTGTGGCTTTATAGAATGAGTTGGTTAGTGTTCTTTCGGTTTCAATTTTGTGGAAAACTTTGAAGACTATTGGTGTTAGGTCTTCTTTGAAGGTCTGATAGATGGCACTAAAACCATCTGGTCCTGTGGGGTTTTTGGTTTGAGACATTCAATGACTGCTTCTTTTCCTTTAGGCGTTATGGTACTGTTTAGATGGTCTATCTGATCCTGATTTAACTTTGATATTTGGTATCTGGCTAGGAAATTGCCCATTTCATCCAGATTTTCCAGTTGTGTTGAGTATAAGCTTTTGTAGTAGGATCTGATGATTTTTTTGAATTTCCTCAGGTTCTGTTATTATATCTCCCTTTTCACATCTGATTTTATTAATTTGGATACTGTCTCTGCCCACCCTGGTTAGTCTGGCTAAAGATTTGTCTATCTTGTTGATTTTCTCAAAGAACCAGGTATAGTTCTTTTAATTTCTACTTGGTTATTTTCAACACTGAGTTTGATGATTTCCTGCCTTCTACTCCCCTTGGATGTATAAGCTTCTTTCTGTTCTAAAGCTTTCAGGTGTGATGTTAAGCTGCTACTGTATACTCCTTCCAGCTTCTTTCTGGCGGCACTCAGAGCTATGAAATTTCCTCTTAACACTGTTTACATTATGTCTCATAAATTTAGGTATGTTGTATCTTCATTTTCATTAAATTTTAAAGGCTTTGATTTCTTTCCTTATTTATTCCTTGACCAAGGTATCACTGAGTAGAACATTTTTCAGCTTCCATGTATATGTGGGCTTTCTGTTGTTGTTGTTGCTATTGAAGACTACCCTTGATCCATAGTGATCTGATAGGAGACATGAAATTAGTTTTATCTTCTTATATCTGTTGAGGTCTGTTTTATGACCAATCATGTGTTCAGTTTTGGAGAAGGTACCATGAGGTCCTGAGAAGAATGTATATTCCTTTGATTTAGGATGAAATGTTCTATAGATATCTATTAAATCCATTTTGTCCAAAACCTCTGTTAATTTCACTGTGTCTCTGTTTAGTTTGTGTTTCCCTGATCTGTCCATTGAGGAGAATGGGTGTTGAACTCACCCATAATTATTGTGTGAGGTGCAATGTGTGCTTTAAGCTTTAGTAAAGTTTCTTTTACAAATGAGTGTGCCCTTGTGTTTGGAGCATAGTTGTTCAGAATTGATAGTTCTTTGGTAAATTTTTCCTTTGATGAGTATAAAGTGTCCTTCCATGTCTTTTTTGATGACTTTTGGTAGAAAGTCTATTTTATTGGATATTAGAATGGCTACTCCAGCTTGTTTCCTGGGATGATTTGCTTCAAAATTTTTTCTAGTCTTTTACTCTGAAGTAGTGTTTGTCTTTGACACTGAGATTCCTTTCCTGTATGCAGCAAAATGTTGTGTCCTGTTTATATATCCAGCCTATTATCTTATATCTTTTTATTGAGGAATTGAATCCATTGATACTAAGATATATTAAGGAATAGTGATTGTTGCTTCCTGTTATTTTTGATGTATTTTTTATGTTGTGTGGTTATCTTCTTTTGCGTTTTTTGAAAGAATAATTGTTGCTTTTTTTTAGTGTGAAGTTTCCTTCTTTTGTTGGTGTTTTCCATTCATTATTCTTTGAAGGGCTGGATTTGTGGAAAGATAGTGTGTAAATTTGTTTTTGTCATGAAATACCTTGGTTTCTCCATCTCTGGTAATAGACAGATTTGGTGGATATAGCAGTCTGGGTTGGCATTTTTGTTCCCTCAGGTTCTGCATGACATCTTCCCAGACTCTTCGGGCTTTCATAGTCTCTGGTGAGAAGTCTGGTGTAATTCTGATAGGTCTACATTTATATGTTACTTGACCATTTTCCCTTACTGCTTTTAATATTCTTTGTTTAGTAAATTAGGCATTTTAATTATTATGTGACAGGAGGAATTTCTTTTGTAGTCAACTCTATTTGGAGTTCTGTAGTCTTCTTGTATATTCATGGGCATCACTTTCTTTAGGCTAGGGAAGGTTTCTTCTTTAATTTTGTTGAAGACATTTACTGGCCCTTTAAGTTGGAAATTTTCACTCTCTTCTATACCTATAATCCTTAGGTTTGGCCTTCTCATTTTGTCCTGGATTTCCTGCATGTTATGCTCAGGAGCTTTTTGCATTTTTTATTTTCTTTGAGTGTTGTGTCAATGCTTTCTATGATATCTTCTGCATCTGAGATTCTCTTCTATCTCTTGTACTCTGTTGTTGATGCTTGCATCCATGACTCATGACTTCTTTCCTATGTTTTCTATGTCCAGAGTTGTTTCCCTTTGTGATTTCTTTATTGTTTCTACCTGCATTTTTAGATCCTGGATGGTTTTGTTCAATTTCTTCACCAATTTTGTTGTGTTTTCCTGTAGTTCTTTAAGAGCTTCTCCCTGTTTACTTGTGTTCTCCTGTATTTCTTTAAGGGTGTTATTTATGTCCTTCTTGAAACCCTCTATCAGCATCATGAGCTGTGATTTTAAGTCCAAATCTTGCCTTTCTGGTGTGTTGGGGTATCCAGGACTTGCTGTTGTGGGAGTATTGGGTTAGGATGGTGCTATGTTGCCTTGACTTCTGTCAGTAATGCTCCTATGTTTGCCTTTTGCCATCTGCTTATGTCTGGTGTTCGTTGGTCCTGCTGTCTCTGGTTGGTGCTTTTTTCTCCTATGTGCCTGCAAGCCTGTCTCAGCACATTGTGCTGTGTTTCTGCCCAGATCCTGGGTCAGGTGGGGCCCTGATGGACAGTGTCTCAAGTGATCTTTCACTTGGCTGTTCCCTGAGTTCCTGGCTGTACCTGTCTGCTCAGTCACAGAAGCAAATATGGTGGCCTCACCTCTAAATACAGGGGATTCCCTCTAAATGTGGCATTCCCTGCAGAGCAGATGTTCCCCTGGCAGGATAGGTGCATAGATGGCTGTTGTGTTGCCTAGCTCCTGGTTGCAGGTGGTGCCCTGGTGGACTGAGTCCCAAATGATCTTGCATTCAGGTGTTCCCTGTGTACCTGGCTGTAACAGCCCGCTCAGTCACAGGACTGAAGATGATGGCCTCACCTCTAACCACAGCACTCCCTGCAGAGCAGATGTCCCTTGGCAGGGTAGGTACACAGAGAGTTGTGGCACTGCTCAGCTTCTGGGTACAGATAGGGCCCTGGTGTACCATGTCCTAAACAATCTAACACTCTGGTGTTCCCTGTGTTCCTGGCTGCACCTATCTACTCAGTCACAGGAGCAAAGATAGCTGCCTGGAATTCATATTTTTACATGCCCATGAATAATGCAGAATATTTATAAATTAATAAGAATTGATCTCACTAGATTCCAACCAAATTGAACACCCGTGTTGAAAAACTAAAACCTTGAGAATACATACTTTCACTCCTTCCATTTTCCTTCTCTATTTCCTTTTTAACGTCACCTCAGCCAACATTTAAGTACTTAGAATTTTGCCTATGTCAGTATATTTTAGAGGACCTTAGTTGAAACACTAAACAATAATTCCAAAACTTGTGGACATTTCTCCTAGGTTGTAGCTTTGTACATTCATGTACAGTAAAGTGTTTGGTGATGTTGTATGTGTCTATGTTGTCAGTGGGCCATCAATCAAAGAAATACATATTTGACAAGATGAAAAAGACTTCATCATTTTGAAATGACTTGCTTCACATTCAAATTATTTTACCCGTAAGGAGTATTATTATACTTTTGAGTAATACAGTACATGAGCTACACTATGCGGTAATAATTATTACATTTTAAAGATGTAGACAATTATTAGCTGAAATTTTAGTTGCATATGATGACAGAAGGATTTAAATGATTTATTTTCTGAACTGTTCTTTGGTTATTTGTATTCATTGTTAGTTTATAATTTTTCTACTACCTCAAACGTTTTGTGTGAGCATTCATGCTTCTAGCAATTAGTCATTACACCCCAATAAATATAATACGTGAAAACAACAGAAAATAATTTCATGAATAAAATATTTATAGCCTTATAGCTTTGTAAATGTATAGCTTTATAAAGAAGACATTGACCCTATATCAGGCCAGTTATCATATACATAGTTGGTGGCTGAAATAAAACTTAATATCAACATCTCATATGCTCATTACAAACTACTTCTGTAATGACAGGCTTTCTAAAACTCTTTGTTGAATATCTATTTCTATCAATTTACTAATTTATAGGGAACAATAGCAGTATTTCAAAAGTATTTCAAATGTATTTTTCCTTAATAACATTATTTTTTACTCAACTTATAAAGTTTGTTTTTATTTGTATTATTTATTCCAATTATATTAACTGAAGAAGTACTTCTTTTATTAGACTCATTTATAAAACATTTATTCACAGTTTTAGTGCTGCAGGAATTAACTTCAAACTTATTTTGGAAATTAATGAAAATATGAGCCTCAGCTATTGATATACTTCATTTTTCATAAGGAGATGCTCCCAGAGTTTCAATATTATATATCAAAAGGAGTTTTAATTATTCATCATTTTCATTTTGAGTAATCGTCATACTCAATATTTTAGTTATCTGAATAAATGTAAAAATTATACTGTACAATGTCATGTAAATGAAATTAATCTGTATACAAGTCAAGAGAAAAGGCTGAGTTTGTGAAATACTAAATATGAAAAGGGAAAAAGATTGGTTTATGAAAATCAATTCTACTATCTATAATGTATTTGTAAGTTAAAATAGAGGGCAAAAGTAATAAGGTGACTCATTGTACATGAGGAGGAAAACTTCTAGTCAATTGCAAGATGAAACTTCATTAGGTATGGCAATATCACACTACAGTTCATCAAAAATATCATTATCTCTGACAAGGTCTCTAAGAAATAACATGAATCTTTAAAAGTGTGTCAAAAAAGTGAACTCATCAGTTAGTATTTGGGGTATCTTTAAAGATTCAATATAATCTCTCTTTAATTCTCTTTCTTCTGCAATCTTAAACTGTAATTCTTTGTTATTCTTTAATCTTTTTTTTTTTCACAGTCCAGTCGCTATCTCCCTCCTGGTCTGCTCAGTGACTTCTCCTTATCCCATACCTCCTCCCCAGTCTTCAAGAGGATGCTCCAATCCCCCCACCCTCCCCTCCACCCCACCAGACATCCCCATTTCCTGGGGCCTAAAGTCTTTTGAGAATTAGGAGCATCTTTTCTCAGTGGGGACAAACCAGGCTGTATATGTGTCAGGAACCTCATAACAGGTGGTATATGCTGTATCGTGGGTGGCTCAGTGTCTGGAAGATCTCAGGGGTCCAGATAGAACATGTTTCAATTTTTGTTCCTGAAGTTCTTTTAAACAGGAGAAATTCTGGGTCAGAGTTTTTGACTGTGTGATGACAACCCCACCCCTCCACTTGATTCCCTGTCTTTCTACTGGAGGTGAACTCTACTGATTTCCCTCTCCCTGCTATAGGGCATTTCATTTGAGTTCCCTCCCTTTGGGTCCTGAGAGTCTCTCACCTCTCTGTTCTTTGGTACTTTCTATAGGGTCCTGAAACTCCTAACTCCCAAGGTTGCCTATTTGCATTCTTTCGGCTGACCCTCAGGGTTTCATTCCTGTTTTCCCTGCCCGTGCCAGTACCTGTCATTTCCCCACTTCCCCTCTCTATCTCATCTTCCACCCAGATCCTTCCCTTCTTCTGCCCCCATGTTTGCTTTCTCCTCTCTCCCAAGTGAGATTGAGGCTTCCTGACTTGGGCCCTTTGGCTTGTCAACCTTGAGTTCTGAGAATTGGGTATTCTGTACATTTTTTTTTCTTTTTTTGGCTAATATCCACTTATTAGTGAGTATATACCATACACATCTTTTGGGTCTGATTTACCTCACTCAAGATGATACTTTCTAGTTCCATCTATTTGCCTGCAAAACACATGTCCTCATTTTTAATAGCTAAGTAGTATTCCATTGTGTAAATGAACCACATTTTTTTGTATCCTCTTTTTCCTTATGGGTATCTGGGTTGGTTCCAGCTTCTGGCTATCACAATTAAGGCCACTATTAACACAGTGGAACAGGTTTTAATCTTAGCCATTCTGATTAGTGAAAGGTAGAATCTCAGCATCTTCTTGATTTGCATTTACCTGATCACTAAGGACTTTGAAGATTTCAAGTGATTCTCCGCCATTCTTCTGTTTCCTCTGTTGTGAATTCTCTGCTTAGTTCTATACACCACTTTTTATTAGGTTGTTTTGTTTATTGGTGGTTAGTTTCTTGAGTTCTTTATATATTTTGGATATTAGCTCTCTCTCAGTTGTGAGGTTAGTGAAGATTTTTTTGTCAATATGTAATCTGCTGATTTGTCCTATTGACTATGTCCTTTGCTCTATAGAAGCTTTCCAGTTTCATGAAGTCCCATTTATCAGTTCTTGATATTAGAGCATGAGCCATTGGAGTTCTGTTTAGGAAAATTCCCCCTGTGCAAATGAGTTCAAGGCTCTTTTTCACTTTCTCTTCTATTAGACTCAGTATACCTGGTTTTATGTTGAGGTCCTTGATCCACTTGGACTTGACCTTTGTGCAACGTGACAAACATGGATCTATTTTCATTTTTTCAACATACAGACTGCTAGTTAAACCAGCACCATTTATTAAATATGCTTTCTTTTTTCCAAGGTATATTTTTGAATTCTTTGTCAAAGATTAAGTGTCCGTAGTGTGGGGTTTTATTTCTGGGTATTCAATTATATTCTATTAATGAACCTGTCTGTTTCTGTAGGAATACCATATAATATTTCTCACTATTGCTCTGTAGTATAGATATAGGTCAGGTATGGTGATTCCTCCAGATGTTCGTTTATTGTTAGGAATTGTTTCACTATTCTGTTTTTTTGTTTGTTTGTTTGCTTTTACAGATGAAATTGAGAATTGCTATTTCCATGTTGTTGAAGAATTGTGTAGGAATTTTCATGGAGATTGCATTGAATCTGTCGATTGATTTTGGTAGGGTGGATACTTTTACGATGTTAATTCTACCAATCCACGAGCATGGGAGATCTCTCCATTTTCTGAGAACTTCTTCAATTTCTTCTTTGAGAGATTTGAAGTTCTTATCATACAAATATTACACTTGCTTGGAGTTACCCCAAAATATTTTATGTTGAAATGTAATTTTAGTTGATGATTTTGTATAGTAACACGTTGAAAATATTTTAATTCAGTCAATGAAAAACTTACCATTACTAAACTTATTTGTGACTAACAAAAAATTTTTGTGTCTCTTCCATAAGAAAAATATAACATCATAATACTTGTAAATTTGTACTTTTTAAAATTGTCTTTTCAATAATAAATGTACAATATATAAAAATAATCTCAACAGAGTATTGAATTTCATAGATTATAGACAACAATTGCTGCTACTTTTAAAAGTAAATTAATTTTGTCTTGAAATAATTATACCATGATGCTAATGGAATGAAAGTGGTTATATTATAATTTTCATTGTTTAGAAAACAATACCTTAAAATAACTAACTGTCCAGCTATACCATTAGCTATACCATTAGATTCCCTGTTTATAGCCCCACTCTAGCTTACCATTTCCTATATTTCCTCTACTTCTAACATGTTGCAATAGGACACAAATCTTGTTAGCAAGCACCTTTACCTAATGTGGTATTTTACCAGTCACACACAATAATATTAACAAAACTAAAGTGCATAATCTTCTGGAAAAGTCATCATTGCTTTCTCTCTTGGATACAAATGAAGGAACAGAATCTTTGGGGTGTTATATGCACTTGACATACAAATATATATTTTTTATTGTTTTTTGATGTACATTTCACATGTTATCCCCCTTCCTGGTATCTCCTCTGTCAACTCCCTCTCCCATTTCCCTGTTATAGAGGAGAAGGTGGGAAAGAGCCTTGAACAAATGGGCCCACAGGAATATTTCCTGGACAGGACACCAATGGACTATGCTCTAAGATCAAGAATAGGGAAATGGGACTTCATAAAAAGCAAAGCTTATGTAAGGCAAAGGAGAGTCTCAACAGGACATAATGGCAACCTACAGACTGGGAAAAAAATCTTTACTAACCCTACATCAGATAGAGGGTTAATATCCAATATATTTATATAACTCAATAAGTTAGACTCCAGAAAACCAAATAACCCCATTAAAAATGGGATATAGAGCTGAACAAAGAATTCTCAACTGAGGAATCTGAAATGACTGAGAAGCACCTAAAGAACATTCTTAGTCATCAGGGAAATGAAAATCAAAATGACAATGACATTCCACCTCATACCAGTCAGAATGGCTAAGATCAAAAACTCAGGGGACAGCAGATACTTGCTAGGATGTGGAGAAAGAAGATTACTCTTTCATTGCTGGTTGGATTATAAGCTGGTACAACCACTCTGGAAATCAGTCTGGTAGTTCCTCAGAAAGTGGAAATAGTTGTACCTGAGGACCCAACTATTGCACTCCTGGACATACATGCAAAGATGTTCCTATATATAATAAGGACACATGCTTCACTATATTCATGGCAGCCTTACTTATAATAGCCAGAAGCTGTTAACAAATATATTTTCAATGAGATTATATCTACACTGAAACTGCAATAAAGTCCAAAATGTTCTATTTTTAAATAGTTTTTAAATTACTTATATTTTAAAAACAAGCTAGTCCTTCATAACTATAATGGAAGACTTTAATTTCTTAATGAGAAATGTGTTGTTCTTATGTTCAATAAAAGATTGGTTATTTTTGTGAGCTTTCTAAAATTTTTTCTTTGATATTTACATAATTCACCTTTTCATTAATTCAGAAATTTTATAACTATGGATGAATTATTTTTATGTTTATTTATTGAAATTGTGCACTCTATGTCAATGGCTTACCTTAGGATGATATTAACATTGTTCTTTGATAAAAAATATTCTTAATTAAATGTACTCCAATTTAATAATTTTTTAAACATTGTGACATTTCATTTTAAAATATTTATTCTCCACTAATTTATATAAATACTATCTTTGCTGCCTTTTATAGATTACATCTATAAAGTGTTCTTCTAGCTTTAAGCATTGGTTGAGGTTCACATCAAATATATTTGTCCACCTGAAGAATCAGTTGATACTTTTATTTCCATTTTTGGAAATTCAATTTTTGTCATACATCCACAATGCCATATTATCAAAATTATTTTGTTTTTTATTTTAGGTTTGTTTATTCTAGACATGGTCTTATTCTATATCTCTTTTTCTCCAAGAACTCAGTATGTAGACCAAGTTGGCCTCTTTCTCACAGAGAACCATCCTCCTCTGCCTGTAAATTATTGAGCTTAAAGGAATATGCCACTAGACCTGGCAAATTTTTATAACCTTACTATATAATATCTATATGTGAATGTTTATGGACACTGTGCTGTCAACAAGTCAGTTTCTTTATCAATCTGATGATGAAATATCACTGGGGTAATATTCCATACTGAGCTTCCACTAGTTAGCATACATCAACATCACATTGATGATGTTTAAGTATTTTAAATAATATAACATTTCCTGAAGATCTTACTGTAGTTTTTATTAAAAATGTTTAGCTTCTATGTAACCATTGAGGGAGAAGTGAAATCTAAATTAATTAATTCTAACTTTCTAAAATGTCATATCAATCAAATTATTACAATTTTATGAAATTCTTTCAGTAGTAGTTTACAGTATATTATTCAATTGTTTAAATAAGTTTTTTCTCTTTTTAAATTGTAGCAATACCTTTATTTAAACATTAGATGCAGTTCTCTATATGAGACCTGTAGAATGTATTTGTTGTATATAATTTAGTTATTGTATTCATTCACTTGAAGTTATCAGTTTGATCTTTTCTCACTTCTTTTTTTTAAATTATCTTTAATCTTTTTCATTTTTCTTTCTTTCTTTTTTTTCTGCTCAAGGCTCAACCTTTAATGGACTTTTCCAAATATATAGGTGGGAGAACCCCCTACCCCCAAAAGGCTGGAACCAGGTCTGCAGATCAGGTCTGGCTGTTCATTAGGCTTTGGCTCTATTGCTCAGGCAGCTGGGCAGGTCACCTGCTTAATTCAGGAATTCGTAGACCTGGAGGAACAAAGAACTTCACCTTCACTCCACCCTAGGTGGAGCAGAATTGTGACTAGCAAAGAAATTTCCTTGCTCAGAAACTGGGAGAGGAACTTCACCTTGGTCAATGTCAAGTTCCTGCCAAGTGACAAGACACCCCAATATGGCTCTCTACAAATGCCCTCCTCCATTTATATCCCTGTCAGTCACCCTATCCTCAAAAAATTCCTAAGATTATTTGTAATTCTTGCTTTTGGTTTGTTTAATGTTTTTTTATTTATTTTTCAATAAATAGAGCAGCCCCTCCTCTGTCCTCTAGCCCCACCCCAAACTCCTCCAACATTAGTTCCCCAGAGAAGGGGTAAACCCCTCATCCCCCTTGGGGACCAGACCTCAACAGATATAAGAAGATCGAACTTTAATCTTTTTCTATAGTCCAGTTGTTATCCCCCTTCAGTTCTGCCCTCAGAGAGTTCCTCATCCCATTCTTCCTCCCTTGTCTCCAAGTGGATGTCTCTACCCCTGGATCCCTCCATGCACCCCCACATTCTGCCAGACCTCTACACTACATGGGGTCTCCAGTCTCTCAAGTGTTAGATGCATCTTCTCTCAGTAAGGCAAGATCAAGCAGTTCTCTGCTGTATATGTTTGGGGCCAAGTACCAATCAGTGTATGCTGCCAGGTTGCTGGCTCAGTTTCTGAGAGATATCAGTGTCCAGATTAATAGAGACTGCTGGTCTTCCTATGGAGTCACCCTCCTCCTCAACTTCTTCCAGCCTTTCCCTAATTCAACCACAGTGGTCCAGGACTTCAGTCCAGTAATAGGGTGTAAGTATCTGTGTCTGTCTCTGTCAGCTGCTTGTTTGGCTTCTTGGAGGGTAGTCATACTAGGCTCCTGTCTGTAACTATACCACTTTTACCTTTTTCCAACTCTTAACAGCTCTTCTTGGATTAAATGAATTTGAGAATTATAAAAACATTATTTGAGTGAAATAATTCTGTGGTTATTCTTTGGTGACAGGATTATTCAATTTATCATAATGGCCACAAGATGCATCTACTTTGTCAAAAATGGCAGGACCTTGTTTTTAAATGGTGGATAATAATGCATTGGATGTAATATAAACTTTTCTTTTTCTAACACATGATAAACATTAAGTTTTTCAGCATCTTGACAATTGTTAAAATGTTCAGGAATGATCATAACAGTATATCTATGTCTAAGAATCACATTGCAATAGGATCTTATTTTTTCTTTTAAATTTCTTTACTTTCTGTTGTTGTGTCTCCCTTTTCATTACTGATTTTGATAATTTGGATACTGTCTCTGTGCCCTCTGGTTATTCTGATTATGGGTTTGTTTATCTTGTTGATTTTCTCAACAAACCACCTCCTAGTTTTGTTGAATATTTGTATAGTTCTTTTTTGTTTCTACTTGATTTCAGCCCTGAGGTTGATTATTTCCTGGCTTCAACTCCTCCAGGGTGTATTTGCTTCTTTGTATTCTAGAGCTTACAGATGAGCTGTTAAGTGTATGTACTCTCCAGTTTCTTTTTGGAGGCACTCAGATATATGAGTTTTCCTCTTAGTTGCATTCATTGTGTCCGAAAAGTTTGGCATGTTGTGCCTTCATTGTCACTGAATTCTAAAAAGTCTTTAATTTCTTTCTTTATTTCTTCCCTGAACAAGTTATCATTGAGTAGATGATTGTTCAGCTTCCACATATATGTGGGCTTTCTGTTGTTTTTGTTGCTTTTGAAGATCAGCCTTAGATCATGGAAGCCGAAGAGAATACATGAGATGAATTCAATGTTCTTCTATCTGTTGAGGTTTGTTTTGTGTCCAAGTATATGGTCTATTTTTGAGAAGATACCATGAGCTGCTGAGAAGAAGTTACATTCTTTTGTTTAAGGTGAAATGTTTTGTAGATATCTGCTAAATCCATTTAGGTCATAATTTCTTTCAGTTTCACTGTGTCTCTGTTTAGTTTCTGTTTCCATGATCTGTCCATTGGTGAGAGTGGGGTGTTGATATCTCCTACTATTACTGTGGGAGGTTCAATGTGTGTTTTGAGCTTTAGTAGAGTTTCTTTTACAAATGTGGTTGCCCTTGCATTTGGGGCATAGATGTTCAGATTTAAGAGTTCATCCTGGTGGAGTTTTCCTTTGATACGTATGTAGTAACTTTCCCCATCTTTTTGGCTAACATTTGGTTGGAAGTCTATTTTGTCGGATAATAGGATGGTTATTCTAGCATGTTTCTTGGAACTATTTGCTTGGAAAAAAATTTCCCATCCTTTTACTTTGAGGGAATGTCTGTCTATGACTCTGAGTTGTGTTTCCTGTATGCAGTAAAATGCTGGATCCTGTTTATGTATCCAGTCTGTTAGCCTGTGTCTTTTTATTTGGGAATTGAATCCATTGATGTTGAGAGATATTAAGGACTAATGATCATTGCTTCCTGTTATTTTTGTTGTTAGAGATGGAATTACATTTGTGTGTTTCTCTTCGTTTGGGTTTACTGTGAAAAAATTAATTTCTTGCTTTTTCTTGGGTGTAGTTTCCCTCTTTCTGTTGAACTTTTCCTTCTATTATCCTCTGTAGGGCTGGATTATTAGAATGATATTGTTTACATTTGGTTTTGTCTTGAGAAACTTTGGTTTCTCCATCTGTGGTAATTGTGACTATTTCTTGCTTTTTCTTGGGTATAGTTTCCCTCCTTGTGTTGGACTTTTCCTTCTATTATCCTCTGTAGGACTGGATTATTAGAATATTGCTTGCATTTGTTTTTGCCTTGAGAAACTTTGGTTTCTACATCTATGGTAACTGTGAATTTGGCTGAGTATAGTAGCCTAGGCTGACATTTTTTGATCTCTTAGGGTGTCTATGACATCTGCCCAGGATCTTCTGGCTTTTATAGTCTCTGGTGAAAAGTCTGGTGTAATTCTGACAGGACTGCCTTTATATGTTACTTGACTTTTTCTCTTACTGCTTTCACTATCCTTTCTTTGTTTTGTGCATTTGCTGTTTTAATTATTATATAAGAGGAATTTCTTTTCTGGTCCTGTTTGGTCTTCTGTAGGCTTCTTGTATGTTTATGGGCACTTCTTTCTTTAGCATAGGAAAGTTTTCTTCTATAATTATATTGAAGATGTTTGCTGGCCCTTTGAGTTGGGAATCTTCATTCTCTTCTATACCTATTTTTCTCAGGTTGAGACTTTTCAATGTGTCCTGAATTTCTTGAATATATTGAGATAGGAGATTTTTGTTTTTGTATTTTCCTTGATCGTTGCATCTATGTCTTGTATCTTTTTAGATCCTGGATGGTTTTCTTCAATTCCTTCACTTTTTTGATTGCATTCTCCTGTATTTCTTTAAGTGATTTATGTGTTTCCTCTTAAGGTCTTCTAATTATTTACTTGTTCTTCTGCATTTCTTATGGGAATTATTTACGTCCTTCTTAAAGTCCTCTATCGTCTTAATGAAATGAGACTTTAGATCTGAATCTTGTTCGAAGTATCTATTTGGGTATCCAGAACTTGCTGTGGTGGGAGAACTTTGTTCTGATATTGCCAAGTCAAATTCGTTTCTGTTGTTTATGTTCTTTTTTTTTTATTGAATATAATCTTCATTTACATTTCAAATGCTAAAACCCTTCACTGTTTCCCCCCTCCCTGAAAACACCCAACACCTCCTCCCACCCCCTGCCTCCAAGTATATATGTCCCTCCACCTGACCCACTCCCACCTCCCCCACCCCTAAATTTTCCTTTGTTGGGGCATCTATTGAGCCTTCACCAGACCAAGGACCACTCCTCCCACTGATGCCCGACAAGGCATTCCTCTGCCACATTTTTGGCTGGAACCATTTGTACCCATTGGTTAATGGTTTAGGCCCTGGGAGTCCTGGGGCATCTGGTTGACTGACATCATTGTTCCTCCCATGGGGCTGTAAACCCATTCAGCTCCTCCAGTCTGCCTTCCAACTCCTCCATTGGGGACCCCATGTACAGTCCAATGGTTGGCTGCTAGAATCTGCTTCTATACGCATAAGGCTCTGGCAGGGCCCCTATGGAAACAACCATAACATGTTCCTTTCGGAATGCACTTCTTGTCATCCATAAGAGTGTAGAGGTTTGGTGACTGTTTATAGGATGAATCCCCAGGTAGGGCAGTCTCTGGGTGGCCTTTACTTCAGTCTCTGCTCCACACTTTGTTTCCTTTATTGTTTGTGAGAGAATTTTGTTCCCTTTCTCAAAGGAACCAAAGCACCCCCAGTTCAGTCCTCCTTCTTCTTGATCCCCCTGTGGTCTGTGAATTGTGACTTGTTTATTTTGAGCTTTTGAGCTAATATCCACTTATCAGTGAGTGCATACCATGTGTCTTCTTTTGTGATTTGAGTTAGGTCACTCAGAATGATATTTTCTTGTTCCATTCATTTGCCTAAGAATTTCAAGACTTCATTGTTTTTGATAGCTGCATAGTACTCCATTATGTAAATATACAAAAATTTCTGTATCTATTCTTTTGTTGAAGGATATCTGGGTTCTTTCCAGCTTCTCGCTATTATAAATAAGGCTGCCATGAACATAGTGGAGCATGTGTCCTTATTACATGTTGGAGCATCTTCTGGGTATATGCCCAGGAGTAGAAGAGCTGGGTCCTCAGGTAGCACTTTGTCTAATTTTCTGAGGAACCATCAAACTGATTTTCCAAGTGCTTTGACCAGCTTGCAATCCCACCAACAATGGAGAAGTGCTGCTCTTTCCCCCATCCTCTCCAGCATCTGCTGTTTCCTGAGTTTTTCATCTCTGCCATTCTGATCAGTGTGAGGCAGAATCTCAATGTTGTTTTGATTTGCATTTCCCTGATAACTAAGAATGCTGAACATTTCTTTAGGTGCTTCAGAGCCATTCCAGTTTCCTCAGCTGAGAATTCCCTGTTTAGCTCTGTACCCCATTTTAAATAGGGTTATTTGACGCTCTGGAGTCTAACTTCTTGAGTTCTCTGTATACGTTGGAGATTGGCCCTCTATCAGATGTAGGATTGTTAAAGATCCCACCATAGAACTCATAAAGCTCATAAACAATTTCAGCAAAGTGGCTGGATATAAAATTGACTCAAACAAATCAGTAGCCTTCCTCTACTCAAAGGATAAACAAGTTGAGAAAGAAATTAGGGAAATGACACCCTTCACAATAGTCACAAATAATATTACATACCTTTGTGTGACTCCAACCAAGCAAGTAAAAGATCTGTATGACAAGAACTTTAAGCCTCTGAAGAAAGAAATTGAAAGAAGACCTCAGAAGATGGAAAGATCTCTCATGTTCATGGATTGGCAGGATTAAAATAGTAAAAATGGAGGAGCACTGTAGCCTCTGCCATCTTTGCTCCAGTGTTAGACCAAACAGGGACTCCAGATACACAGAGATATCCTGAGTATGACATCGCTTGGGACACCCCAGATGTCCCTCAATGGAGGAATGGATACAGAAAATGTGGTATATTTATACAAAGGAATACTACTCAGCAATTAAAAACAATGAATTCATGAAATTCTCAGGAAAAAGAGTGGAACGGAAAAATATCATCCAATCACAAAAGAACACACATGGTATGCAGTCACTCTTACGAGGTTATTAACCCAGAAGCTCAGAATACCCAAGACACAATTCATATATCAATTGATTCCCAAGAAGAAGGAAGAAGATGCCCCTGGTCCTGGAAAAACTGGATACAGCAATGTACTGGAATATCAGGAAAGAGAAGCAGGAGGGGGTTGACTGGGGAACAGAAAGAGGGAAGAGGGCTTATGGGACTTTCAGGGAGGGTGAAATCATTTGCTGGGAAAGGGCAAATCATTTGGAATGTAAATAAATAATATAGAAAATAAAAATAAAATAAAATAAAATAAAATAGTAAAAATGGCCATCTTGCCAAAAGCAATCTACAGATTCAACGCAATCCCCAACAAAATTCCAAATCAATTCTTCATAGATCTAGAAAGAACAATCTGCAAATTCATCTGGAATAACAAAAAACCCAGGACAGCAAAAACTATTCTCCATAATAAAAGATCTCCTGTGGGAATCACCATCCCTGACCTCAAGTTCTACTACAGAGCAATAGTGATAAAAACTGTTTGGAATTGGTACGGAGACAAGCAGGAGTAGAATTAAAGTCCCAGAAATGAACCCACTCACCTATGGTCACTTGATGTTTGACAAAGGATCTAAAAAATCCAGGGGAAAAAAGATAGCATCTTTAACAAATGGTGCTGGGTCAACTGGAGGTTAGCATGCACAAAAATGCTAATCAACCTATTCTTATCTCCTTGTACAAAGCTCAAGTCCAAATGGATCACGTAAAACACATAAAACCAGACACACTGAAGCTTATAGAGGAGAAAGAGGGAAAGAATCTTGAACACATGTTCACAGGAGAATTTCCTGAATAGAACACCAATGGCTTATGCTCTAAGAACAAGAACAAGTATCAACAAATGGGACCTGATAAAACTGTAAAGCTTCTGTAAGGCAAAGGACATGGTCAATAGGACAAAACAGCAACCAACTAATTGTTTGTGTTTTTACACTTGCCTCTAAGCTTCTTGTTATCTCTGGTGTTATCTGGACTCCCTGTCTCTGACTGTAGCCTATACTTCCTGTGATCCTATGATCATGGGAGCAGAGCTGCAACTTGAGGGTGGTCAGGGGAAGGTGTCGAATTGCCACTGGTGTGTGTGTGTGCTTTGTGTGATCAGGTCTTTGCTCCTGGTGGTCACAGGTGGGAGGCAAAAGGTGTCCAGGTTTCCAGATGGACTGGAATCTGCTCCTCCCCCTGACTCCCAGGTTGCAGGTCTCTGGGCTGAGTATTAGGTCTCAGCTGTGAAGCTGGATGTGTCTCTATACCTGGAGTTCGAGCTGCAACTGGCGAGTGTGCTGTGAGGGACCAGGCCCAGCTCTAGGTCCCTACTAAAAAAGTTCATCCTCAACAAAATTAGAAAACCTGGATGAAATGGATGATTTTCTAGACAGATACCAGGGTACCAAAGTTAAAACAGGATCAGACAAATCATCTAAAGAGCCCCATAACCCCAAAGGAAACAGATGCAGTCATTAGAAGTCTCCTAACCAAAAAGAGCTCAGGGCCAGATAGTTTTAGTACAGAATTCTATCAGATCTTCAAAGAAGACCTAATACCAATACTCTTCAATTTTTTCCACAAAATAGAAACAGAAGGAACACTACCAAACTTGTTCAACGAAGCCACAATTATGGTGATACCAAAATCACACCAAGATCCAACAAAGAAACAGAACTTCAGACAATTTCCCTTATTAATATTAATGCAAAAATACTCAATAAAATTCTTGCAATATGAATCTAAGTACACATCAAAATTATCATCCACCATGATCATGTAGGTTTCATCCAAGAGATGCTATGATGGTTCAAAATATGGAAATCCATCAATGTAATCTAATATATAAACAAACTCAAAGGAGGAAAAACACACAACCATCTTATTAGATGCAGAAAAAGTCATTGACAAAATACAACACCCATTCATGTGAAAAGTATTGGAGAGATCAGCCATTCAAGTTGCATACCTAAATATAATAAAAGCCATACCCAGCAAACCAATAGCCAACATCAAACTAAATGTGAAGAAACTCAAAGCACTTCCATTAAAATCAGGGACTAGGCAAGGCTGCCACTCTCTCCCTATCTATTCAGTATAGTACTCGAAGTCCTAGTCAGAGCAATTAGACAACAAAACAAGATAAAAGGATACAAATTGGGAAGGAGGAAGTCACATTATCACTATTTGCAGAAGATATGACAGTATATATAAGTGACCCCAAAATTCTACCGGAGAGGTCCTACAGCTGATAAACAATATCAGCAAAGTGACTGGATATAAAATTAACTCTAACAAATCAGTAGCCTTCTTTTATTCAAAGGATAAAATGTATGAGAAAGAAATTAGGGAAATGACTCCCTTCACAATAGTCACAAACAATATAAAGTATTTGGTGTGACTCTAACCAAACAAGTGAAAGATCTGTATGACAAGGACTTCAAGTCTCTGAAAAAAGAAATCAATGATCTCTGAAGATGGAAAGATCTCCCGTGCTCATGGATTGGCAGGATTAATATAGTAAAAATGGCCATCTTACAAAAAGCAATCTACAGATTCGATGCAATCCCCATCAAATTCCAACTCAATTCTTCATAGACTTAGAACAATTCTCAAATTAATTTGGAATAACAAAAAAACCTAGGACAGCAAAAACTATTTTCAATGATAAAAGAACTTCTGGGATAAACACTATTCCTGACCTCAAGCTATACTATAGAGCAATAGTGATAAAAATTCCATTGTATTGGTACAGAAACAGGCAAGGAGATCAATGGAATAGAATTGAAGACCCAGTAATGAACCCACACACCTAAGGTCACTTGATCTTTGACAAAGGAGCTAAAACCATTCAGTGGAAGAAAGACAGCATTTTCAACATATGTTGCTGGTTCAACTGGAGTTCAGCATGTAGAAGAATGAAAATTGATCCATACCTATCTCCTTGCACAAAGCTCGAGTCCAAGTGGATCAAGGACCTCCACATAAAACCAGACATACTGAATCTAATAGAAGAGAAAATGTGGAAGGGTCTCAAATAATTGGACACTGGAGAAAACTTCCTGAACAGAACATTACTAGCTTACAATTGACAAATGGGACTTCATTATATTGAAAAGTTTCAGTAAAACAAGAGACACTCAATGGGACAAAATGGCAACACACAGATTGGGGAAAGATATCTATCAACCCTACACCCAATAGAGGGTTAATATCTAAAATATACAAAGAACTCAAGAAGGCAAATTCCAGAGAACCAAATAACCTAATTTAAAAGTAGAGTACAGACTTAAATAGAGAATTCTAACTGAGGAATCTTTAATGGGTAAGAAACACTTAAAGAAATGTTCAGGCTACCTGCCAATTCTGCTCTGGTAGACCCTTGCCTGATCTGCCACAATAATCCCATTTCCTGATACTTCCTAGAGAACCAGTAGCATGCAGGGCATTCAGTAAAGACCACCCCAACCTCTGGATGCTCAGCGCCACTGGGACTCACTACCCAAGGACCACCAAAACCCCCACCCTCCAGAATACCACTCCACTTGGGTTCCATCTTCCCCTTCCTCCATGCAGTTGCCTGCCCTTTATGCTGTGGTAGAACCTTGCCAGATCTTCCACAGTGAAGACCCCATCTCTTGATACTTCCTGGAGAACCAGCTGCATGCAGGGCATTTGAGAGAACAGGAATCCCAGGAGTACAGATACACAGGCTTGCAGGACAGAGAAGTCACAGTCAGAGACAGTAAAACAAGCTAACACCAGAGATAAATAGATGGCAAAAGTCAAACGCAAGATTATTACCAACAGAAACCAAGGAAATATAATACCATCAGAACCCAGTGCTCCCACAACAGCAAATCCTTGAAAGCCCAACACATCGAAAAAGCAAGTGCTGGATTTAAAATCATACCTCATGATTCTGATAGAGGACTTCAAGAAAGACATAAATAAGTACCTTAAAGGAATACAGGAGAATATGGATCAACAGGTAGAAGCCCTTAAAGAGGCAATACAAAAATTCCATAGGGAATTATGGAAGAACATGGATCAACAGGCAGAAGCCCTTAAAGAGGAAACACAAAAATCCCTTAAAGAAACACAGGAGAACATGGCTCAACAGGTAGAAACCCTTAAAGAAGAAACACAAAAATCCCTTAAAGAATTTCAGGAAAACACAAATAAACAAATGAAGGAACTGAACAAAACATTCCAGGATCTAAAAATGGAAGTAGAAACAATAAAGAAATCACAAAGTGAGACATCTCTGGAGATAGAAAACCTTGGAAAGAATTCAGGAGTCATAGATGCAAGCATCAACAACTGAATACAAGAGATAGATCAAAGAACCTCAGATGCTGAAGATTCCATAGAAAACATTGACTCAATAGTCAAAGAAAATGCAAATTGCAAAAAGCTTGTAACCCAAAACATCCAGGAAATCCAGGACACAATTAGAAGACCAAATATAAGGATTACAGGTATAGAAGAGAGTGAAGATTTACAACTTAGAGTGCCAGTAAATATCTTCAACAAATTATAGAAGAAAGCTTCGCTAACCTAAAGAAAGTGATGCCCATGAAAATATAAGAAGCCTACAGATCTCTAAACAGACTGTATCAGAACAGAAACTCCTCCTGTCACATAATAATGAAAACACCAAATGCACTAAACAAGGAAAGAATGTTAAAAGCAGTAAGGGAAAAATGTCAAGTAACATATAAAGGCAGACCTACCAGAATTATACCAGACTTCTCACCAGAAACTATGAAAGCTAAAAGATTCTGGGCAGATGTCATACAGACAGTTCCTGAGTGAATATAAATGTCAGCCCAGACTACTATTACCCAGCAAAACTCTCAATTACCATAGACAGAGAAAACAAGACATTCCATGACAAAACCAAATTTATAAAATATCTTTAAACAAATCCAGCTTTACAAAGGATAATGGGTTGAAAATACCAACACAAGGCAGGAAACCACACCCTAGAAAAAGAAATAAAGAAATATTCTTTCAACAAACCCAAAAAAAGATAGCCACAGAAATAGAATTCCACCTTTAACAATGAAAATAAAAGTAAGCAACGAAACGATCAGTTTTCCTTAATATCTTTTTTTTTTTTTTGAGACAGGGTTTCTCTGAATAGCCCTGGCTGGCCTGGCCTGGAACTCACTCTGTAGACCAGACTGGCCTCAAACTCAGAAATCCACCTGCCTCTGCCTCCCAAGTGCTGGGATTAAAGGTGTGCGCCACCACTGCCCAGCAAAAACTTACTTTTTTTAAAAAAAAGATTAATTTATTTATTTTATCTAAGTACACGGTAGCTGTCTTCAGACACACCAGAAGAGGGCGTCAGATATCTTTACAGATGGTTGTGAGCCACCATGTGGTTGCTGGGATTTGAACTCAGGACCTTCAGGAGATCAGTTAGTGCTCTTAACCACTGAGCCATATCCCCAGCCCTCCTTAATATCTCTTAACATCAATCGTCTCTATTCCCTAATAAATAGACATGGACTAACAGACTGAATCCTTACACAGGACTCAACATTTTGCCGCATACAAGAAACCCACCTGAGTGACAAAGACAGTCACTACTTCAGAGACAAAGGTTGGAAAACAATTTTCCAAGCAAATGGTTCCAAGAAACAAGCTGGAGTGGCCATACCTGCATAGGATAAAATCGACTTTCAACCAAAAGTTGTCAAAAAAGATAAGGAAGAACACTTCATACTGGTCAAAGAAAAAGTATACCAAGATGATCTCTCAATTCTGAACATTCATGCTCCAAATGCAAGGACACCCACATTCATAAAAGAAACCTTATTAAACTAAAAGCACACATTGTACACACATAATAATAGTGGGAGACTTCAACACCCCACCCTCAACATTGTACAAATCATGGAAACAGAAACTAAACAGAGACAGAATGAAACTAACCGAACTTATGGACCAAATGGATCTAACAGATATTTATAGTACATTCCATCCTAAAGCAAAAGAATATACCTTGTTCTCAGAACCTCATGGTACCTTCTCCAAAACTGACCATGCAATTGGTCACAAAACAGGCTTCAACAGATACAGAAATATTGAAATACTTACATGCACCTTATCAGATTACCACGGCCTAAGGCTGGTCTTAAGTTCAAACAAAACAACTGAAAACACACATACATGTGGACTTTGAACAATGCTCTTCACAATAATAGCTTGATCAAGGAAGAAATAAAGAAATTAAAGACTTTATTTAATGAAAATGAAGACACATCATACCAAAACTTATGGGACACCATGAAAGCAATGCTAAGAGGAAAAAAAAGAAAACGGAGAGAGCTTACACTAGCAGCTTGGCAATGCACCTGAAAGCACTTGAACAAAAAGAAGCAAATACACCCTAGAGTAGTAGACTGCAGGAAGTAATCAAACTCAGGGCCGAAATCAATCAAATAGAGACAAAAAGAATTATACAAATAATCAACAAAACCAGGAGCTGGTTCTTTGAGAAAATCAACAAGATAGATAAACCCTTAGCCAGACTAACCAGAAGACACAGAGCCAAAATAATAAAATCAGAAATGAAAGGGGTGTCATAACAACAGAAACTGTGGAAATTCAAAAAATCATCAGTTTCTACTATATAAGAGCTTATACTCAACAAAATTGGAAATTCTGAACGAAATGGACTATTTTCTATATACATAAAAGGTGCCAACATTAAAATGGGATCAGATAAAACATCTAAATAGTCCCCTATCTCCTGAGGAAATAGAAGCAGTTGTTAATAGTCTCCCATAAAAAATGAAGCCCAGGACCAGATGGATTTAGTGGGGAATTCTATCAGATCTTCAAAGAAGAGCTAACACCTACATTCTTCAAACTATTCCATGACATAGAAACTAAAGGAACAGTACCCAACAAATTCTATGAAGCCACAATAATGCTTATATCTAAACCAAACAAAGACAAAACAAGGAAAGAGAACTTCAAACCAATCTCCCTTATTAATATTGATGCAAAAATACTCAACAAAATTCTGGCCATTAAACTGCAAAGTTTCTGAAAAGCAAAGGATACTGTCAATAGGACAAAATGGCAACCAACAGATTGGGAAAAGATCTTTACCAATCCTACATCTGACAGAGGGCTAACATCCAATGCATACAAAGAACTCAAGAAGTTAGACACCAGAGAGTCAAGTAAACCCATTAAAAATGGGGTACAGAACTAAACAGGGAATTCTCAACTGAGGAAATTGGAATGGCTCTGAAGCACCTAAAGGAGTGTTCAGCATCCTTAGTTATTAGGGAAATGCAAATCAAAACAACCCTGAGATTTCACCTCACACCAGTCAAAATGACTAAGATGAAAAACTCAGGGGACAGCAGATGCTGGGGAGGATGTAGAGAAAGAGGAACACTTCTTCATTGCTTGTGGGATTGTAAACTGGTAAAACCACTCTGGAAATCAGTTTGGTGATTCTTCAGAAAATTAGACATAGTATTACCTGAGGACCTAGCTATACTACTCCTGGGCATATCCCCAAAATATGCTCCAACATATAACAAGGACACTGCTCCACTACATTCATAGCAGCCTTATTTATAATTGCCAGAATCTGAAAACAACCCAGATGTCCCTCAACAGAAGAATACATACAGAAAATGTGGAATATATACACAATGGAGTACAAGTCAGCTTTTAAAAATGATGGCTTCATGAAATTTTTAGGCAAGTGGATTGAACTAGAAAATGTTATCCTGAGTGAGGTAAACGAATCACAAAAGAATATGAATGGAATGCATTCACCGATAAGTGGATATTATCCCAAAAACTTAGAATACCCAAGATAAAATTCACAGACCATATGAAGCTCAAGAAGAAGGAAGACCAATATGTAGATGCTTCAGTCTTTCTTAGAAGAGGGAACCAAATACTCACTGGAGGTAAAATGGTTAGAAGGACTTGGGAGGAAAAAAGTAGGAAGAAAAAAGAGGGGAGCAAAGGGGGCAGGTTCAGGTATCATGGAGACAGAGATGATATACAGAGGGTCAGGAATTTGAAGAGAAGTGTCTAGCAATGGGAGAATGGCAGTAGTCCTGGATGGCAGAAAAGCAAGAGGCTCTCTGGACCAAAGGAGGATGGCATTAGCTGAAATGTCCAACAAAAGGGAGAGAGAACCTGTAGAGACCATATCCAGAGGTTAGGTAAGGCTCCTGGTTGGGAGAGGGAGCTACCCACTCATCTTCTAATTTTTAATCCAGAATGGTTCATGTCTAAAGGAAATGTGGGTACAAAATGTGTGGCAGTAACTGAAGGAAAGGCAATCCAGAGACTGCCCCACCTGGGAATTCATCCCATATGTGGACACTAAACCTAGACACTATTCTGGGTACCATGAATTCCTTGCTGTCAGGAGCATGATATAGCTGTCTCTTGAGAGGCTCTGCCTGGGCCCAACAAATACAGATAAGGATGCTCACGGCCAACCATTGGACTGAGCACGGGGACCCCAATAAATGAGTTAGAGAAAGGACTGAAGGAGATGAAGGTGTTTGCAACCCAATATCCACCAGGCAAACCCCCAGAGCTCCCAGGGACTAAACCACCAACTAAAGAGTACACATGGAATGACCCATGGCTCCAGCTGCATATATTGCAGAGGATGGCATTGTCTGGCATCAATGGGAGGAGAGGCCCTTGGTCCTGTGAAGACTTGATGACCCAGTGTAGAAGAATATGAGGGCAGTGAGGTGGGAGTAGTTTGGTGGGTGGGGGAGCACCCTCATAGAAGCTAGGAGAGTGGGATAGGATAGGGGGTTTCCCAAGGGAAACTAGGAAAGGAGATAACATTTGCAATGTAAATAAATAAAATAGCCAATAATAAAAAGAGATAAGAGATCAGCATAATTGATTTGAAATCTTCTGGGAATTGTTTTCTGAGAGCATAAAGAGGCTGTGTTCCAGAGACAGCTAAGACTTGGTAATATGTAAGAGTAACCCAGGTGGTACTGGTTTTGAAGGTATGGAGGTATCATGAAGAGTAGCTGAGTCTCAGCACTGTGACAGGCCATGGAAGGCCATTAGTGAAGGTGCAGTCTCAGTTGCAATTGATGACCCAGGACTGAAGGGGTCATGCAAGGTGTTGAGGCTTGGCACCATGAAGAGAGCTTATGAGAGGCTATTGAAGAAGCCTAATTGCAGCAAAAGACAGCAATGTTTTGGAGATGACAGAACTATGAGCTGAGTACCTGCCGCTGTAGTGCAGAAGACAAGGTGTGTGCTACAAAGGGCAGAGCTGGAGAAGTGACCCAAGCCCTTGGAGGAGCACAGAAGATCATGAGTGGATCCCAGACACTGGATGGTTAGAGTTTGATTCTGTTTTTGATGGTGATTATACCATCAAAATATTTTTCCCTATTGGTGGAAGAAAGTATTTTAGTGGAACTACAGTTAAGAAACTTTAAATTGTAAAAGGACTTCGAATTTTAAAAGAGATTGGATATTTTAAAGGGATTGACATTTTAATGTGTAAGAATTTGTAAAGACTGTGGGACTTTTAAAGTTATTTAGATCTTGGGTATGAATAAGAAATTAAGGGTTGAGGCTTAATAATGATGTGTTTGTGTGTCAGTTTGACAAGGGATCAATTGTACTGGCTGGTTTTGTGTCAACTTGACACAAACTGGAGTTATCAAAGAGGAAGATGCCTCCTGTCTTAGTCAGGGTTTTTATTCCTGCACAAACATCATGAACAAGAAACAAATTGGGGAGGAAAGGGTTTATTCAGCTTACACATCCACATTGCTGTTTATCATCAGAAGAGGTCAGGACTGGAACTCAAGCAGGAGCTGATGCAGAGACCATAGAGGGATGTTCCTTACTGGCTTGCTTCCCCTGGCTTGCTCGGTCTGCTCTCTTATTGATCCCGAGAATACCAGTCCAGAGATGGTACCACCCACATGGGGCCCTTCCCCTTTGATCACTAATTGAGAAAATGTCCCACAGCTGGATCTCATGGAAACACTACCCGAACTGAAGCTCCTTTTTCTGTGATAACTCCAGCCTGTGTCAAGTTGATACACAAAACCAGCCAGTACACATCCCTCAAGGAAATGCCTCCATGAGATCCACTGTAAGGTATTTTCTCAATTAGTGATCAAGCATGGGAGGACCTATAGTGGGTGGTTTCATCCCTGGGATGGTAGTCCTGGGTTCTATAAGAAAGCAGGCTGAGCAAGCCAGTAATACCCCTCCATGGCCTCTGCAACAGCTCCTGATTCCTGATCTGCTTGAGTTCCAGTTCTAACATTTTTTGGTGATGTACCGCAATGTGAAAGTGTAAGCTGAATAAACCCTCTCCTTCCCAAATTGCTTCCTGGTCATAATGTTAGTGCATGAATAGAAAGCCTGACTAAAACAAGTAGAAACCTATTCAACTTTCTGCAGCTATTGATGTATTGGATATTAGGTAGAAGAAAAAAAAAAAACTGGAATACCGCCATTTTGCTTAATTCCTTACTACATTTAAAATCTTGTCCTGCCGGGCAGTGGTGGCACACGCCTTTAATCCCAGCACTTGGGAGGCAGAGGCAGGTAGATTTCTGAGTTCAAGGCCAGCCTGGTCTACAGAGTGAGTTCCAGGACAGCCAGGGCTATACAGAGAAACCATGTCTCGAAAAACCAAAAAAAAAAAAAAAAAAAAAATCTTATACTAATACTCACATATAAGAGAAGATAGTACCTGTATCAGTGAAGCTTTCCTTACAGCAAGTGGAGACCATTACAGAAAAGCAAAACTGGACAAAATTCACATTTCAATGCAAGATGGAGTGTCCTGGCAAGAAAAAAAGTATAATTTCCTTGTTATTTCGTAGCTAACAGAAAAATAAATACTCTCAAAAGTACATAAACAAATCTAAAACAAAGTATAAGCAGCATGTACACAATAATGAGACCACAGAAAACTAAACACTTCAGAAGACTGACAAGCAGATGAGATCTGGAAATGAACCAAATATGCTTAGTTTTATAAGGCATGGAGCTCTGAGATAAACAGGAAAAAGACATAGATTATTCAAATTACCAAAAAGAAAAAAAAAAACAAAATATCAAGATCTAAGTGAAACATTTGATTAATAATACTGATTGTAGGTGTTATGTATTCTCGAAACAAAAACTACCAACTGGATGAGTTGTACTAATCCCAGAATACACACACACACACACACACACACACTCACAAACACATGCAGATTTCTATCTATAGGAAACTAGCTTTATGCCCAAATACAAATACTGAAAACGAAAAGGCAGGAGATGACACTGATAGTGGATATAATCCAAGAAGAAGCAGTAGTAGGTCAGCTTTTCCAAAACACAGAAAATAAAATTCTAACCGGAAATGAGTACGGATAAATAAATTAGGTGGCCTTATGACAATTAAGAATAAAAGCCTACCAGAAAGATGCAATGATTGAAATATGTGTACCGAACTCAGTTTTATTAAACTAAGACTACAGGATTCAATTAGATAATTTTCTCCAGCATAATTATATTGTGTGACTTCAGTCCCAGAAAATTGTTGAGAAATAAGTTCTCTAGATCAAATGGACTGAACAGTCACTTAAACATCTTTCCTAATGATGACAGAATAGTCATTCATTTCTAAAAAGTGAAATCTTTTCTAAAGCAGATTATATTTAAAACAAAAATTGAAGAGATTTTATTTTTGTATCTTTTGTAATTATGTTAGAATGAAAGCAGAAATCAATAATGACACAAAATATAAATAATTTACAAATACCAGGTTGCTACTGAGCAACATATTCTGAAATTTTAAAGAGTTGTTGAAGAAAGCAGGACATTAAAAATTCCTAGCATCAAATCTAAATGAATGAAATTCTTGAAAGCATAGAGGGATATGCATAACTGTGAGTGTTCACAGAAGAAAACGATCAAAGCAAATAGGTTCTTGAGATATTTTGCTTATGCATCTCAAACCTTAAAAAATAAGAATAATGCAAATTTAAAAATTCAAAACAAAGAAACAAAAATGACCAAAGAAATAATAATGGCATAAAGACAGAAGGCAAAGATAACAATGAAGACAGCTTATCAGAACAAGGCTTAGTCAAGTAGATGATTCTTTGATAATGTAAAACTGAAAATTCTTCCTAACACTAACCTAACTGAAGAGAAAAGAACAAATTATAACATAGAATTCAGAAATGGCTATCACTACAGAAAATGCTGAAATCCAGGAAACCATTGGGAAACATTTTAGGACATGTGCTTATAAATTGGCAACTCTTGGGGAAATCGAACTTCTGGAAAAGTATGTTCCAACATTTTTTTTTTAAATGTGAGAAACCTAAGTTGATTCACAGCAAAAAATGAAACTGAATTTCAATTTTAAATTTTCTAAAAAAAATGAAAGAGCCTTAATATATGTGTTCATTTTTTTTCAAAGAAGAAATGACACCAGTGTTACTGTAGTTGTTTCATGATGGAAACAGAAAACACTTGTAAATGTTTCTAAACCCAGGATTATGTGATGACAAAAATCTCCTAAGGACACATACACTATTTTGTGCATTGTCCTGATGCTCCTTGCATTCTGGTATTAATTCTGTTTCCTCAAAAGTGGTAGCTATAGGAGTAGTCCATCACACACTCAGGTGATCTCATTTGAACGTAAACCCATTTTAACTGGTCAATAAAAGCTAGAGCCTGTGATTGGGGAGTGAAGGGGAAATGTGGGACTGGATGTTTGAGAGTGGGAGCAGGTAGAGATGAAGAAGAGGATGAGAGGGGAATGAGGGAGGAATGAAGAAGAGGAGGAGGAAACCATGATAGACCAGAGCCACATGGTTAGGAGAAACTACAAGTGGCAATGGGTCTTATAGCTGGGGAATAAGTTATTATAGTGCCCAATCTAGGCTTATGGCTTATAATTATAATAACTAGATTGTATGTTTTTATATGGGCTTATTGGGGTTGGAAATTCCAGCAGCAACTCTATGCTGGCTAATTTTCGATCAACTAGTCACATGCTAGAGTTATCTGAAAGTAGGAGATGTCATTTGAGAAAATGCCTCCATAAGATGAGCTGTTTCAGGCTCCATACAAATAGATCATTGAAAATAGAAAGTGTAAGTTGGTGCCTGCATGGATGTTTCACCCTCCATTGTAGTCTCTTTTGTACCAGAGTATTCTGCAGGCTACAGAAAGAGAAACCTGGAGACAGATTCAGGCTCAATACCCTGGACCTACGATCTGTCCTTCCTGCATGATATAGCGGGACAATGGGAGCTCAGAAAGTATAGGAGTGGCCAAACACTGTTTGATTTAACTTGAGTCCCATGCCACTAGAGGAAGGCTATGCTCTACACTGCCGGTATGGCTGAGAATTGGAGAATGAATAGTCCAGACACCTAGGGTAGAACCAAACACAACAGGCAAGAAAGCAAGCAAGCAAGCTAGCAAGCAAACAAGCAACTTCAATGAAATGATTCCTAATTAATATTCTGCTATACTCATTTATTGGTGCCTTATCTGGTCATTATAAGAGAGGTTTCCTCTGACAGCAGATGGGAGTGGGTAGAGAGATCCACAGCAACATGTTATGCAGAGAAGGTTCAGATTGGAGTTCTCCACTGAGTTCCTCTCTTTGGAGATTGGGGCACAAGCAGAAGGGTTTATAGAAGTCAGGAGTCAGACATGATGTGGACACCAAGAGAGCACATACCACTGAATCAACTAATCAAAGGTCATATCAGCTAACAAAGACTTATGTAGCAAGCATGGGACCTACATTTTTCTTTCCTGGGTCCCCTGTGTATATATTATGGCTATTAGCTTGGTTTGGGGGTGGGTGATTCTGAATAGTAAAGAAGGTGTATCTCTGACTCTTTTACCTGCTTCTGAGACTCTTTACTTCCCATTGGGTTCCTTGTCTAGCATCAATATGAAGACTTCTGCTTTGTCTTAGATTATATTGTTTGTCTTGTTTTGTACTGCTCGGTTGTCATCTCCTCAAGGTCTGCTGTATTTGGAATAGTAAACAGAGGGAGAGAAAGAGAAAGGAAGGTTGATGACAGGAGCTGCCAAGAGAGGGAGGGGAAACAGTGAATGTATTCTTTTTTTTTTTCTTTTTTTAATTTACATTCCAAATCACTTCCCCTTTCCCGTTTCCTCCCTCCCCGAAAGTCCCATACGCCCCCTTCCCTCCCTCTTTTCTCCATTCAACCCCCTCTCATTACTCTGTCCTGGCGTTCCCCTACATCCAGTCTTTCCAGGACCAGGGGTCTCTCCTTCCTTCTTTTTAGAAATCTATTGATATGCGGATTGTGTCTAGGGTATTCCGAGATTCTGGGTCAATATCCCCTTATCAGTGACTGCATACCATGTGTGTTCTTTTGTGATTGGGTTACCTCACTAAGGATGATTAAGAGAAAATTTATTTGCAATTTTTTTTTCAAAATAAGATGAACCAGAAAGAGGATCTGGAAAATGGCTCTATATTTAATAGTACTTGCTGATCTTGCAGAGTACTGAGGCTCAGTTCCCAACCCTCACACATGGAGCTCACAACCACCTGTAATTCCAGTTCCAGGGAACCTGATGCCCTTCTCTCTGGCCCCTGTGAGCACAGGGCATGCATGAAGTGATATAAATACTCATACATAAGACAGAATGCTCATGCACATAAAAAAATTAAGTAAGTATTTATTAAAAAGAGAATCCAGAAAGAAGTGAGCGAAGTCAAATTTGAATCACAAACTATGTGCCATTATCTGTTCATCTGCACCTGTAGGACTTCTCCATTTACCATTGACTGTTGTTTGTGTTACAGAGACTTTTCTACTTCTGACGAAGGGTTATCACTGAATCATTATTATTCAGCTTCTTTGTTGTCTCCACTTCTGTATAATATCATTTCAAAATCAGTTCTACATCTAAAACCTGAAAAATTTAAAAATAAAAGAGCCAGTTGTAGAAATTTTTTTAATTAATAATTCATGTTGGAGGGCCCTACTCATTCTGGGTGGTGCCTTTTGCAGGGCTGGTAGTACTAAGTTCTATAAGAATGCAGGCTGAACAAGCCATAATTAGCAAGCAAGTGAGCAACTCCCCTTAATAGGTGCTCCTTAGCTCTTGCCTCCAAGTTCCTTACCTGTTTGAGTTCCTGCACTCATTAATTTTGATAATCTGTTATAAGGAAATGGGGGTGAAATAAGCTCTTTTCTCTCCAAATTACTGTTGGTACTGGTGTTTCATCAAAGAAAACTAACTCAAAAACACAATCCATATAATTATATGATGATAATCTTGCTTTACGTAGACATAAGTACCCTAAATAAAATTTAAAATGTGACTGAAATCCTGTTTCATCTCATGTAAAATAACAAACATATAGCACAAGAAAAGATCCAAGGAAAAAGCTATATGATAATTTTAACATTTGGAAAAGAAAAGAAAACAAAATGAAACAAAACAAAGCAAAAACCTTAGGACTATAGCCAACATTCTTTCATTATAATCCAGCACATTGAAATATAATAAAAAGGTTTTTTTGTGACAAGTCTAGGTCCTACTTACTCAATGAATAAAACACAAAAGAATTTTCCTCTAAAGTGAAAAAAGAAGGCATAATTCCTAATGTCACTATTTAGTGGCCCTGATTTAATGTGGCACGTAAATCAATAAATGAGAAGAGATAAAAGAAAACATGCAAAAATGGAATGTCAAAATATCCTTATATACAAATGATGTGAATTCTCCTAAACTCTAATACTCATCCTGAGTTGTAACATGTTCAGCAAGTTAGGTCAACATCAAACCAGTCTCTTTCCATCACTCATTAACAAGTAAATAACTCTGTAATAAGGGCAGAAAAATACATATTGTTAAACCCGATCAAGACAGTAAACTATTAAATCTATAAAACACTAAAGATAAGTAAGGAAAAGGACATTAAGAGATTGAAAAATATTTATGCATATGATAGAATAGTATTGTTAAAATATTTCATTCTGAAGAATTCTATATGTTTTAAAAATACTTAATTTTACAATTCATTCTCATTATGACAAGACTTTAGATGCCTAAAGTCTAAACTTTCAGCAATTATTGATGAGATTATATTGAATACTATTGCAACATTTAATAAAATGTTTAGATAATTTTCTTTGAATAACATGGTGAAGTCTTTATTTTAATTTGTCCTCAGAAAATCCTTAAACTAAGAGTTTGAGGCAGAATTTCCTTTCATATTTGATTGATATTTATTTATGATGAATACAAATGAATTTGACTGAAAGAACTTGTGATTTAAAGCAATATAATCATAACAAAATTATACCATATGATTTTGTAAATACCATAACCTAAAGTTTCTTGAGAGTTAATTAATATTTCAATTATAATGGCCTACTTCTTTTATTGTTGTCAAGTTATTCAGCGTACAAAGAGTTTCAGATATGTAATTAGACTGTCAATAATATAAGTAGGTCTTTTAATACTAGATAAAACACAAAATTTATAAATATATATATATAATATGATATAGTTAGTAAAAAATGTTTAAAGAGATTCAAGTCAACATAAAACATTCAAAGGTAAAATAGTGTAAACAAACCTTAAGGATAACTATTAGAGATGTATATTGCAAGTACTAAAAATCCAGTGGACGAGTCATATAAATCTTTTAATCCCAAACCTGAGGCTAAAGAATTTTGGTTTTTGCATTTCTAGGTTATGATATTGCTTTGGTGCAATAATTCCTTACTTTTCCTTCTTTGTTACTTTTTAGGGAAGCAATATGTATTCTGTATCACTGTATATTAGAAGTATGCATTTTGCTTCTTTAAAATAGTTTAATAATAAATTATATTTAGGATATTATTTTGAATCTCAGGAGGTAATTTGAACTTTGGAGTTTTATACAATTTTTGAAAATGTTAAATATTATGGAGAAGTTTGCATTTGGACTATTAGCATTTTGCATTATAAGATAACCATGAGCCTATGGAGATCTGGGAGTGGAATGTGGTAGTTTCTGAAATATTTTATAGACTCAGGCATTTAAAACCTTGGTTGCTTGTCAGTTGGTGGTCCTGTTTAGGGAGGATTAGGTGATGCACCCTTGCAGGAAAAAATGTCAACTGAAGTGAATTTTAATGGAAGTAGAGGCCCTGGGCACTGTGAAGGCTCGATGCCCCAGTGTAGGGGAATGCCAGAGAGAAGAGGTGAGAGTGGGTGGGTGGGTGGGGGAACACCCTCATAGAAACAGGAGAAGGGGCCAGGGAAAGCTAGTTTATGAATGGTTAACAGGGAAAGGGAATAACATTGAAATGTAAATAAATAAAATATTCAATAAAAAAAAGGGTACAAAGCTTCATTCAACTACTGATGTAAGGTTGAAGATGTGAGTTCTGTTACCATTGTAAGGCCAGAAGTTTGCTGTCATGTCTCCTGCCATGGTAGACTCTAAGCCCTGTGGAACAAAGAGCTAAAACAAATCTTCCCTACCCTAAGTTTTTTTTTTTTGTTTTTTTTTTTTGTTTTTCGAGACAGGGTTTCTCTGTGTAGCCCTGGCTGGTCTGGAACTCACTCTGTAGACCAGGCCGGCCTCAAACTCAGAAATCCTCCTGCCTCTGCCTCCCAAGTGCTGGGATTAAAGGCGTGCACCACCACCGCCCGGCCCCTAAGTTCTTTTTGATCATGGCCAATATATACAAAGAACTCACGAAGTTAGACTCCAGAGATCCAAATAACCCTATTAAAAAATGGGGTACAGAGCTAAACAAAGAGTTCTCACCTGAAGAATATCGAATGGCTGAGAAGCACCTAAAGAAATGTTCAACATCCTTAGTCATTAGGGAAATGAAAATCAAAACAACCCTGAGATTCCACCTCATACCAGTCAGAATGGCTAAAATCAAAAACACAGGAGACCGCAGTTGTTGGCAAGGATGTAGAGAAAGAGGAACACTCCTCCACTGCTGGTGGGATTGTAAGCTGGTACAACCACTCTGGAAAGCAGTCTGGCGGTTCCTCAGAAAAGTGGGCATGACACTCCCAGAGGATCCTGTTATACTACTTCTAGGAATATACCCAAAGGTTTCCCCTGCATGCAATAAGGACACATGCTCCACTATGTTCATAGCAGCCTTATTTATAATAGCCAGAAGCAGGAAAGAACCCAGATGTCCCTCAATGGAGGAATGGATTCAGAAGATGTGGTATATTTACACAGTGGAATACTACTCTGCAATTAAAACTAATGAATTCGTGAAATTCTTAGGCAAATGGTCAGAACTGGAAAATATCATCCTTAGTGAGGTAACCCAATCACAAAACAACACACATGGTATGCAGTCACTCATAAGGGGATATTAACCCAGAAACTCGGAATACCTAAGACACAATTCACATATCAATAGATTTCCAAGAAGATGGAAGGACAGACCTCTGGTCCTGGAAAGACTGGATGTAGGGGAATACCAGGACAGAGAAGCGAGAGGGAGTTGAATGGGGAACAGGGGGAGGGAAGAGGGCTTATGGGCCCTTCGGGGAGGGAGGAACCAGGAAAGGGGAAATCATTCAGAATGTAAATAAAAAAATATAGAAAATAAAAAAAGTAAAATAACATATAAGTAAGAACATGTATTCTCTCTCTCATTATCTTTCTGTCTCTTCCTCTCCTTCTGTCTACACACACACACACACACACACACACACACAGACGTACATACACACACATTATATGCAATAGAACATAGGCTATATAGATATATGGATTATACACATATAGTACATATATAATATATGCATATATATATGCATATATATGTGTAAATTTCTAAGCTTTTGTGAATAGAACCTCAATAAGCATGGATGAGCAAGTATCTCTGTGGTAACATTTAAATTCTTCTGAGTATATGCAAAGTGACTTTGGAGTATTCAGTTTTATATGGAAAGTTTGTCATATCTCCCTATTCTAAAAGTTAGGTGGCATTATGAATGAGGGAGTAAAACATAATGAGAGTCACAGACTTGGGAAGAATTCTGAAAACTCTGTCTTCTGTACCTGAAAAATTCACGATACCCAGAAACTGACAGTAGCTGTGATTGTCTGCACAATCTTTTCAGAAGAGTAAGCCAGTTAATAGGTGGGATGGGGCTCAAAAGGCTATACATATCTAGCTGATAAACTATCAGGACTGAAGGCTACTGAGAAAGAGCATCTGTCCTCTTGCCCAGGGCTATCCTCTAGTCATTTTTCTAAACTTCAGATGATAGTCATATATCCATGTTCATGCGGACATCTGTAGCTATACTTACTTGGTTAAAAAATAGACACAAAGTTGGGCAGATGTCATAGTGAGAGGTACGTCATGGGCAATTGTAAGAGAAGAATGGCAGTAAGATATTTGCAAAGAAAGAAATTAAACAAATACAAATTTAAAACTATTTTTCAAAATATAAAGTAAATAATAAGGCAAATTGATCACGATAGTTTTCTAAGTAGGTATCTGAAAAGTCTATTTATTTGAAATAAGAATGTAGGCTTCAAAGTTACATTTATGTTGTCAGGGCCATCATTGGAGATCAATCAAAGCTCTGCCATGACCTTGGGCCTCAAAAAGGGCCCAAGGCAACTAAGAATGTCATCAAGCAAAGGTACAGTCTGTGCCACGGTCCTCTCACCAAGCACACCACGTTTGTCTGGGAAATGATCCAGGAGATGTGCAGCTTTGTGCGAGCAGTATGCCATGGTGTCCAAGAAGGAGAGGTTGAGCACACAAACTGCATGGAGAAGCAGGAAGAGTAGAGCAATTTGACTGATGACTCCTTCTCCAAAAACCTTTAGTGTTGGGGAAAAAAGTTACATTCTTACATTCTCATTGAATAATGACAACCATCTAATGAGTCCTTTTGGAGATATATTTAGTCTACATAAAACTGAAATTTCAAGAGCTGTACTTTTGTTTAGGATACATACTTTATAGTAAATTTGACTTTACTATATTCTTGTTGCCACATTTTCCTTGCTTTAAGAAGTATTAAGCCAGTTCCTGCAACTTCTACATTTCCTATATCACATTGCCTCTCAAATATTGTCACACACTAGTTCTGATAAGTTCATAACTAATATAATTGATAACAGAAATAGTTCAGAGTCAAGTAATTAGCTGATGTTTGGGACAATGGATTACTTAGTAGAGAGCAAGAAATAGCTACACTGAAATAGAATGTGGAAAATGCAAACTCAACATAGTGATTAAATTGCTAATTGCTTTACACCTCTTTTGAGCATTTTAATAAAAGGAAATACCATTGACAATGCAATGATTCAAGGATTTGAAATGTACAGAGATACAACACCAACAAGGAGAGTAGGTTGCCTTAACATGATCAGGATATACAAACACATTATAGTGAAATAGTTTCAAGAAAAGAGATTTAACATGCAGAAAATAAGACTAAAAGCCAAATACCTTTAGTAGTTTAAGAAGTCTTTACCTTTTACAGAGAAAGAGTAGAAAATACAGTGGAGAATGTTTATGAAAATGGAGTTGATTATAGAGATTGAACTGCTCAGCCAGAACTTCCACTAAACATTGCTTCTTCTAGAAGACCGTTTGAAAAGAATAACAGGGAAGGGAGGGGCTATGAGGTGTTTGTAATGCTATTTTGTTACTCAGAAGTAGTAGTTCCAAATAATATGCGTGGAATACTCAAAACCAGTTTGGAACAAAAATATTTGGAAATACTAGTTCATGTTTCTCCAAACTACCAATGAAAATAAAAGAAGCAATGCTTATTGTATATTGGTCCAGTATTAGTTTCTTTTTTTTTCTGTCTTTAATGTTTTTACTTTTTTTATTTTCTATATTTTTTTATTTACATTCCAAATGATTTCCCCTTTCCCGTTTCCTCCCTCCCTGAAAGTCCCATAAGCCCTCTTCCCTCCCTCCTGTACCCCATTCAACCCCCTCTTGCTTCCCTGTCCTGGTATTCCCCTACATCCAGTTTAGGTTTCTATAACTACATGTCTAGGATAAAGTAGTTTATAAATATAATTACATTTGGTTCATAGTTTTGGAATCTAAAAGATTCCAAATAAAGATAAAATATCCCCAACTGCTGGGGCCCTAATGAGGGTCTTATGGTAGAGGGCATCTAAAGGCACTCACCAGAGGTGACTGCAATTTCAAACAGGAAGAAAGATTCAAGGATGAGGTTTGATTTCATGGTCCCAAGGAATCTTTCTTGATCTTATCCAAAGTTGATGTTGCCACCAATGAGGTAGAACCTTCTAAAAGGTTTCATACAGGTTCAATATCACCAAGCTGAAAGCCAACATTCCAGGATGGGACTCTTGGGAGGATGCATTCAAACCCTATCTAGACCATAACAGTAAGAATGGAAATGCAGAAAGTACAGTGAGAAGCCACCATGCAGATCTGAAACAATGTAAAAGAACAGGGAGTTTGTCAAGTATATGCTTTTTGTGAGTCTTCCTGTCTCTCTGGAGAAGAATTTGGGACTATTCAGTTAACTGTATGTTAAGGACAGGAGTGTATCCTGTCATTCTGAGAAACTAAGAAGAAACATGAAGGAAACAACAGAAAATGGAAAAGAAATAGGAGTAACTCTGTAGGACAAGGGTTAAATGAATTTTGGAGAAAAAACAGCATAAAAATTCCTTTGAGATTATCATTTTATTATAGTGCTCATTCTTCTCATCTGGAGGACAAACAATCTGGGAGGTGATACACCTGCGTGATTTGTTTGTAATGTCAGTTAATATACTGGGGAAAAGTCAAGGAGATTCCTGTTAAATTTTAACAATCTTTGTAGACAAAATAGTAAATAACTTATTCCAATTTTGGGTGAGAAAAAGTCTCTATGACAATAAGTTTTAGACAAATGACAACAATCTCATAGTTATTGTGACCTCCTTAAAGTCATAGATCTAATACTCAGAAATGGATAATTCAGCAAAATTAATTATTTCAGCTTCTTCACTGTTTAATATTTTCTTGATATATGCTCAATAAAGCTAAGATTTATAATGAAATTTATATATTTGATAATGACTAAAGAAAGTCATTATCAAATGTGTGAAGGACCACCTGACTCTCAAAATAAGAAATAGTCATGATAGTCACATAGTGTGATAATGACAAAGGAAGATTGTTTTCTTATTTAAACCCATTTTTTTTACCTGAAATTTGCCAACTACTCTACGAAGTTGTTTTATCTTTCTCCTACAAAACCACATGCTACTATGTATAGCTCACATTTCCTCATTTCTCAACGATTTACTTCTCCTTAGAAAGAAGAGACAATTGCAGCCAAAGAAGAGAAAACGTTTTAGAGTATGCAGGCATGTGGGCATGTGTTGGAGGTTGTATTGTATCCACTCCCAAAATGATGAACTGAAAACATAATCCCTAGTATTTCAGAATATGGTCTTGTTTGGAAAAGTGGTCCTAGGAGGCAATTAAGGTAAGCTAAAGATTTAAGAATAATCTGTAGTTCAATAAAATTCTGGAATAAGTACTCTGACACTAAAGAGAGTGAAAGAGAAAAGATGACAATGTGGATTGTAACCAAGATAGCTTTTAAAGACTATCAGAAAAATATCAGGGAGATTTGGAGACAGAGATGGAATTGATTATAAAAAGATATAGGAAAAGGATGGCCATGAATGTAAACTGGATATCACTCACTCAGTGCTCTGATGAATTAATCCTGCTAGTGATGTTTGCAGATATTTGGCTTCTAAAGCTATGAAACAACACATCTCTGGTTTTAAGGCACTCATTTTGTGGCATATGTTACAGCAGCTCTGGAGATCTCAAATAGACTATATAAATACACATGTGGCACGCTAGTATAGTAATACAAAGCAAAGCTTTAATAATTAAAATTCCTGATGTAGTAATAAAAATCAGTATGAATACTCACACGGATTAAATACTCCATACTGAGACTCAATACATTCTGACTTTGACTACTGCTGTAATTATACTTTAACAAATTTTACTATTGCTTTTATTTTTCAGTTATACACAAAGAAATAACCCCATTGAAGCCAGATTACCTGGTTGAAACTAAGCGGAATACAAGTGGAGCAATAGTTTTAAACTTGCATATGGATTCACATATATTATTTTTGCTCCTCCTTAGACTAAGAGATGGAATACTGATTCTGCAAGTATTAGGATATATTTCAAAGGGACACCATATATTCAGAAAATAGTCTCTAAGGAAGTAACTTCTATATTCAGGTGAACTATCAAAATGTTGCTTTTGGTATTTTTTATTATTTATTTTACTTTTTACATTAGCTTATTAAAGGTTTAATACATTGTGTGGTAAACAAATATAAAAACGAATCTAAAACTAATTCTGCATATAACTAAGATTCTTCAACATTTTTAAGTCTAGTGTTTCTAAGATTGTTTGAATATCCTGTCAGGAGCTCTCTGGCTAGAAACAACAAGACTCAAATCCAAGTAACTCAAATATTTGGGCAATTTATTATAACTTATAACAAAGACATGTAGGTAGAGTGGCTTGGAATAAGTAGTGTAATGATGTATTTTAATTAGTAAGTTCTCAAGAACATTTCTTCTTTATAGCTTACCAGCATTTATATTCTTTTCCTGTTTGTTGTTCCTGTTTCAGTTTAATACCATAAATTCGATCAAAGCATGTTTCATAGCAAAAAAATAACTGTGGTAGTAGAAAACAAAGAAACTGCTAGAAGTTATCAAATATCTTAAGAATAGGCAATCCCTACAAGCCCAGAGTTAGTCTGGTGGCACAATTTATATTTTACATTTATGCAGAAAGATTAAATTCATTTTCCTGGAGGGACACTCACACTACTCCTTCCATCATATTATTCACACTATTAAATATTTAGATTCAACATAAGTGTCTGCTAACAGATGAGTGGTTAAAGAAAGCATAATGAAGTATGATTTAGCCTTAACAACAACAATAATAACAACAATATCAAAAAGACTCTCTTGTCACATGTGACATAATCATTGAATCTTGAATACACTGTGCTTCTTAATACAAGCAAAAAAAAAAAAAAACAATTACCACATGGATTCATTGTAGATTCATGTAGAATCTAAACAACAAATTACTGAAAGAGGGGGGAAACAATGGGGAATTTCGTTGAAGGATAAATGTTGTAATTATGTAAAACAAGTTAGTTCTGTAGAACTAATTAGAGAATGGCCACATTGGTTGCTAATGCCTGCTTTTATGCTAGAAATCAAGGAACGGAACACATGTTTCCAATATATCTCAAAAACTGATAGCAAAAGAGAGTGAAGTGTATAGCAATTAACTTGACTGCAAGTATCATTTTGTATTATAAATGATTATTTAAACATTACACACTGAAAAGAAATTATATACACATACACACACATATGTGTGCATGTTTGAGAATTAAACACTAAATATGTAAATGCCTTAGTCATTAACCATGCTTTAATGAATTAGAAAATAAATACAAAATAATTTAATTATAAGTCATATTTAAATATCAGAAAAAATGGCTCATACATTTAACTGAGTAGTCTATATTATTATTATTATTATTATTATTATTATTATTATTATTGGAAATGTTCTATTCAAATCAAACAGGTGACATATAACTACATTCTAATTTCTAAACTTAAATGTTTATTTGGTATATATTATACAACTAACTCATATAGATATTTAAATTTAAGATACTGGATACTGAAAGAATACTGTGTCAGTGCCATATCAAAGGAACATCATTTCTAAATGACCAGGGGATAGAATTGCTTAAACATCTAATCATATAATTTATTCTCTATCTTGATTAAAAATTAATTGTAATTTTGCATTTCTGAGAACACAGCTGAATCACGAGAAGAAGAGTTACATAATTAGTATCTCAACTTTGAACCTTCTGCCACAGCTGAACTTATAATTGTGGATTCTATACTTATAAAGAATGATTCATATATTTATCATATTTCTGTTACCATCACAAAACACCAGTCATAATTATATAAAGTTTAAAGACTTGATTTGATTCACAGACTTTGAGGTTATAATCTATAATAAATTAGTCACACTCCTTTGAGAAAGGAATGAGACAGCATGTCATGCTACAACTGTTCATATCCAGGGAGCAAAAAATTAAAAAAAGAAATGGGAGACTATCGATCATATAATCTTTGTAAAAACAGCCTCTGTTATCTAAATACAGGTCTCCTACTGGTGCTGCAAATTTCTCATGTCACTACCATGAAGACCAAACCAAGCCTTTAACATGAGAACTTCTGGCAAAGTTGAAATAAAACTTTAGTGAAATTTTGACCATATCACTTAAAATTTCATCAGGCAATATATACGTAAATAACACTAACAATCTCATTACAGTTAACTATACTCACAGGTGATTCAACAATAGTCTTGACAACATGGATGATCCAGGCTTTATGTTGTCAAGAACCTTGGCAATGTATGCTTAAGAATATTGAAAAGTCAACTACTATATCTCCAGAAACCAGAAACCATAGGTGTTCAAAAAAATATAACACAGGAGAATTTGACACAGGAAACTATTAACTAGGGCGACATTTCTTTCTTTTGTATTTGGAAAAGAAAACTTATTTTTCTTTAGAAAAACAATTGCAAACATATACTTATTTTCATGGAACCGAATCATTTATATCTTTAAATGATAGCAAGAAAATCATTGTTTTAGTTCTCTCATAATTGTGATTTAATGTCTCCAATTATTTATACTTACACATCAAGATGAATGAGATTCTGTAAGGAAAGGAAGGCACGTTTTTCCAAGTCTGTATATATAACATGACAATAGATGTAAAATTATCTAGGGGAACAAATGAAACTAGTAAGAAGGAAAGTGACGAAGGAGAGTGTGGAAGGTGGGGGAATCTGTTTATGTACATTACGTACTTGAACAAATGTTGTCCTTATATAATTCAGTGTCATATACCGTGAATATACACCATGGAAATGAAAATGAGCAGGTAGTTTGGATTTTTTTCAGCAATACTGTTTTTATGCCTGTCTAGTCCTGATTTCCAAATATATAGAAAAATACATGAATATAGTCCATATTTCATCTCTTCCTTAAGTTTACTAGTGCTATAACCTTGGGCAAAGTATCTAGATAATAAAATTATCCAATAATCTAAGTAATCAGAAAAAAGCTTGTGATATTCCCATCACTGAGGGTTCTTATCTGCATTCATCTGCACTCAAAATTCCCTCTTTTGTCCTGACACTCTCCAGGGTTACCTGCTTTCTTGTACAGCCCAACATCTCTAGCTCTCAGCAACTGTTCACTCCTCAGCTATCAGTCCACTAATATCCTGCAACTATCCTCTGCACAAATATTTTTTCATTTCTCCTAAATTATTCTGATTAACAAACATAGTTTCTCTCACATAAATTTTCTTTTAGTTGCCAGCTTTCACAATACTCCTTTGTCATGTGAAAATTAACCTGTATTCATGTCAACTCTGTAAACTTCTTTGAAAAAAGTTACATCTATGAATGTAATACCTGTGTCTGTGTGTCTATATATGTGTGTCTGTGTGTGGTAAAGTTCAAAGGCAAAAGAAGACCATATTTTCCCCCTATATGTTCAAGGAAGTAATATTTTTCTCTATTGATGCCAGAACTTTATTTCATATGATCTCTATATATCAGGAATAGGATATTCAAAATTGTATCATGACGATAGGGAAAATCTCCTCAAATGTATTGTGGGACAAAAATGTCAGAGTAACATAAGTAGAGAAAAGACAGACATTGAAAAGAATATTGGTAGTGTTCATATTATTTGTTTTGCTTCTGATTAAGTAGTCTTTTAGTTATGTATCAGGTATGCATTAAGCCCCACTACGGACTCCATTTCTGGTAAAATATTTCCCATCCAGGGTAACAGCAATGAATATGACACAGAACATTGATGTTCCATGAAACACAATCTGGTAAGCATAAATAGGGAGTTGAAATGGCATAGTGACAATTATATATGAGTTGGGTAAGTCTTTAGCAAATATTCAGTCTTACTGAAACATGAATTTACTTAAGAAGTGAAACAGAGTGAAAACTTATAACAAGCAAAATATGCTTTAAATATAAACATACATGGAAATCAGTCTTAAAACTAATCTAATGATACAAAACATTCAGTATTTCTGGAACACTATGAAAAGAACAAACCTAAGAAAAATAGGAGTAGAAGAAGATTCTCAAGAAAAGGCTGTCCACTCTTTCTGTGTCTGCTCTCTCTTATCTTCTCTGTATTTATTTATTGTAGCAGTTGAAATTCTAACTAGAGCTATAAGGCAACTCAAAGGTAACAAGGGGATACAAATTGGAATGAAAATAACTACTATTGGCAGATGATATGATAATACACATAAGTGAGCCCCCCCGCCAAAAAAAATAATTCTACCAGAAAACATCTATAGCCGAGAAGCACCTTCAAGAAAGCGACTAGATACAAAAGTGGGGAATGGGGAAGTTTATTGCATTGGTGTCGGGGAGTAGGGGTAGGGGAGTGGGGACATTCTTTTGGGGACAGGAGAAAGATGAGATGAGGAACAGTTGGAGGGTGGACTAGGAAGTGGATAATGACTGTACTGTAAAAAAAGATTTAATAATAATAATAACAATAACAACAATAATAATAATTTTATCAGTTCAACTTCTTTATACAAACAACAAACAGGTTAAGTCAAAATTCACTGAAACAATACCCTTTACAATAACCACAAATATTATAAAATGTCTTGTGTAATTCTAACCATGCAAATGGAAGACAGTATGGCAAGAACTTCAAGTCTCTAGAAAAAGAAATTGGAAATCAGATGTTGGAAAGATCTCCCATGTTTATCAAGAGAAATCTATAGATTCAATGCAATTTCAATCAATATTCCATCATAATTCTTTACAGACCTTGAAAAAGCAATTCTCAACTTCATATGGAAAATCAAATAAACCCAGGATAGATAAAACAACTTGTATAATAGAAGAACTTCTCAAGGTATCACTATTTCTGATTTCAAGTTGTACTCCAAAGCAACAATATTAAATATCTCAAAGTATTGTTATGAAAACAGACACATTGATCAATGGAATAGAATCAAAGACTGAAAATTAAACCCAGACTCCTAAAAATACCTGGTTTTGACAAAGAAAATAAAACCATACAAAGGATAAAAGAGAATATTCAGCACATGTTGCTGGTATAACTAAATGTCTGCATGTAGACAAATGCAAATAGAACCATATTTATCACACTCCATGAATCTATTGTTCAAGCATATCAAAGACATCAGCATAAACCAAATATACTAAATCTAATAGAAGATAAAATGGGAAATAATCTGAAATTCATTGGCATAAGAGACAACTTCCTACATAGGGCACTACGAACACAGGTGTATCACTAAGATGATTAATAAACCGGACCTCATGAAACTGAAATGTTTCTATAAGACAAAGAACACCATCAAAAAGACAAAACTAAAACTATAGAATGCAAAATCAATATACAAAACAAAATGAACAAACCAAAAAGAGGAGCCATAAATATGGAAACAAAGAACTCTCAACATGAAGGAAATTAAGAAAATATCTTATTTAAAATAATCCCCTAAATATTTTCTTAAGAAAATATTTAAACAAGAAGTCAAAGACTCACAAAATGTTTCCAGATACTGAATAATGTAATCACAAAAGATTTTTCTGATTACAACGTGAGACATCTCATACTCTTGGATTGGAAGAATTAATAATCTGCCAATTGATACACTACCAAATTAATATAGAGATTCAATAGATCATACATTAGAATTTCATTGTATTATTTCAGAGTTTAAGAGAAAGCAAGATAAAAATGCACATTAACAAAAAAAAAGACTAGGAATATCCAAACAAGCAGTAAGAACACTGTTGGGAGTAATATAATACTCAACCACAATTATACTATAAAACTATAATGATAAAGACAAACTGATACTGGCCTAAAAATGGAAAGGTAGACCAATGGAATTCAATGGTGGATCCAGAAATAAAATTACAAAGCTTTGTTCATTTATTTTTGACAAAGAAATCAAAGTCATACCTTGGAAAACAGATAATGTTGCTGTTTAAACTAAAGAAAAAAATTAGCTTTTTTTTTAACTTGGCATGAAAAATCAATGTAAGATAACTCAAAGATCTTAATTTAAAACCACAAATACTGAAACTTTTAGAAAAATTAAAACACTTACAGACACTGTTCAATATACTGGAGTAGGTAAAGGCTTTTTTAATAAAACAAAACAGCACAAGAACAATCCCTATGTATTAACAGATGGGACTACAGGAAAATATCAAATAATATGATCAACAAAGGAAACAGTCATCAGAGAAAACAGAATTAGGATGGGAGTAAATCTTACTAGCTACAATTTAGACAAGGGGCTAATTTCCAAAATTTATTTTAAAAGATTCAAAAATAAAATACCAAAGAAAAAGAACTGCAAATAAATTAATAAATAGGCAAATAAATTGAATAGACCATTTCTAATAAATAGAACAAATGGCAATAACTATTTTTTATTAAGTATTCAGTATCCCTAGTCAATAGAAAATAAAATTACTAAGTGTTGTTTCCTCAAGCTACTTCGAATGGCCATTATCAGGAAATCTCAAAACAAATGTTGAGAAAGATGTGGACAGAGAGGAAACAATGCTCATTGTTGGGGGGGAGTGGTGAAAATTAATTCAGCCATTGTGAAAATTAATTTTGAAACTGCTAAAAAATTTAAAAGGAGACATATGATATTGTCTAACTATCTCACTACAGGGTATGTACTTCTACCCCATACCCTACCTAACATGCAGATATTTACACCCTAATGTATATTGTCGATTTCTTCACAATAGCAAGAAAATTGAACAAACCTACTTATTCTCAAGATTCTGATAGTGAAAGTCTGGTATATACTAAAATAAAATAATATTCAACTCAACAAAAAATTAAAATAAAAATTTTTCAGGAAAGTTGGTGAACATATTACTTATAATATTAAGTGATATCACACATACTCAGTTTCAGAAATAATAAGACTAACAACAAAAACAACAAAATGTTTTTGTTTATTTTCTATGGTGAATCTAGACAATAATTTACATTTGGATATATGTGAACAAACACACTTAATATGTTTAGAATAGCACGGAGAAAAGAAAAAAGTAATACTATGTGGTGATAAAGAACAGCATACAGGCAAGAAACATGATTCATGGAAGTGAATATAAAACTGGTATTCTACTTTTAAGTCTGGAATTTTTTGTTTTTTTGTTTGTTTGTGTGTTTTGCAGTTTTAGTGGTGGATAAGAACATATAAGTATACTTAATCGTAGATGCTTAAAATTCAAGGTGAAGTTACACAGTGTCAGAGTGTCTATTTGAACTATTTCAAACCTCTCTGAACTCTATAGAATCTATGTATAGTTTGCTTTGGTGTCACTTTTATTTGCAAATTATTTGTAATTGGTAGGATTAACAGTAAAAGTGGCTATTATACCAAAACCAATATACAGATTCAACAAAATCCCCATAAAAATTCCAATAAAATTATCCACATACATGGAAAGAGCTAATCTCCATTTCATCTGGAAGATCCAAAACCAAGGATAGTAAAAACAATTCTTAAGAATTAAAGAATTTCTAGGAGACTCAACATCCCTGACTTCAAGCAATACTACAGAGCAAGAGTGATAAGGACTGCATGATATTGGTACAGAAACAGACATTCATCAATGGAACAGAATTGAAGACCCAAAAATAAATCTACACACTTATGGACACTTGATCTTTGACAAAGAAGTGAAAACTATACAATGGGAAAAATAAATCATCATCAATAAATGGTGCTTTCTACACTGTATGTAGAAAAATGAAAATAAATCCATATTTGTCACCTTGTACAAAACTCAAGTCAAGGCTCTCAACATAAAACTAGATATGTGAAAAAGCCTCAAACACATTGGCATGGGCGAAAATTCCCTAAACAGAACTCCAATGGCTCAGGCTCTAAGATCAAGATTTGATAAATGGGATGTCATGAAACTGAAAAGCTTCTGTATGGCAAAGGATATAGACAATAGGACAAATCAGCAACTTACAGATTGGGAAAAGAAATCTTCACTAACCCCACATCCCACAGAGAGCTAATATCCAAAATATACAAAGAACTCAAGAAGCTAACCTCCAAAAAAACCAAACAACCCAATCAAAAATGGGGTATAGAATTAAACTGAAAATTGACAACAGAAGAATCTTGAATGCCTGAGAAGCACCTAAAGAAATGTTCAAAGTCCTTAGTAATCAGGAAATGCAAATCAAAACAACTCTGAGATTCTACCTTACAACAATTAGAATGGCTAAGAACAAAATCTCAGGTAAAAGCACATGTTGGCGAGGATGTGAAGAAAGAGGAACTTTCCTCCATTGCTGGTGGGATTGCAAACTGGTACAAGCACTGTGGGAATCAATCTGGAGGTTCCTCAGAAAATTGGAAATAGATTTACTTGAAGACCCAGCAATACCACTCTTGAGCATATATTCAAAAGATGTCCCTCCATACCACAGGGGCAAGTGCTCCACTATGTTCATACAGGCCTTATGTGTGATAGTCAAAATCTAGAAACAACCCAAATGTCCCACAAGTGAAGAAAGGATACAGAAAATGTGACTCATTTATACAATGGAGTACTCTCCAACTATTGAGAATGAGGACATGAGCTTTACAGGCAAATAGATGGAACTAGAAACTAACTCTCTTTGGGACATAATTCAGATGCAAAAGAACATGCATGGTATATACTCATTAATAAGTGGATATTAGCCAAAAAAAGTAGAGTATCTGGTATGCTATCCACAGAGAACTCAAGGTAGTTAACAATCAGAAGGGCCCACTTCAAACCCACTTGGGAGAGAGAAGAAAAAAAAATCACAGGAAGCAGTGGGAAGGATGGAATTGGGTGAGAGAGGGAATGGAGAAGAAAAGGGGAACATGATTAGGTATTGTGGAGGGGGGCAAGAGAGAAGCCCTGAGTGCCAGCAGAATGAACGGAAATATACATCCTTGGAGGGAGAGAGAGGGAGACTCTCTTGAAAGTACCAGAGACCTGGATAGTATTTGTCTTTCAGTACTAAGTGGGTGGGAACTTAGATGAAATGTACAACAATGGGGAGAGGGAACTTGTAGGATCCACCTCTAGTAGAAAGACATGGCATCAAGTGGTGGGATGTGGTTGCCACCCCATTCTCAGACTCTGACCCAGAATTGTTCCTGTCTAAAAGAACTGCAGGAATAAAAGTAGAGAAAAGACTGAGGGAACAGCAGTCCAGTGACTGGTCCAAATTGAGATCCATCTCAAGTGGAGGCTCCAAGGCCTGACACTATTACTTATGGTATGGTTTGCTTATAGATAGGAGTCTAGCATGGTTGTTCTCAGAGTGATCCAACAAACAACTGACTGAGATAGATGCAGATACTTACAACCAACCAATGAACTGAATTCAGGGACCCCTGTGGTTGAATTGGGAAAAGGCAGGAAGAAGTTGAGGAGGAGGGTGACCCCATAGGAAGACCAGCAGTCTCAACTACCCAGGACCCCTGAGATCTCTCAGATGCTGAACCAGCAACCAGGCAGCTTACATGAGCTGGTCTGAGGCCCCTTCACATACATGGCAGAGTACTACCTGGTCTGGCCTCAGTGAGAGAAGACAGGCCTAACCCTCAAGAGACTTTAGGCCCCAGAGAGTAGGGAGGCCTGGCAAGGGGTATATGGGGGGAATATCATTTTGGAGATAGTGGGGAGGAGGAATTAGATGAAGAACTATGGGATGGTGGGCCTGCAGGGCTGCAACAACTGGATTATGAAAAAGTAAATGATGATGGTGGTGATGATGATGATGATGATAATGATAATAATAATAATAATAATAATAATAATAATAATAATAATAATAATAATAATAGAGCAAGATATATGGTAAAATAATAATTTTTACTTTCCCATATAAAGTCTAAGTATACTGTGTAAGTCCATAAACACATGCAGGCAGATGTGTGTGTATGTGTGTGTGTGTATAAAATACTACTATTCCTAGAATGTCACTGGGAACTGGAGATACTCAGCACAGACAAAATTCTTACTAGCATAAACCATAATGGCAGATGGATCACAAATAAATACCAAATTTTTTTCGTTTCTTACTAGGTCTCGATCTAATAGCTGTTTAAAACTGGAAAGTCACAACTTAGAATGAATTAATTTTCTTCTTTTCATATAAAGCTTACATTTAAAATATAGTTGCATGGCTGGTTGTCACTTCACTGCTTCCACCAATGATTAATGATCTTTGGAATAATGATATTCAAGACTTGCTTCTAAATAATTTACATGTTTATTTATGTTTCCCTCTAGCTAGTAGGCAAGATTCTGCAGCAAAAACTTATAGAACACAAGCCCCAAATTAATCAAAGAAAGTAGGCCATTACTGAGAAACACTGGAGAAAACTAAAAGTAACTCATGGATAGAGTTTTTACCCTATACCAATTTTCTGTTCCTCTGTCTCTGAAATTTGAAGTACAGTGTGTAGCCAGTGTACCTCAAAACTGAAGGTAAAGTCATGCACATACTGGCAGCATTAAGCTGAACCAGTGTGTATATAAAGGAGCACACAGAGTTGAGAGGGCAAAGTTGAAGGGCTGCAGAGGAATAGCTTTAAGGAATGAGATGGTGAAACATCTCCATGTCTGTTTGAAATTCTCATACAATTAAGAGAATGTGAGTTTTGTGTACTATCTACAATTTCTAATTCTACTTTAAAATAATGGTCAATTATTTTAAAAGAAAATATTTTAAACACCAAGCAGTAAGTACAAAAGGTAATGAGATCTTGTTGAGAATATTTACTGTGTCTTATGGTTTTTCATCTATCTTTGTATATATACCTTCAAGAGCCAATCAAGCTTAATAGAAATTCAAAAAATTGAATAACTCTACAGTTCTCTACCATCCATCTTCTTCATAACACCTACTAAATTGCAATAATTGCAATATATTTATTGTTTTTATCCTTCTCCCATGATCCATAGAGGTGTTTGTTGCTAGAATACAATTACAAATTTTTGTATCCCAATGCAGATAATTGCTAGTTTTTCAACATTATATTAGTTTATGTTTTGAAATTCTATTATTGATTCTAGAAATTAAGATAGCCTCTATAATATTTACTACGATTATTTAAAGCTACCATCTGTTGGTCATTATTCTGTGTCAGAAAACAGACTAAAGTAGGTGAGTCTAAACAATATACTGTATATATCACACTGAAAAGGCTTAATTAGGACAAATGGCATACACTAACACAAAAGGAAACATTTGAAATATATGACCATACCACTATGATGCAGTAATTTCTTCATTTTAATGTAAAAAATAAGAAAACACTTTCAAAAAATCAGGTAGGTAGAAATTATGGTAGGTACGCCACATTTCAGCAGTGTCTATAGACTTGTGCACTTCTAATGAACAACTAACTAAAAATATGAAACTGGATATTTTATATTTATAAAGAAAAAATGGCATGCCTAATAGTATATAGCTATAATACAGAAACAATTAGGCTGAAGACAGGACTATTCCAGGTATTCTATACTGTACAGGTAACTGTCTAAAAGGTCATCTAGGCCCGTACCACCTAGGGATCTAACCCACCTGCAGACACCAAACCCAGGCACTATTGCTGATGCCAAGAAGCACTTGCAGGCAGGAGCCTGATACAGCTTTCTCCTGAGAGGTTCGGCCAGCAATTGACCAATACAGATGCAGATACTCACAGCCAACCATCAGAATGACCTCAGAGACTACAATGGAAGAGTTAAGGGAAGGACTAAAGGAGCTGAAACAGATTGCAACCACACCGGAAGAACAAAAATATCAGCTGAACAAACTCCTCAGAGCTCCCAGGGACTAAACCATCAACTAAAAAGTACATGCGGAGGGACCCATGGTTCCAGCTACATATGTAGCAGATGGCCTTGTCTGGCATCAATTGGAGTGGAGGCCCTTTCTCCTGTGAAACCTGACACCACAGCTTATGGGGATACTAGAGGGGTGAGGAAGGAATGGGTGGGTGGCTGGGGAAAGTACCCTCATAGTGGCAAAGGAAGGGCAGATGTGATGGGGGAGGGGATTGCAGAGGGGAAATCAGGAAGGGGGAAAATTCTGAGATGTAAGTAAACAAAATAACCAGTAAAAAATAAAAACAATCTGTCAATGGACCTGTAGGAAATTGTAAAAAGAAATCAAATTATTGTGTTTTTATTGATATTTCAAATAAAATTTGTCTCTTTAAGAAATGACATTTGAAAATCTTGGCATGCATGTTTCAGTGTTCTAATATCACATAGAGGAAGTGATACCACAGAAACAGCTTGAATGCTGTCCCATAAGGACAGACACTTGGGTGGCATCTCAGTCACACTCAGAAGTACAATAGAATGATGATCACTAGAGTCTGGGCATGTTAGTAATGCAGAGCTGGTAACCACATAATTGAACCTGTAGGTAATTCAAGGTTTTGGTTTCAAACAGGACTAAATATTCTACAGCAGTAGAAGTGTGCTTATTTAATAAGTCATGCTCATTCAATGGTGTTGATACGTAACAGGGAAAAATTAGAGCAAAATTGGTAAGGAAAGGGAAGGACACTTCAGAAAGTCAAAGCACCTGGACAGTCTTTGTAAGCTAGAGAATTTTCAAAATCATTTTCAGAAATGCATGCAATACTTTTCACCCATAATTTTCCCAAAGTCATAACAAAATGATCAAACTGCAAACTGAGCAAAAAAAAGTATAATGGGAAAGATGTAATTATCTCTTTTTCACAACCAAATGCCATAGCATCCTTTTAACATAAACACTGTATTAATGGTAAAAACATCTACAAGTGTGGTAAGCTGCAATCATTGCTGTCTATTCAAATACATTAGTTCTGAAGGGGCATCCTTGCACCTAATTTGATTTCCCCCTGAGCAGTACATGATGTGTTATTTGATGCCCTTCAAAGGACACCATTACCCAAGCTATAAAGTGTCTGATTTTATTAGCTTTGGTGGTTTCTATCTGTTTGGAAATGTGTTATTTTCTGAATTTATTGCATCTATGGGATTCAGACAGTAAGGATCAAGTCAATATGTTGTGAGGAGGCAGTGAAAGTCATACTTTAACACTTGCATGGTGTTTTGATGACATTGAAGGTGGAGTTGTGGAAACCCTAATGTCAGGGCCATTTATCAAGGCAATTCTTCAATGCTGTAAACCTCAGTACTGACAACGAATTTAACAGTGTGCTTTTGTTTTAAATACAACCAAGTGTTCCTCAGATACAGTGCTAACAATCTTCCTTCACTGAGGAGTGAGCAGTCAATTCAAGTAATGTAGATAAGGTAGATAGTCAGAGAAGAAAGAGAAAAATGGTGTTGCCTGAAGACACAGTGTTTGAAATTTTACATTAGAGAAAAATTGGGTAAAATTTACTTATATAAATTAAATGAAATAATTGATAAGTGTATTAGAATCTCATCAGTCCCCACCAGTTCCCACCAGCCCCCACCAGTCTCCACCAGCCCCTTAGTTTTAATCTGAATGTAAAACACATGCACTCATTTACTCATATGGCTTGAGAATAAAGAATTTCAGTTCCACATAGTAAAAGGAGGCAAGTCAAGTTATACAATCAGTATTAGAGATGTTCAAAGTCCTTACAAATGTTTGTAGCTTTTAGTTCCTGCACTCTGCACATATTGTATCCCATTATCTTTTCCTAGTCCTTTTTAAAAAGAATCTTTTATTCATTTTATTTATTTATTTATTTATTTATTTATTTATTTATTTATTCCTCTCCTGGTCTAACCTCCAAGTGTTCCACATCCCATACCTCCTCCCTACTTGCTATCTCCACAAGGATCTCCCACCACCCAACCTCCACCCAACCAAACTTCTAAACACCCTGGGACCTCCTGTCTCTTTAGGGTTAGATGCACTTTCACAGAATGAACCCAAACCCAGCAGTCCTCTGCTGTATATGAGTTGGGGACCTCATGTCAGTTGGGCTATGCTGCCTGTTTGGTCGTTCAGTGTTGGAGAGATCTCAGGGTTCCAGGTCAATTGTGACTGCTGGTCCTCCTGGAGGGTTGCTCTCCTCTTCAGCTTCTTCCAACCTTTCCCTAATTCAACCAGAGGGATCAGCAGTTTCTGTCCATTGGTTGTGTGAAAATATCTGCATCTGACTTTTTCACCTGCTTAGTGGGTCTTTAAGTGAGTAGTCATGATAGGTCTCTTTTTGTGAGAGCTCCATAGCCTCTGTAAGAGTTTCAGGCCTTAGGGCCTCCCCTTGAGCTGGATCCCACTTTGGCCCTGTCACTGGACCTTCTTTTCCTGAGGATCTTCTCCATTTTCATTCCTAGAGTTCTTTCAGACAGGAGCAATTATGGGTCAGAGTTTTGACTGTGGGATGGCAAACCCATTTGTCAGTTGATGCCCTGTCTTTCTGCTGGAGGTGGGCTCTACAAGTTCACTCTCTCCATTGTAGGGCATTTCATCTAAGGTCCCTCCCTTTGGCTCCCTAGAATCTCTCAACTCCCAGGTCTCTGGAACATTCTGGAGGGTACCCCCTGCCATCCTCCTACCTCCTGAGGTTTGATTTGTATTTCCCTGATTACTAAGGACTTTGAACATTTCTTTAAGTGCTTCTCAGCCATTTGAGATTCCTCTGTTGTGAATTTTCAGTTTAGTTCTATACCACATCTTTTGATTGGGTTGTTTGGTTTTAGGATGGTTAGCTCCTTGAGTTTGTTATATATTTTCAATATTAGCCCTTTAATATTGTAGGGTTAGTGAAGATTTTTTTCTCAATTTGTAGTTTGCTGATTTGTCTTATTGATTTGTCCTTTGCCTTACAGAATCTTTTCAATTTCATGAGGTCCCACTTGTCAATTGTTGCTCTTAAATATAAGCCATTGCTGTTCGGTTCAGGAAGATTTCCCCTGTGCCAATGAGTTTAAGGCTCTTTCCCACTTTCTCTTCTATTAGATTCAGAATATCTGGTTTTATTATGAGGTCCTCGATCCACTTGAACTTGAGCTTTTTCAAGGTGACAAATATGGGTCTGTTTTCATTTTTCTGCATATAGACAATCAGTTAGGCCAACAGCATTTATTGAAGATGCTTTTCTCTTTACATTTTATATGTCTGACTTCTTTGGCAAAGATCAAGTGTCCAAAAGTGTGTGGTTTTATTTCTGGATCTTCAATTTTATTCAACTGATCAACATTTCTGTCTCTGTAACAATACTATGCAGTTTTTATCACTATTGTTCTGTAGTAAAACTTTAGGTCAGTTATGGTGATTCTCCCATCTATTCTTTTATTGTTAAGAATTGTAAACTATTCTTGTTATCCAAGCAACTAATTCACTAGAAATAACACATTCTTTTCTAATGTTTTCCATTTTTTATTTTCAATCTTATAATTACTGATTTCTTTGCATCTTGAATTTGTAAGAAACTTGAGGTCTCCTTTTACCCCTATGTAAATAACTTGCAGATTACAGCATTACATATGGCAAGCAAACACAGATTACAATTGGTGTGCTAAAGTGATATGCATTATGAAAAATAATAATTGCTAGGTATGATTTTAATATTTTTATTTTTCAAATTAAAATAAGTTTCGTTCTGTGTCCAGAAGTTTCCTCATAGTTGTCCACTGTTTCATTCCCTTATATCTTTTCTTCCTATCTACCAGAATTTTCCTTGAGTTTTGACAGGAGTCAAGTAACACAGCCACCCCACTTAACATGAATAGCCAAAGCCAGTGCTTCTCTGGACTTGATGAGTGTGAGTCTCGGTAGAGTAGAAATAAATAATTTTAGAGATTACTAACATTTGTTTAAAGAAAGGGATTATCTTTGGTAAATTTTTGTTTTGTTAATTACTGCAGAACTTGATGTTTTATTTGAATTTTCAATGTCTCCCTTTGTATATTTCGACCTACACTATATTTAGCACTTAAAATATTATAAAGTCTGCATTAATGTTTCAAATATGCAAGAATAATCATATACTCTAGAGTCTATCTTTATCTTTATTAATTCTTTTGTCTCTCTTTGAGTGATTGGATTTGGCCTGTTCAATAGTTTTATAAAGATTAAAAACTTATTCTATGCTATGAATTACCTAAGCTTATATTTAAACAACTGCCTTCCAAATGCATTTGTGTTTAGATACATGAGTAGTAGTTTGATTAATTACATGGATTGTGTTCTGTTTTTATAAAGCTTTCTAGAAGGAATTAAATATATGGGATATATATGTATTTACTGTTACATTGGTTTTAAATTTTCCCTCAGTTATCACAATGGGTAATCTTGTTTTTCAAGTTAACTGCAACAGAATCAACTAAAACACAAGCTGCTGGACAACCCAGTACAGTATTTTATTTTTATCAAATTGTTTGTTCTATGAAGATCCAGATTAAATAAGAGTCACGCTATATAGTATCCTTTCAGGTTAAAGGACCATGGAAGAAGAAAATTTTTTTTTTGTGGTTGCTGTTCTATATAGCTGGTAAGGTTATCTATCCTTTTATACTTCTAGAGTCTTACAATACAAACTGAAGAGCATTAAACCTCTAGGAACCAGTCAGAACTTCAGTGACAAAATAAGATTTCTGACACATCCAACCTCAATGACTGAACAGCACCAGATTCCCCATCTTCTAAGCATGACTTAGCCATTCCTGAATTATCCAGACCACATTCTCTAGACCAATCAAAAAAAAACTATTTTAATGTACATATTCATTCTATCAGTTTTGTTCTATTAGAGTCCCATAGCTAGTGCAGAGTGTGGTACAAGGAATTTTTCTGTAAAAACAGAATTGGAAGATTAAATTTCTCTAGTAGGCTTGCTAATATGTAATTGTAGATGATTGATCTTGTGTTAGGGAGAATACTGAAAGTTCAATTGATAAAATATTTGAAAGACTTATCAAAAAATGTCTTGTGATAAACAAGTAATGCAGTGACTATGCATAAAACTTTTGACAAGTTTTGAAAAACTGAAGAAATCAATAATTCTGGCTGATTGCTTCTAAGAACTCTACATAAACTATGAACATGGTTTTGAAATTAACTGGCTTTAGAATCTAAACATTAAGAATCTAAATGTTTCTCAGAGTAACTGGAATAGAACCTTCTCTTCAGAGCCCATAGTTGTTACAATGGCCAAACACATGTTAAGTAGTCTTTCTCTTGGATCCTTATATTGTGGGAAATATTAAAAAAAGTCCATGGAGCAATACCATGTCCCTTCAGGGTTCTGCTCCATGTGACCCCAGCTCCCCAGCAGTCCTGCCAACCTGGCCATATCTCTGGTGGGGTCCTGCGAGTTCATCTCACTTCCAAGCAATGCCCCATACACCCATGGTCTGCCAGTTCACCATCCAATCACCTGGTAGAAGCATGACAATTAATGCTTGATTAGTTAGCCAATTAGATTTATGTATATTATAAACACAATTACAAGATGCCAAAAGATAATTTAAAAGTCAATTGAAAATAAATATAGCTTTATCCCAATATTTATAACCTTTCAGTAACATCACATCTGAAGCCATCTCTATTCCTTCCTTTCTTTTTTCTGTGACTTCTATCTCCACATCTCCTAGCTCTACTTCCCCATTCCTGTACAATCACAGGCCTTCTGCTGTCCCAATGTGATTCGGCAAGAAATATCCACAACATTCTTATATGTGTTTAATATCACCACAGACACCCTTAAATTTTACAACTCAAAATTAATCTTAGTTTTTACAGTTCTTAATAGGATATATTTTCTAATTAGTCAGAACACATCCTTCAAAGTTTATCAGCCATAACAATAGCTTTACTATTTAAGGTTGTGCTGCTAATATGTTTGCTTTTTCAACGTTTTAGCCTATTTTAAAAACAATTTCTGTCTTTATTTTTTCCATTGAAAAATACTTCCAACAAGATATATTGATTCTAGATTTACCTTCTCAAAACTTTCCCCAGATAATCCTTATCCCCCCACCCACTTAGTTCTATGATCTCTCTTTCACTTCCCCATGAGAAAAAAAATATGGAGAGACACATATACAAGCACCTATTCCAAATGCAGCGTGATGTCTAGTACTATTTTTTATTTTGTTTTATCATATGCTTGGTAACACTGCTACTTAAAATTCTATACTTAGCAAAATAAACTTCTTATATCAGTATCATAGATTATACACTGCTATTTTATTTATATCATCTGTTTGCTCATGTGTACCTTTTACTATTACCACATGTGGAAATAAGTTTTTCATAAAGAAGGAAATATTGCCCTATATTATGCTTATTAATTTTTGGATTTGGACCATATAAGTAATTATTTTCCTCTGATATTTAAGTGCTTAATGCTTCAAAATTTCAATTGTTGGGGCAATTATCTTTATTATTTTATGAATGAGTCTGTATACTGCCATATGCAAATAATCTTTGATTCAAAATTACCAGTTTTGAGAATATTTAAATGCCTTCTAATTGAAGGATGATAAATTATTTCCAATTCTTTTAAATAAAAGTCTTACATAGGCAAGAACATTTATTTTTCTAAGTGGATTTAGGCATATTTTTAGGAGAATTGCAAATTACTTTGATTAGAATTCCAATAAATATAGAAATTTACTGAAGTATACACGGCATCACTGCATATAACATTTAACTTACCAGAAGCTAAAAGCTGTTTTTTAAGAAGTTGTGTTTCTTATCTTTACTATCCTGAATATTTGAACACCACTATACTCATAAAAAACTTTTGCTCCTTGTGTTGTAATATCACTTGGCTTTTTTTTTTTTTTCAAAGCCTTATCGCAGTTCTCCCACTCCCCCTTCTCTCTTCTCTGCTGACTCATCAGTATTTTCCTAATCTGGTGTTTTCTTCCTGGTGTATATTACTTTGACTTTATATAGTCTACTTACATATTTGATTTCACCTATTGCTACATAATAATAATAATTATGAACATTCTTTCAGTCTTACACATTCAGTTACGCATTCAGCATTTCTAATCAGTCTCAACAGCTCATAAAACTTAAATGCATTATCTCTGAAAGCTGAGCCCTTATCCTCTTTATGTTGATTAAGTCCATTATTCCTCCTGTCTTATAAACTACAAATGTGAAAGTAAATCTAGACCCTTCCTTCGTTCATATAAATAATTATGCCACATTTCCTGTTCTACTAAATAAAAAGATCTCAAGGCTCAGCTTTTTTGTTTGTTTTTACTCCCTTTCTTACTTTAAAAATATTCTTGAGACTTATCATTGTGATTTTATAAATATATTCCTTGAATATATTAAAATTCATTACTAAAATGTTGCAAGTTGTACTGCCCAAACTTCAAAAATTCTGTTTGTCAAAATGACTTCTAAGCATGTTTTTCAAAATGATTGTCTGTCCTGTACTGAAAAATTAAGAGGAAACCTACTTTTGGCCTCACTCATCACTAAATAGCACTTTAAAGATTGCTATTTTTTTTACCTGGTAATTAAAGAATTGAGTCATATGGAAGAAACTCTAAAGGAGATAATCAATATTTATATATAATTAAAAAATTGTGGTCACTGATTGGCTTAACACAGGACAAGGATGACAAATTGATATAATGCTTACATAATCACAATTATGAAGCAATTTTATTTGATAATATTTACATATGAAATGTCAGAAACTAAAAATGAGTATGCTCCAATTTTCTTCCCATCATCCATGCTAGTATTCTTGACAGTATAGACAAAGAAGCAAATTATTTGTCTGAAATACTTGTGTTAAGACATTATATAACTTTTGCTTCAGTTATTTTTTTATCCCTGTTTCCAAGTCTTTTATCTGCAAGAAGGGTGCACTAACAGAAATCCTCTCATAGAATAAAACTCTATAAGACAAAGTTCTAGAAGTCTAGTTCATAAAACTTCCATATACAAATTCTAGTAGAACTCTTACTGTTTATTTAGCATCTATACTTTTACAACCCTATTTCAAGTTTATCCAAGACTTCTTGTTTTCAAAATATTATGAGCTCCATTAACAGTTGCTATGGTTGTTCAGTTATGGACAATTCTGATCCCTCCTCTCCCAAACACTTGTGCAGAGCACTTCCTGGAGTTAAACCAAATGTTTTCTGAGTACATAAATTCCACATTAGTCATTTTTCAGCCCACCAAATGCTGTAGTTTAGAAAAGTAAACACCCTGTCGATGTGTTAAAAATATTCATCAGTGTATTAATCTATTTTGCTTTGCCTGAGCATCCTTATGAGATGTAAAGGGTAGTTGCATTAACTGCCCTAAAGGGCTCATGATATGCTTATCTGAAAGATATGGATCATTGAAGATAGTCTCAAAGGCAATTGTCTTAAACTACACATATTAGTTATATAGAACAAAAGGAAACCAGTGAGTTTACAGAGAGGGTACGAGGATAGTTAAGGCTACATAGAGTAACCCTATCTCAAACACAAAAAATTAAAAAAAAAAACTCATAAAGAAACCAGTTTTAATTTTATGGACATTAGAAATACAACAGATGCCTTATTTATTTTTCCTAATGGCAAGGAAATAACTCGTTTACTCTAAATAACTTTTCTTACAAAAAATCAAGTTTGAAAAAAGAATTTGAAGTCTTCGATTTCATTATTATTCTTTTCTTGAAACATTAAGCATCTCTATTACTCTAGCTTGTGACTTTTCCTCAGGAAAATGTTAAGAGTAGGAGAAAATAATTTCCAGTGTATTTTCCATGATCAAATCAGTTAATGTGTGGTCACTTATGATATAAAGCAGCCCAGTACAATTGTGTTCTGAATCAAACAGGAAAAGTAACTAAAACTATAACTTGGTGGAAAATTCAGTCTTCAAAGTGAGTTTTCATTTTCCACAGGATTTTATGTTCAGATTCTGACAAGAGTTGACTGAACTAATTTTCACTTATTAGTGCAAGTAGAAGTAACCTGATTAACTGAAATTCACTGTAATAACACAGTTACTGGATGTATTTTTTCATTTTAGGTTTTTATTATTAAATATTTTATCTATTTACATTCTAAATATTGTCTCCCTTCCCCTCTCCTTTCTGCCAGTCTCCCCACCTAATCTCCCACAACATGGCCTCTAAGAGAGCCATTCACTCACTCATGCCTCACCACTTTAGCAACCCCCTATGCCTGGTTATCAAACCTCCACATGACCCACAGCCTCCCCTCCCATTATTGTCAGACAAGGCCTCTGCTACATATGAATCTGGAACCATGAATCTTCCCTGTACACTCCGTGATAGGTGGTCTAGGCCTTGGGAAAATTGGGTGGCCCAGTTAGTTGACATTGTTCTTCAAATGGGGTAGCAATCTCCTTCAGCTCTTCATCCATTTTCCTAACTCTTGCATTGGGGTCCTGGGATCAATCCAATGGTTAGCTGTGAGTATCTGTATTTGTCTTAGTCAGGTGCTAGCGGAGAATCTCAAAGAACAACCATATCAGGCTCCTATCTGCAAGCATATATTGGCATCGGCAATAGTGTCGGGTTTGATGTCTGCAGATGAAATGGATTGCACAGGGAGGCAGTCACTGAATGGCCTTTCCTTCAGCCTCTGCTCCATTTTTGTCCCTATATTTCCTTTATGCAGGGACAACTTTTTTGAGATGGGTGGGTGACCCTATCCCTCCCCTGGGGGCCATGTTTATCTACTGGAGATGGTCTCTTCAGGTTCTATATACTCACTGTTGTGTATTTTGGCTAATGTCATCCCCATTAGGTCCTGGGAGCCTCTTGTAAGCCTGCCATCTGGGACTTTCTAGTGGTTCCCCAAGTTCCCTTCCTTCCAATGCTATTCATTTCTATTCTTTTCCTGGCCCTCTATACTTCTCTCCTGTGTCTTCCCATACCTGGTCCTGCCTGCCCCTGACTTTTTTTCCTCTTCTTCCTCTCTCACACCCAAATCTCTCCCTCCTTTTGTCTGCCATGATTATTTTGTTCCCACTTCTAACTGGGATTGAAGCATCCACACTTGTGCCTTCCTTCTTGTTAAGTTTCATATGGTCTGTGAGTTGAATCATGCGATTTCTGAGCTTCATATGGTCTGTGAGTTGAATCATGCGATTTCTGAGCTCATATCAGTGAGGACATGCCATATATGTCCTTTGGGGTCTTGGTTACCCCACTCAGGATGATATTTTCTAGTCCTCTTGATTTGCCTGCAAAATTTATGAAGTCACAATTTTTAATAGATGAGTAGTATTCCATTCTATTAAGGTACCACATTTTCTGTTTCCATTCTTCCAGGGACATCTGAGTTGTTTTGAGATTCTGGCTATCATAAATAAGGTAGCTATGAATGAAGTGGAACATGTATCCTTGTTATATGTTGGAGCATCTTTTGGTTATATGCCCAATGTTGGTATAGCTGGGTCTTCACTTAGAACTATTTCCAAATTTCTGAGGAACTACCAGATTGGTTCCTGTTATTTTTGTTGTTAGAGGTAGTATGATGTTTATGTTGTTCTCTTCTTTTTGGTTTGTTGTGAGATGATTAATTTCTTGGTTATTCTTTGGTGTAGTTTCCCTCCTTGCATTGGAGTTTTCCTCTAATCATCATTTGTAGGGCTGGATTAGTGGAAAGATATAGTTTTAAGTTGGTTGGACTATCTTGGTATCTCCATCTATGTTGCTTGAGAATTTTGCGGGGTATAGCAGCCTGGGTTGGTATTTCTGATCTCTTAGGGTCTACATGGCATCTATCCAAGATCTTCTGGCTTCTGAGAAGTGTGGGGTAATTTTGATAGGTCTGCCGTTATATCTTTCTTGGCTTTTTCCCCTTACTACTTTTAATATTCTTTCTTTTTTTCTTTATCTTTAGTGTTCTGATTATTATGTGACTAAAAGAATTTCTTTCCTGGTCCAATCTATTTGATGTTGTGTAGGTTTTATGTACGTTTATGGCCATTTCTTTAGGTTAGGGAAGTTTTCTGTGATATAGTTAAAGATGTTTTCTGTGAATTGAATTGTATTGGAATTCTTCACTCTCCTCTATTCATATTATTCTTAGGTTTAGTCTTTTCATTGTGTCCTGAATTTTCTGGGTTGTTTTGGGTTAAGAGAGTTTTGCACTTTGTATTTTCTTTGATGGTCATTTCAATATTTTCTATGGTATCTTCTAGGCCTCAGATTCTTTCTTTTATCTCTTATATTCTGTTGGTAATGCTTGCATCTGATTCCTGATCTCTTTCCTATGTTTTCCATCTCCAATGTTGTTTTCCTTTGTGATTTCTTCATTATTTCTGTTTCCACTTTTAGATCCTAGATGATTTTGTTCAATTATTTCACCTGATTGATACTGTTTTCCTGTATTTGTTTAAGGGATTTATGTGTTTCAACTTTAAGAACTTCTACCTGTTTACCTGTGTTCTCCTGCACTTATTTTTTCAGTTTTTTTTAATTGGATATTGTCTTTATTTACATTTCAAATGTTATCACCTTTCCCAGTTCACCTGCCTCCTGGAAATCCCCATCCCATCCTCCTTCCCCCTGCTTCTATGAGCGTGTTCCTCTACCCACCCCACTCCCACATCCCTGCCCTCAATTCTCCTGCTCTGGGCAAGGCCCTCTCCTCCCACTGATGCCTGACAAGACAATCCTCTGCTACATATGCAGCTGGAGCCATGTGTACTCCTTGGTTGATGGCTTAGCCCCTGGGAATTCTTAGAGTTATATCCTTAAAGTCCTCTATCATCTTCACAAGATGAGATTTTAGGTTGAATCTCTCTTTTAAGGTGTGTTAGGGTATCCAGGGCTTGCTGTGGTGAAAGAACTGGGTTTTAATGATGCCAAGTGGCATTGGTTTCTGGTGCTTATGCTCTTGTGCTTGCCTCTCACCATCTGGTTATCTCTGGTGTAAAGGGGTTTTGCTATCTCTGATTGGAACCTGTGGTTCCTGTAAGGCTAATCATGATGGTTCTCCATCAGTCAGGCTGTGTCTGGGTGTGGGAGGAAATCTGGAACACATGATCTGTGAGTCTGTGAGCATGGTTGTGAAGGACCTCCTAGGAGTCAAGTTGTCTCTGGGTATAGGAGAGGTTCTTGGGCCTGGATCTGCCCCGGAAGTGGTACAGTCTGTACTGAAAATGTGTTTCTGATAGAGCAGATAGGTCCTGTGTCTGCTGAGCCCTGTGGAGTTCCCAGTTAGGCCAGACATTGGATCAGGGGTGTCTCACCTGTGGGTGGTTATTAAGAACCTTCTGGGAACCAAGTTGTCTCTGTAAGCCTGGTTGTGATATACTTCCTTGGAATAATGCTGTCTCTGGGTATCAGATTATGATATTTTATTTTAATGAATTAGAGCCTGAAACAGAGCTTGGGTATTTGTTTATATACCATCTAAGTATCTTAGGTTAGAATGATTTACTTGAAGTCATCTAACATTTGCTTGAGAGAGGCGATTAAATAAAAACTTAGAGAAGTTTGGGCAATAAGAAATGAATAACATCAACTATTCCAAAAACTAAGCTATTGGACAGATCCTGCTACCATTAAGTTTTTTTATTATTAAAATGGAGAGACCTTGGGGAAAGGTGGCATATGTCATCTCTCATATCTCATTAAAAGTAAGTTAAATATAAAGTGACAATACCATTTGCCTGGAGAAGAAAGATCCTAAATATAAACAATAGAGAAACAATGGCAATTTCAACTGTGTTCTTTTTGATAAACATATGGTACAATATTTCTGGAACAGGGTGTTGCCTTGTTGTGTTCTTAAACATGAACTTTCTTCACTTTAATGTTTGCCAAGGAAGATATCTGTGAAGATTTCAAAGAGAAAACACAGAGCCTACAAATACATGTGGTAATCAGGAAGATGTAGAACTGAATTGAGGCGTACTACAAAATCATTAAGGCTGTCTGAGCCTCACTTCCACATTCTTTTTCATATCTGTCTCCTAATGTTTATACTTCATAACTTTTTTTTAAAAAATCTTTATTTTTAATGAGGGATATTTAAAAAATTGTTTTGTTAATTTACATTCCAAAATTTGTTCCACTTTCTGGTCCCGCCTTCCTGAGTTCTTCACCCCATCACTCCATCTGTGACTCTGAGAGTATGCTCTCCAACCTGCCTACCCATCCCCACCTCATCGCCACAAAATCCCTCTTCCCTAGAGCTTCAAGTTTCTACAGAATTAGGTAGAACCTCTCCCACTGAAGCTAGACAAGACACTCTTCTGCTACACATGTGCCAAGAGCAATAGACTAGCCCATGGTTTTTGGCTTAACCTTTGGGAGCCCTGAGGGGTCTGTGTTATTTGACACTGTTGTTCTTCCTATAGGGTTGGAACATCCCTCAGTTTTTGCAGAACTTCCCATAACTCTTCGATATGGATCCCTGCCCTCAATCTAATGGCAATCTAATATAAACTGCATTTGTCTCAAGTCAGCTGCTGGTAGAGACTCTCAGAGGATAACCATACCAGGCTGCTGTCTGTAAACACAATATGGCATCAGTAATAATGTCAGTGTTTGGTGAGCATTTAAGGGACTGGATCCCAAGTTGGGCATATCGCTGGGTAGCCTTTCTTTTAGTCTCTGCTCCATTTTTGTTCCTGCGTTTACTTTAGATAGGAACAACACAAGGTTTAAATATTTGAAGATGAATGGATGCCCCCCTGCCTCAACTGGGGGACATGTCTATCTACTGGAGGTGGTCTTATCAGGTTCCATCTCCCTACTGTCGGGCATTTTAGCTAATGTCATCCCCATTGAGTACTGGTAGCCTCTCACATTCCAGATCTCTGGGACTTTCTAGAACTTTGCCAGTCTCCAACTCCCATTGCTGCATATTTTGATTCATTCTGGTCTTCTGAGCATCTTTCCTATCTCCCCCAATACCTAGTCATCGTCCTTGTTTTCCCCTCACTCTCCCCACTCCCAGCAAGATTCCTTCCTTCCTCTGCCTCTGATTATTTTGTTCCCCCTTCAAAGTGGGATTAAGTATCCATACTTGGGTCTTCTTCTTTTTAAGCTTCCTATGGTCTGTGGGTTGTATCATGAGTATTCTGAACTTTTTTGCTAATATCCACTTATCAGTGAGTACATAACATGCATGTCCTTTTTGCTCTGGGTTACCTCACTCAGGATGATATTTCCTAGTTTCATCTATTTGCCTACAAAAGTCATGATGTCCTGAATTTTAATAGCAGAATAGTATTCCATTGAGTAAATGTACCACATTTTCAGTATCATTCTTCAGTTGAGAGACATCTGTGTTGTTTCCAGCTTCTGACTAATACAAAAAAGGCTGCTATGAACATACTGGAGCATGTGTGGTTGTGGTATGGTGGAGCATCTTTTGAGTATATTTTCTGGAGTGATATAACTGGGTCTTCAGGAAGAATGATCTCTAATTTTTTGAGGAACTGCAAGAATGATTTCCAGAGTGGTTATACAAGTTTGCAATACCACCAGCAATTGAGGTATATTCCTCTTTCTCCACAGTCTCATCAGCACATACTGTCATTTGTGTAAAGTAGAATCTCAGGGTCCATGTGGATCAAGAACTTCCACATAAATCAGATACACTGAATCTAATAGCAGAGAAAGTGGGAAAGAGCCATCAATGCATTGGCACAGGGGAAAATTTCTTGAACAGAACACCAATGTCTCAGGTTCTAACATCAGCTACTGACAAACAGGATATCATGAAACTGATCAGCTTCTATAAGGCAAAGGACACTGTCAGTAGGACAAAACAGCAACCTACAGATTGAGAATATAATCCTCCCTAACTGTAATTCTGTTGAGAACTCCAGGAAGTTAAGACTCCAAAAATCCAAATAACCCAAATTAAAAAAAAAAAAAAAGGATACTGAGCTAAAGAAAGAATTCTCAAAAGTGGAATATAGAATCGCTGTGAAGCACTTAAAGGAATGGTCAACATTGTTAGTCATCAGGGAAATGCAAATCAAAACAACCCTGTGATTCTACTTTATAATCATTCTTAGAATGGAGATGAATATGATTTTATCTATATATCATAATAGTTCATATTTTCAACACTGGCAAATCATATATATTTTATAAGCAAATAATAAAATAAGTCATTTATTCATCCAAAACTCAGTATTTGTTTTTAAAATTTTCCCGTGTATTCTCTACATATGAGGAAATTTTCTGTACTTTTTTATCTGGAGACTAAAGTTCTTAATGTTATTTCTTTATTCAATAATAAGCAAATAAACAGAATGAACACATATAGCACATTAATGGAACTTTCTAGGCAAGAATCTTCAATTTCATATTATTAGAGTAATTAATTGCCATATGTATATTATTCAGTTTTTATAAATTTTCTGTAATTGAACATGGAAAGAACACACATAAAAATGATTAGATATGAATTTCTGCAATATGCACTGCATTTCTCTGTGATGGATGGTATTTCAAATAACAAAGACTTAAATATTACACTCTGTAGAAACCCATTTTACTAGAAAAATTATTGGTTTACGCTCTTAATATTTTGAGTTTATTACTAGTAACATGCATATTTTTATATTATACATTAAATATTATATAATTGCACATATATTACAATCTCTATAGAAAATTTCTGGATAAGTCCATAATTCCTCACATAAAATTAATCTTTGCCTTTTCTCTGAAGTATTAAATATAAAATGTGCCTATTAGCAAATATAGATTTGATTAACCTGAATTCAATTGTGTCTGTCTAAGCAAAAATATACATTCAATCTGCATGTGATTAGTTTGTTTTTCATAATTATTTTCTTTTTTTTTTTTGCTATATCTCTGACAAATATCTTTTTTTTTAATTTTCTATATTCTTTATTTACATTCCAAGGATTTCCCCTTTCCAGGTTCCCCCCTCCCCAAAGGTCCCATAAGCTCTCTTCCCTCCCCCTGTTCCCCAGTCAACCCCTCCTGCTTCTCTGTCCTGTTATTCCCATACACTGCTGCATCCAGTCTTTCCAGGACCAGGGGCCTCTCCTTCCTTCTCCTTGGGAATCAACTGATATACGAATTGTGTCTTGGGTATTCCGAGCTTATTTTCTTTGTATTCTAAAATTTCTCTGGATTTTTTTTCTAGAACTTAAAATACTGGTTTTCAGTTTTACAAGATTTAGTTTGCTCATGGAATATTTGAACATGTTTATTGTCCTTGGTATTTTCCTCAGAAAAAGAATGGTTTTGAGTTTTTCTTTCACAGTAGTCATTCTAAGTCCTATTAATAGCTTACATTTTAAATCATAATTTTTTTACATTTATTATCATCATTTTATAATCACCTCTTTTAGAACGTCATAAGTGTTTGATTCTATTCTCTTCCCTTTCCTAGTCTTTCCTGATTAACTTCCCCTACCATACCTACCAATTTTGCAATCTGCTCTCTCTCCCTATTATTTAGCACCTCAAGACTAATTTCTTTTGTTCAGTGAAAAACTTCCTCCAACAAGACCACACCTTCTAATTCTTCTAATATTTTCAAATGGTACCAATCCCTAGTAACTAAACATTGAAATATGTAAGCTTAAGAGGGTCATTCATATTTGAACAACCTCATATATATATATATATATATATGTATAAATATACATATATATGTACATATGTTTATTATACAATCATAATTCTGATCATATACATCAATGTAGAAGCAGAATTCAGATATTCATATTATTTGCTTATACTCAGAGATATTTATTATTGAAAAGTGCTACTTATTTCTAAACAAATAGTTATCTAAACTAGGCATAGAGGTCATGTTTGTAAATTAGAAAAGAATAACAATTAAACTAAAACAAAAGTAAGAGAAGTTGTTCAACCAAATAAAGCAAGACTTTTTTTTCTGTGCAGAATTCTACCAACTTTGAAAGAAGAGCTAATACTAGTACTCCTCAAAGTTTTCTAGTGAATATAAGTAGAAGAAACATTTGCAAACTAATTTCATGAGGCCAGCGTCACATTTATACCCAAACCACAGGAAGAAGTAACAAAGAGGAAATACTGACCATTTCCCTCATGAAATTTTATGCCAGTATCCTCAATAAAATATGTGTAAACTGAATACAAGAACACATCAAAAGATCATTCACCATGAACAAGTAAGTTTCCAGCCAGAGATAAAGGGCTGGTTCAATAAATGCAGATCTGTCAAAATATTTCACCATATAAACAAATTGAGAAGGAAAACTCTCACATGATCATCTCAATAGATGGTGAAATGCCTTTAAAAAAATTCATAAGATCTTGGAGAGTTCAAAGTTTTCAAAAGACATTTATAAGCCTTAAAAATAACCACTCACAGAAAACCATAGTGGTTTGCAACACCATATGAAGAACAACAATATTAACCAACTAGGTACCCCAGAGCTCCCAGGACTTTAAAGTATCAACCAAAGAATACACGTAGAGGGTTGCATGACTCTAGCTGCATATGTAGCAGAGGGTGGTTTTGTCTGTAATTAAAGGTAAGGGAGGCCCTTGTTGCTGTGAAGGCTTGATGCCCTAGCATAGGGAAATGCTAGGGCTCTGGGGGCTGGAGTGGATGGGTGGGTAGGGGAGCACCTTCATGGAGGCATGGGGGATGGGGTTTCATGGGGGGTTCTAGGAGAGAAAACAGGGAAGGGAAATAACATTTGAAATGCAAATTAACAAAATAACCAATTAAAAAAAAGAAAACCAATACTCAACATCACATTAATGGAGAGAATTTCAAAGCAATTCTGCTAAAATCAGAACCAAGTCAAGGCTATTTTTCCAAATCTATTCAATAGAGTACGTGAAATTCAAGCTGAAGCAAGAAGACAAGCAAAGGATATGAAGAACATACAAACTACAAAGTACGAATAAGAATGGCTAAGATCAAAACCCCAGGCAACAACACACATTGGTGAGGATGCAGAAAAAGGGAAACACTCCCACACTGGTGGAGAGATTGTAAACTGGTACAACCAATCTGGAAATCAATCTGGAGTTTCCTCAGAATAGTAGAAATAGATCTACCTAGAGACTCAGCAATACCATTAATGGTAATATACCCAAAAGATGGCCCACCAGGCCAGAGGAGCATGTGTTCCACTGTGTTCATAATGACCTTGTTTGTGATATCAAGAAGCTGATAACAACCCAGATGTCCTATGACAGAAGAATGGACACAGAAAATGTGGTTCATTTGCACAATGGAATACTACTCAGCTATTAGGGATGAGGATATCCTGAGTTTTGCAGGCAAATGGATGGAACTAGGAAATATACTATTGAGTGAGGTAACTCATACACAAAAGGTCATGCATGTTATGTACTCACTAACAAGTAGATATTAGTCAAAAATAAAAACATACAGAGTACCCAAGATAGAATCCACAGACCTCAAAATGATAAACAAGCTGAATGGCCCAAGTGAGGACACCTCAGTCACAATTGGGAGAGAGAAGAAAGCAATCGCAAGGGGCAAGGAAAGGAGAGACATTGGAGAGAAAGGGACTAGGGGTGGAGGAAGAGGGGAACATGATCTAGTATTGGGTAGGAGAATAGGATTGAAGCCCTGAGGGTCAGCAGAAAGAATGGAAACAGGAAACATCAGGAGATAGAAGATTAAGGGTAAAACCAAACGCTACTGGTCTTAAAAAAATGTAATGATAATTAATTAATTTATTGTGTATACAAAATATGCTAAATAAATATTATATAACCAATCTAAAAGATGTTTCACTGAGAAGGTAAACAAGATAAAGAGATATTGCTCTCAGTATTCAGTAGAACAAAAGGGAGAAAACTAAACAAAAGACTTTAACAAAATTGGGAAAACTTAAAGGGAGGACTTTAAAATTCTGTAGTCTTTTGAAATTTAAAGGAAATGGCCATTTTTATAGATATATCCTAGTTCCCAAAATTAAAGCAAGATGATATCAACATCTAAACTGACTATGGTTATTGCCATTGGCTTCCCCCTAAAGACTGAAGATTAATTCCCTACTGTGGAAAACATCAAGCAAGTTGAACAAATGATCAAGTGAATCTAAACTGGATCAGATCAGAAAGCAACTTTGAGGACTGGACAATGGAAGAGAATACGCTAATATTGATACTTCCAAAGGAGGAAAGCAACTGATATTCCCACATACCTGTGAAACCTCTGAACAAAAACAGCCAACATGTACAGCAACCCTAAGGATGTGATAACAGAAATAATATTTGACAGTAAGCAATAGCTCTCTAATTGGACTAAATTGATGATCAAAAAGAGGGAAATCATCCCTGGTACATGAATCTTAGAGACAAACCTACAAACTCCACTTTTCTAAACCAACATAATTCCTAACTGCATTCATGGTTATATCCACAGATATTTATAGCATTCATCTGATATCAAATAAGTTTCCTTGTGCAATAGAAGGAAAGCATTACAGAAAACCAATGGTCAAAATTCATGAAACAAGCAATCAGAGCATGCCCACCTTTAGTGGACACATACACAACAAAATCTTGCATCTAATATTCAGGTAGCCCAGGAATATCAGATAAAAATTCTGTAAGAGATAAAGGTAAGGGTATCTGGTGTGAGGGTCTATCTGTTATGAAAGAATTAGGAACATCACCCCATTTCTTAAAAGTTAACATGATACCATATTTTGCTTATCTTTTATTTGTCCCTAATATCATACAGGCTTCAATAATTCTGTCTTTCCTTTTTATCATAATCTCTACTCTGCTGAGCACAAATTTTGAATCATTGTATAGAATATCATTAATATGGATTTTTTTTTTTTTTTTTTGGTTTTTCGAGACAGGGTTTCTCTGTATAGCCCTGGCTGTCCTGGAACTCGCTCTGTAGACCAGGCTGGCCTCGAACTCAGAAATCCGCCTGCCTCTGCCTCCCAAGTGCTAGGATTAAAGGCATGCGCCACCACCGCCCGGATTTTTTGTGATTTTTAATGATCGAACCATGTTTATAAATTTCTTTCAAGAAAAAGAGAAATGATATCAGGTCCTTGTCATGAGGTCTTATTACAAAGTTTGATGTTGATGTGACTTATTCTTGTAGTGTTTTGACTTTAATCTGTGGGTGGAAAGAGTAACTGCCACCTTCCTTCACTGTAAAGTTGTTGTTTTCCCTTTGTAGTCAGTAATTATTTTTACAGTGGGGGGTCTAGAATACTCTATATTTCTTCTTAATTGTCAACATGTTCACATTAAATTTAGCACTCATCAATAGTTCTTGCTTGCAATAATTATTTCTGTCATATTTGTCTAAAGTTGATTTTCCACTTTCTTTTTTTATTAGATATTTGCTTTATTTACATTTCAAATGTTATCCCCTCTCCTCTTTACCCCTCTAAAAATCCCCTATCCCATCCCCCCTCTCTCTGCTTTCCAAGCCCCTCTCACACTTTCCTGACTTGGCATTCCCCTACACTGGGGCATCCAGTTTTCACAGGACTAATGACTTCTCCTGTCACTGATGTCTGAAAAGGCCATCTTCTGCAACATGTAAGATTAGAGCCATGGGTCCCTTTATGTGGAATCTTTGGTTGGTGGTTTAGTCCTTGGTTGCCCTGGGGGTACTGGTTGGTACATATTATTGTCCCTCCGGGGCTACAAACCTCTTTAGCTCCTTGGGTCATTTCTCTAGCTCCTCCATTGGGGACCCTATGATTTTTCACTTTCAATGAACATTTATTTACTACAATTCTACAGAAAAAAAATATTTTTTCTCCTATTTGTTTGTTATTTGCAACATTATGGAGAATATAATGATATTTTATTTTATTTAGATGTTTTTGTTTATGTGTATTTATGTCAATATGTAACCATGTATGAAGGTGACCATAGAGGCCAGAAGATGGCACTGTATACAGGAGGTGGTGAACTATCTAACATGAGTGCAATGAGTCAACTCTGGTCCTCTTCAAGAGCAGCAGCAGTTTTTAATCTCAGAGCTGTCTTTTCAGTCTTCTCATAGTGGTAAATTATTTAATAATATCAATATTTTTGTAAAATGATCTAATATTGAAATTTATCTCCTGTGTTCTTTTTAAAATGTTAATTTTAGAATGTTCTTTTCTTTTTATTTTTCTTCTTTAAGGAACAATATAATCATCTAGACATTTTTCTATTCTTGGTATCATATTGTTTTGATTTCCATCATGCCCTGGTTCTTTGAGAAAAGAACAATGCTTTGAAATTAAGTTTATTCACTTGCTATGGAAATGGTTTTTATTGAGCAGGCTGTCATTGCCCCTCCCCATGTCAAAAAGTGAAGTATGTATCTATGAACATTAGATCAATACCTGCAAGTCTTCATATTTTTATCTCTTAGAGAGTATGAACTATTAGTTCTTAGAGATGCTTTAATCCAGGAAGGTTGGTCTGGAGATATGCTTGCACTCTACTAAATTGATCACTATTAATAATTCAAGTAATTTACATCATAATAAAGGTATATTATTTAAATGTTATTTTTGAAAAAAATCTGAAAATTACTGTACAATTGAGAATGAAAATTAAATTCTTTCATTTTGTATTATTTAATGAGAAGGTTTTGACTAATACAGAGTTACTGAAGGAGTATTCTAGAGAAGAAATTCACAGATTCATAATCACAGAACTGTAATTACATGGCCAAGATGCTCATCAATACTGAGGCCTATCAATAGAGTTGAAAGTAAGCCATTTTAATGTAATGTAGTATGTTCAGTAATTTGTTGGGCTTGGTAATAAGTGCTAAGTACATTTACATATGTATTCTGCATAACCAACATTTGATTTACTTGTCACTTCTATCTCCCTTAAAAAAAGAAACCTATATGCAGATAAATTAAGCAAAGTTATCAAGAGTCAAACATCTTGGGAGACTGGAAATGTGAATCAAGGAACCTCACCAGGAGCTTCAGCTTTCAACCAGGACATGGATTAAGCATTGCATAAACATAAAGAAAAAATATGCACGTATTTATAGAGGGATTTTCTTTTCTCTGTTATCATATGCATTTTCTTCATAAATGACAAAGGCATTCCAAGGGCAAAGTGAAATGTAGTATTTTGTCAGATTTTCTGTTATCATTGTATACATCATTAACTCAGTTTACATCGAAATACTTCCAAAATCTATGAAGAAGTTGCGTGCTTGAAAACCAAGACTTTAAGTGAAATGTACAATCTAAAGTTTGATTCTAAGGAATCAGACTGTTTGGGTTATAATCTATATCAAATTGTCCAAATGATATATATTTTCCCTAAATATTTATTGGCAATGAACTTTAGTGTCTTGTAAATCCACAATGTGAGAAGTATTTCTAAACTACTCAGGACTCTAAACTACTCAATAAAACTTCTGAGTATTATATTATAAGTTTATTGAAGTCATAAATAGAAAACATTAAATATCCTTTATATTACTCCGTTAATCTTAGCTAATAAGTGATTATTTCAATTTAATAGAGTTGAGAATATTATATCTCCTGAACTGCTCTTAAATTAAAGAGAAAGTAGTCATGAAATCAGGTTGATGGTTTTTTTTTAAAAATCATGTGTTAAAGGTATTTGTAAACACATGAGTATTTATTATACTTAATGCATATTGGGCAGGTTTACAATTATTTTAACAGAAATTACTAAATTATAATCTACTTTCAAGTAACTTTTTATGTTTAATTCAAGATGAAGGTGATCATCTAAGAAAAGCAGGTGGGCTGACTGCAGATTCTTAGCTCTCCCTCCGATCCTCCAAATCTAATCCCCAAGTCTTATCCCCAGCTCTGCAGCAGACTACCTGCTACAGCCTCATTTCTCTTCTCCTTCTATCTCCAATGGATTCCTCACATATTTCCCTCCTAACTTCTCTCCCCCAACTCATTGCTTTATGCCAAACCACAATATCAGCATCCAGTCCCTATAAACCCACAGGTCACTCCAGACAGGAAAGCAAATATGCTAGTTATAGATATTCACATCTTACTTTATTCCCCCAGGTCCAACTCCCAGTCTCTTTCCAGGCTCTGTTACAGACCTTCTGCTGTGGCCTGTTTTCACTCTCAACCCTTACTCCTAAGAGAATAAACAGATCTTCAAGGAACACCCTGCTTTCTTCTTTCATTTAGACCTTCTCATCTCCCATTCCTATAACCCAATGACATTCCTAAATTTCAATTTACAATACCCAGAAAGGTGTTTTACCTGGAACTCCCTATTGCCACAACTACCAGGATCCCCAACAAATTCCTTGCCAGAAAACACACAGCCAGATACACTACACACTCCTAAAATCTAGAGAGGGCAGTGACAATAATATAATAGAACAAAATACACACCTAACAGAAAAGACCAGATGTTAGTACTTAGAATTACTATTTTCCCAAGGCAAGATACCTATATGCCAACCAAAAGGAATAACAAAGAACCAAACAAACAAACAAAAAAAGTACAGCCTGAAAAATGTTTCCACAAGAGGCCAGTAACCCTGCCACAGCAGGTATTGATAATTGTAAGATAGCTGAAGCATAAGAAAAAGAACTTGGCCTGGAGAGATGACTCGGTGATTAAGAGCACCGATTCCTCTTCTAGAATTCATGAGTTCAATTCCCAACAACAATAAGGTAGTTCACAACCATATGTATTGGGTTCTGATGCCTTCTTCTGGTGTGTCTGAAAACAGCAACAGTGTACTCATCTACATGAAATAAATAAATCTTTAAAAAAAGAAAAGAAAAAGATCTTAAAATAGAAATCTATAAAAACACAAACAGTACAATGAAATTAATAAAACAGTCCAAGACACGAAAGTTGAAACAGAATCAGCAAAGAAAACCAAAATGGATGAAATCCTGGAAATGAATAATTTAGGAAATCAGAGGCAAGACTCAACAACAGAATATAAGAAATGGGAAAGAAACTCACAAGCATTGAAAATACAGTAGAAAAAGTAAATAACTTGCTCAAAACACTTAAATCTAAAAATCTCCAGAAACAAAACATTCAGCAAATCGTGGATACTATGGAAATACAAAGCAAAAGTAATTGGAATTGAGGAAGGAGAAGAAAGACAGGGAAAGGCAGAGAAAATATGTGCAACAAAATTATAGAAAAAAATTGCAACCTAAATAAGGAGATATCTATCAAGATATTCTAAGGGTCCAAAAATCTCTGAAGACCCCAGACTCAGATTGTATGTAAAAACAAAGAACAATTATTCCGCCAAAAAAAAAAAAAATAGCATGCTCCTGTCACCATCCTTTCAGAATGGCAACACAGACAAAGACATTCAAATCCTTTTTATAACAAGACTGTTTAATTGCTTCTGAGATAATAGTCTTCTAAAACTTAGGGCACATTCCAAGGAGTTATAAAAACCATTAACTAAACATCAAAAGGAAAATATGCACTACAGGTACAAATAAAGGAGATAATCTATTGACTGTGTTTATTTATACAAAACTTCAAGGACAGCTTAGTCAAGTTTTTTTAACTTTCCATGAACCTATAAGCTAGTAACAAGTGATAAATATTTTGCCAGATAATTACTCCTAGTGGATATGCATGTGAACATCCTCTGTTATAAATCTCTTATTTAATTTATGACCTGAATTTATGTGCAAACTCTTAGTGATCTTTTTACCCTGTGATCACACACTCTGAAAATTGTACAAGTGCTGAGAACAAGGGGCAAAGACAGGCCTTCCTCCCTTTTCCTTTCTGAGACTTAGAGAATCACAATTCTCTGCTTACATAGAACAAAGGCCACTTTACTTAGCCACTCTTATTTTACTATGAGCTGCTATACCTGAGACTACAGCTTCTCACCTTAGAGTGAACCAGACAGGCAGATAAGGTGTGGAAGTGAAGTACCTTACACTTAGGATGAGTAGCAGATGGTCTATGGCCTAGTCTCTGAATGGAGACAAATATAGGATAAAAAAAGACCCTTCCATACAAGAAGCATAACAAACACCAAAATAGACTGGAACAGAAAAACCAAGCACCTTTGGCACATACTGATCAAAATACTAAACTCACAGAATAAAGAAAGAATAATATAAGCTGAAAGGAAAAAAAAAAACAAGTAACATAAAAATAGTAGGCTTATTAGAATCACACCTAAATTCCCAATGGAAATTTTAAAAATCAGAAGGGCTTAGACAGTTTGCTACAGATTTGAGAGACTATAGATGCTAGCCCACACTACTATACCCAGAAAAACTTTCAAATGAAATAGATGGTACAAGTCCATCCAATAGAAATACCAGAAGAAAAATTTCAACATAGATAATAACTAAATCCAAAAGACTCAGGGAATAAACTATTCCCAAACAGCTAATCAAAAGAAGGTAAACACACACACACACACACACGCACATGCACACACACACACACACACACATGCACCACAACCACCACCACCACCACCAATACCATGAACAGCAGCAACACAGCCACAGCAGCACTCCACTCCCATCACCAACAGCAACAACAACAAAATAGGAATCAACATCTCTCAACATCAGTGGTTTCAATTTCCCATTAAAGATTTAGAGTAATAGAATGGATTTTTCGACAGATTCCATCTTCTACTGAATCTAAATTATTCCAAACAAATGACTCTAAGAAGCAAACCAGTATAGCCATTTTAATATCTAACAAAAATAGACAAATAATGTCAGACCAAACTCATCAGAAAAGACAAGGAAGCACACAATATACTTCTCAAAGTAAAAATTCACTAAGAGGTCATTGAAATTCTTCACATTTATGCAAAGAAAGGGCACTCAAATTCATAAAATAAACATTATTACACCTATAATCACAATCCACACTCTGTATTCAGGGTTCTCTAGAGTCACAGAACTTATGGATTATCTGAAAATATTAAGGGAAATTATTGGAATGAATTAATGAATTCCAGATTCCAGTCTAACTAGCTCCCAAAATGGGTAACTCTGAATGACAATAATCTAGTAGTTGTCACTCTTGTGAGGTGTTTCAGCTGGTCTTCTGTATAAGCTGGAATCCTGAAGAAGTAGGGATAACTCGCAGTCAAAATTTGGACTGAGCACAGTGACCACAATGGAGGAGTCAGGGAAGAACCAAAGGAGCTGAAGGGGCCTTATCTAGCATCAATGGGAGGGGTAGCCCTAGGTCTTGTGAAGGCTTGATGATTCAGTGTAGAAGAATGCTAGGGTGGTGAAGCAAGAGTTGGTGGGTATGTATGGGAACACCCTCATAAAAATAGGATAAGGGGGTATAGGATCTGGTTTGCAGTGGGGAAACTAGGAAAGGGAATAACATTGTAAATGGAAATAAATAAAATATTCAATTAAAAAAATTATTAAATCACACACACACACACATACACAGAAAAACTGAGAGGAAGTAAAAAAAATAAAAATGTAGAGTTAAGTCCCTATGAGGGAAAACCAGAAGAATTAGATTTCCTGAGGCATAGCCAACAGACATGAGATGCACCCAGTCCCCTGCCCTCCACTGTCTGGCTCTGGGCTTGCCCTTGGATACCAAGGAGCTCATGGGACTCTTCTTCCCAATGGACGCCACTGGGTACCCCAGGAATAACCAGCTTGGAATCTCTCCGCCCTACCAAACTCTTGAAAGTTGAGTCTGCCTGGGACAGACAGCATAGGTGAGCTGTGTGCTTCCTCCTGACCTCCATTTTCTGGCTCATTGATCTTTCTGCCTTCCTGAGATAGCCTGTTCACATCAGGATCACCCATCCAAAACCAGGGACAACCAGATGGCTAAAGGACAGAATAAGAACACATTCATTAACAGCCATGGCACAACTATCCTTCTAAGCAAGCACTGGATCTCTTAACACAGTCAAAGCAGAAGAAAATGACATTAAGACCATTTTTATGAAGATAATTGGGATCTTTAAAATGAATTGAATAAATCTTTAAAGGAAGTACAGAAAAATACAATCAAACAAGTGAAGAAAATATATAACATTATTCAAGACCTGAAAATGGAAATAGAAACAATAAAGAATACACAAACAGAAATTCTGGAGATGGAAAACTTATGAAAGGAGAATAGGAACTACAGACATAAGCATCACCAATAGAATATAAGAGATGGAAGAGCGATTCTTAGGCATAAAAGATCTGACAGAAAAATTCATACATCTGTCAAAGAAAGTGGAAAATCTAAGAAGTTCATGACACAAAACATCCAGGAAATTTGAGACACTATGAAAAGACCAAACCTAAGAATAGTATGACTAGAAGAAGATTCCCAACTCATTGGCACAGAAAGTATATTCAACAAGAAGAAAAATGCCTTAACCTAGAGAAAAATATGCCTATAAATATACAAGTTTATAGAACACCAGATAGGTTATCTAAAAAGTACAGTATATTTAGAGTACAACCCACAGACCTTAAGGAGTTTAACAAGCAGAAAGGCTCAAGTGAGGATGTTTCCATCCCACTGAGAAGGGAGAAGAAAATAATCACAGGAGGTAGAGAGAGGAAGGAACCTGGTTTGGAGAGGGAATGGGGAGGGAAAAAGGGAAACAGGATCACATATGAGGGTGAGGACAGGAGAGAAGCCCAGAAGACCAGTATAATGAATGGACACATGCAACTTTGGGGATGGGAGGTGGGACTACCCTCTGGAAAGTACCTGAGACCTGGGAAGTGATACTCTCAGGACTCAATAGGAGTTACCTTAGATGAAATGCCCAACATTGTGGAGAGGGAACTAAAAGAGTCCAGCTCCTGTAGATAGACAGGCCTCAAGTGGAGGCACAGGGTTACCAACCCACAGTCAAAATTTCTGACCCAAAATTGTGCCTGTTTAAAAAAAAATCAGAGACAGAAATAGAGAAGAGATTGAGGGAAAGGCTGTCCAGTGACCTGCCCAACTTGAGATATACATCATGGAAGCATATCAAGAACTGACACTATTCCTGATGATATGATGTACTAATAGGAGCCTAGTATGGCTGTCCTCTGAGAGGCTCAAATAGCAGCTAGCTGAGACAGATGCAGATACATACGCCAAACCATGGGACTTAAGTCAGGGATCCCTATGCTTGAAATAGGGGAAGGAGAGAAGAAGCTGAAGAGGAGGGTGATAGGGAAACCAACAGTCTGAACTAACCTTGACCCCTGGGAGCTTGAAGAAAATGAACCAACAACCAGGCATCTTACAAGAGCTGGTCACAGGTCCCTGACACGTATAGCAGAGGACTGTCTGGTCTAAACTCAGTGGCAGAAGATATGCCTAATCCTTGAGGGACTTGAGGTTCCAGTGACTTGGGAGGCTGTGTGGGTGGGAGATGGGGGAGGAATGGGGTGAAGAACTGTGGGGGACAGTAGGTGGGGCTAAGTCAGGATTATAAATAATAATAATAATAACAACAACAACAACAACAATAATATCCCTGCCACTTCCTAATCAAAACACTAAAATTATAGAACAAAAACAGAATATTAAAAGCTGCATGGGAAGAAGGCCAAGTAACTTATAAAAGACAGAATTATGCCTGACTTCTCAACAAGACTCTAAAAGCCAGAAGTCCCTGTGCAAATGTCTTAAAGACCCTGGGCAGATGTCAGCCAAGACTACTATACCCAGCAAAATTTTCAATCACATGAAATGGAGAAAAGAAGATATTTCATGATAAAACCAAGTTTGAGCTGTGCCTTTCCACTAATCTAATTCTATAGAGGATATTAGATGAAAACCTCTACCCAAATTAGGCTAAATATACCCAGGAAATTCATACCAGTAAAATCAACAGAAGAGAAACACACATACACACACACCACCATTACCACCACCACCACCACCACCACCAACAACAACAACAACAATAGAAAAATAAAAGGAAGTAACAATTGTTGGTTATTAGAATTAAACAGAAAATTCTCAACAGAAGGATCTCTAATGAACAAAGAACACTTAAGGAAATGCTGAGAGTTCTTCGTCATTAGGGAAATTCAAACAAAAAATTTCTCTGAGATTCTATCTTACACCCTTCAGAACGGCTAAGATCAAAAAATTTAAACAACAAAACATGCTGGTGATGATATGGAGCAAGGGAAACTCCTCCATTTCTAGATGGAGGGCAAATTTGTATAGCCACAATGTAGATCATTGTGATGGCTCCTTAGGAAGATGGGAATCAACCTAACTCAAGATCAAGCTGTTCCATGTTTGGGAGTATACCAAAAGATGTTTTACCCTGCCACAAAGGAAACTTGTCAATCTATTTAATTCATAACAGTCAGAACTTTGAAATATACTGAATATCTCACAACAACAGCAACAACAACAACTGGATAAAGAAAATGAACATTTACACCATAGAATGTTACAAAGCAAATAAAATAATGAAATAAAAAATCCACAGGTAAATTCTTAGAACTAGAGGAAGTCCTGGAGGACGTAACCCAGTTTCTGCATGCATAGACCCTGCACCAGTTTATCTGCTTATGTGTTGTTTTCTAGTTTAATGTTTTATAGAATTATTGAGTATATGGCTGAGTCATTTTTTTTCATTCCTGGGGCTTCTTTTAGACTCTTTCTGTTGGCCTTTCATATCCAATTTCAATATGGAGGTTTGTTTTGTTTTATTTTGTTATTTTTTATTTTTCTTCTTTTTCTTTTATTATACTTTAGAAGTTTGGTTTTTTTCTAATGAAAAACAAAAAGAAAGTAGAACCAGATTTCAGGGCACAGACTTGGTGGAACTGGGAAGAACAGAAGAAGAAACCATATTCAGGATATTTTTATGCAAGAAAAAAAACAATTTTAATCAAAGAACAAAAAAAATTTGATCTTGCATTATCCTTGTCAAAGAACATATTCAAATAAGATAAATAGAATTTTCTAGTTAAAAAACGAACTAAAGAAAATAATTGCTACTATGTTTTCTTCATTATAATGATTTGTCTATATCCTCAGAGGTAATCCTAGGTAAAATAATCTGCATATTCCGATACACTTGAGAAATATTATGCTTTTCTTCTACTTTTATAACTGAAGCTTAATATTTTCTGAAACCTCTAATTGTGTTCTATCAAATGATATTAATTAGAACATTTACTTAACCACATTTTAATGTGATTTGCATTACATAGTTATATTACAATACAATGATTTTCCTAGAGAGAAAATTTTAGTTCATAAACATTGGCTAGTAATTTTGAATTATAGTTAAAGAGATACTTATCCTAAAACATTTATTTTTCTTTTTTTTTTTTTTTTTTTTTTTTTTTTTTTTTGGTTTTTCGAGACAGGGTTTCTCTGTGTAGCCCTGGCTGTCCTGGAACACACTTTGTAGACCAGGCTGGCCTCAAACTCAGAAATCCTCCTGCCTCTGCCCCCCAAGTGCTGGGATTAAAGGCGTGCGCCACCACCCCCCAGCTACATTTATTTTTCTAATGTTTAATATCTGTTTATCAGCAATTCTTGGAATCAATTAAATAGTGGCAAATAGAGAGTAATAAAATGAAAGTATATTGCTAGAACAGGATATGATTTCCATAAAGTGAAAAGATAAGTGGTGTTAATTTAAATATGCTATTTTTCATTACCAGAATTTCTAAAAAGATCAATTAACCCAAAAATTCTGTCTGAGTTTCAGTTAGAATGAACAACAAGCATTTATTTTACTTAGAATTAAAAAAGGCTGAAAAGACAGTTCAGTGTCCTCATTCAAGTGAAACAATTGTGGTAATCAAACTCCTTCAGGCATCATATTCCTGTGCATCTACTGGCATCAAGAACAGACCCATGATCACTTCACTCTAACCTCAATATTCTAGGAGGAAACACACATTATAAATGATTACCTTCATGTCTGAGGGAAAGAAAACATCACAACAAGCCAAACGTCTTCGTGAATTCCATGTTTATATTCATGCATGACTAAACTGAGTTGAGTGAACTACTGAAATGCAGCTTCATATATGCTTGTGTAAAACAGCTGATTCAACTTGGCTTCTCAACAGGCACATTATTTAACACTTTTGTGCACATTTAACATTTGAGACAGTTGTGTCTACTATCCAACATATGGGATTATCATAGCTTCCTTCTGACTGAGTCCATTTGAACTTTTACAATTAGACAAGAAAGCTTCTTGTAATTCTACTAGAATTAATCCATTTGCTCAACTGGAGGTTTCACCCAGGCAATTGTCTAATATGTCAGTGAGTTTATCTGCAATGATGGTCCAGAAAATTAATGGCCCTATAAGATTGATATAAATTTACCTTCAATGCCTACCTACAGTGTTCACATTAAAGTGAAACATTATCCATGTTTTACATCTTTTCCATATTAGGGTTACAAGAATAGAAGTCAGTCTTCTCTTTATAGAAGCAAGGTGGCTGTTTTGTATCTCTGATCTATCTGTGGCAGTAACTGTTTATAATGTCCTTTTCATCTGATAACTTTGGAGTTAGAGTGAAGTGATCATGGGTCTCTTCTTAGTGCCAGTAGCTGCATAGGAATATAGTACCTAAATCAGAGCTCCATTATATATGTTTAGTACTTCAAGAATCTAATTCTCTACTCCTTAACCAAGTCTGAGTTTCCACGTTTGTACCACTCACTGCACACACACACACACACAAAACAACAACAACAACAAACAAAACAAAACAAAACCCTACTCTGATGATATTTGAGAAATTCAATAAGTAGTAGATTGTCTCCTAGAACATCTGAACAGTAGAGAGCTACAAGATTTTTGCTCCACTAATTGTGCCAAATTAAGGATTCATTTTGTGGAGCACTTTTTTTGATACAATCAGAATGTAGTTCATTAATCCAATAACATATATGTTACTATTTCATAGGTGTATATGTTGTAAAATGCTGTGTATTATTGTATCTCAAAGGTCTCTTGGTTGTTAAAGATTGATGATTATTTTTCTCCTCTATGCTCAGCACTTTCCAGCAGAATGAAGGCAAGCCAGTAGAGATGAAGTGTCCAGACCAATTCTATCTGGAGTCCTTGCTCTCTGACTCAAATATATCATGTCTTCAGTAATATGGTCTTACCGTCCAGTGTTAAAGATAATCAAGAGCAATGGTAGAAACTTAAAAAGTTTTAAGGTCTATGGAATTTTATCTAGCACCGCCAAGGGAAGTAGCCAACTATACACTTGGCCTTTTTAAATTTGTATGCCTTGTTGTCAAACAAGGACATAACTTCCATTTATAGAACAATCAAATATAAACTGTTTTATGTAAGGATATGGTATGTTTAGGAAGCTTCTGAAATAGTAGGTTTTAGTATGACTTTTTCAGAATTTATTTAGTGTTAATTATCCTTCCCTACATTCTCCCTTCTAGCCTGCCCTCCCATTCCCAAACAAATCCCACAACACATTGCTCTTTATTTTCCATTACTCCTTTTTCTTCCATTATAACACCATGTTCTTTCTTCTATCCTTAAAAAGATCTCTACATTGCCACTTAATAATTTGCTGACCTCTGTAAATACTTCAAATAAATTCCAAATATCTAATGATTCAATGCCAATATCAACAAAAGAGAAAAAGGATATGATGTTTGTCTTTTGGACTCTGAGTTAGTTCAATCAGGGTATTTTTCTTTAGCTCCATCTATTTACAGGCAATTTCTTAATTTCATTTTTATAAGCTTAATAAGGTTATGGTATAAATATAAAATTTTATTATCTGTTCATGTGAAGATAACATCTAGGCTATTTCCACTTTCTGGATATTATTAATAGAATCAAAATAGGAAGTATTTCTTAGTGTGCCATATGTGATCTTAACTTCTTGAGAAAACTCTACTCTGCTATCTTAGGATTTGTACAATTTTGTATTCCTAATGGGAGTGAACAGTTGTTCCTCTTTCCACAATGCATGCCAGAATTTATAGGCATTTGTTTTCATTGACTAGGCCATTCTCCCTTGAATAAGAAGAAGTCACAAAGTAGATATAATTTATATTTCCCTGATGTCTAAGAATATTGAACATTTGAAAAACATTTTTCCCCAGCCAATGTATTTTGTCATCTTAGAACTCTCTGTTTGGTTCTCAGCCCCATTCTAAATTATATGTTAGTATTAGATATGTTCTTGGTGTGTGGATTTTTCTCTCTTTTATATATTGTAGATAATTGCCTTCTGTTCAGATGTTCAGCTGGTGCAGTTCTTTTTTGAAACTTCTGCAGGTTACCTCTTTACTTGAATGATGTATTCCTTTGCTATACAGAAGCTTTTATAGAGTCATGTAGTTTCATTTATCATTATTCTTAATATATACACTATTGTCCTGTTCAGAAAGTCCTTTCCTGTACCTGTAAGTTTACAAATATTGACAATTTTGTCCTTAACAGGTTCAGCATATCTGATTTGCTAATGTCCTTGATAAAACACAATTCATTGTTTTCAAGGTAAGGGATATAGAGCTAGTTGTTCTCTTCTATACTTAGCTATGCAATTTGACCTGCATCATTTGTTAAAGAAACTAACACTAAAGCAAAGGTAATCAGAATCACTGCAAACATTTGCTCTCTGTTATTTCAATCAGCAGAATTCACTCCCATATTCAATAACTGCCATATGCATAACAATAAAGATTTGATAAAAATAAAAATAGAGAAAAATTCTTATATCTCATTACAGAAAATAACATAAAAATTTTGTATATTTTTAAATTATATACTCGCATTTGGCATTTAATGTGTTTTGATCATTGTCTTAGCAGTTTTTCCAGTTTAAAATATGAATACTCAATTTTGTCTCAATATACTTCAAATTAAACAGCTGAAAATTAAAGATTTGAATAAACTCACTAGAAAAACATACCAAATTAAAAAGTCCTTGATGTCATGGGTTTGCCTGGTCTACCTAATCTAAGAACACCATTACAATGAATATTCATAGTATCATTGAGAATTGTCCCAAATAGCTTTATTTCTATACATCATTTTAATTACAGATAAATGCATAAAGACGTTTTTGTGTTATCCAGGTTAGACATTGCCTAGAGGATAGAAAATTACAAATATTTCTCATTTGAGTATTAGCAACTATAATGTCAACTGAATTAAATATGAAGTTAAAATTCCAGAAGTATGAGAAATTATTAAATGGTTAAATGGAAATGTTTTCTTCGGGTAAACAAATGTTTTCTGAGTGCTATTTTGGCTTTTCCGACACCCTAGTCATCTAGCCATTGAATATCTTGGAGTCTTTTGTCTGGTTTTGATCTTCCTCTCATAGCTGAACAGATTAGAAGGAAATCAAACAACAGTCATTTAGTTTTTTTGTACATTTTTATCATATGTGGAGATGTAGGTAAATCTTGACATTACTATTATCTTTTTAAAAAGAATATGTTTCCACCTTTGATTGGATTTCATTCATCACAACAACCATATGCATCACCATTATAAATTTTGGATGCTGACACCTAGCAGAAGGCTAACTGAGATTATGAAGAGACAACTGTTTGGCTCATTATAAAGTCAGATGTGTTCTTTGGCATTTGAGTGGACAGCAGAGACTTTGACATTCACACATGGCTCATTAGGAATGAATTTGAGTTTGGCCTTTTGCTGCACTTAAAACAAAACATCTATATAGAGAAACAGCTCTTTGAAAATGCCGATACAATCTCTTAAACACAGATAGCAGTAATTTAAAATGAAGGCGTCACACCCCCAGGCATTTGCCATTAAAAAAATACTGTCTTAAAACTGTAAGAAAAACACTTAAACAGCTCTGACTCCTTTTCTTTTTTTGCTACTTGTTCCTAGTGACAAATATATAGTCATGTACCATTCCTCCTATATACTGTCATTCCAAAACTGTCATTCAGGTAATATCACCATGGAGTCATGTTTGCAGTATTACATGGTACTTAGTAATCTAGCCATGTACATTTGATTTTACAACTCAACTGACTCAATTTTCAATAGAATTAAAGTTGGAGCATAAAGTCTGGTCCTACCTTCGATTACAAACAAAATTACTCTTTGATGCTAAGGCACTTTGGTAATGTCTATTAAAAGCAGTGTATATCATTTTCAGGACATGCTCCTTTAACTTACATCCTTGATCAGATTTGTGCTTTTTCTTAGCATGCATCATTTGTATTTCTTTTAATGATTTCCATTTTCAATGATAAAATAAAAAATGCTTCATTCTGAAAGTAATTAGCTAGCATTTTTATTGCATTTCAAACAAGGGTGTGTTGCAATCAATTTTGTTGCTGTGGGATTTTAAATCTGTAAAAATGATGTTTTATAATGTATATACATCTAAAATATATGTGAAAATAGACAAGGGCAGAGACCAATAAGGTCCAAGAAGAATATACTGAAAGCAAGATGTACAACAAGAGTTAGAATAGGGGTCGATAGATCGTGGGGGTGGGAAGAAAAGTAGAAATTATTGGAGATTTTAATGGTGTACTCTGTCTTATTGTTTCTACATATATTTATATCAAAATTATTTAAAATTTCAAAGTTGATTTCAAATTAATTAAAATAGCATACTATAGTCTGGGTCAGTCTATAGACAACACAAAGCAGGGATATACTAAGAAAGGACAGAGCATTTAGCATGAAGATACAATTAAGGGTTTCTAACGTTCCTTATATGCAATTTTTCTTACAATATTCTCATACAGCCATAGACATAGGACCCAGAAGCAGTGTTCATCAGACTTGGGCTCAGGTACAAAAAGAATGAGCAAAACCTAATGGGATGAATATGTAACTGTTCAGGTTGAACCCACTACAGAAGCATTCAAGTACTCAAGGTGGAGGATGAAATAGAAGAACTCTCTTATGGAGTCAGAAAATCATTAAGTAGAAGATCAAGCTAAGGTTGAAGGTAAATTCAGGTAAAAAAATTAAGAAGTATATGGATGCAGGATTGTTTAATAGCCATCAATCTGACTCACTGATAAATATAGCAATAAGATTTAAAAATTATATATCAAATCTACTGACAGAAATACATCTTCCAGGCTTGTTAACTATGATGAAAGTTACAAACATTTTATACTTCGAATTCTGTTTGTAGAATCAAATGTGATACCCAAGGAAAGAGCATGTCTATCCAATATTTCATGGACAACATAACACAATCAAAGGCCTTAGTACTGGAGTAATGCTAAGGCACACAAAACTGGTTCATGTGGCTCTAAACCTGCCTTTAGAATTGGAGTGGTTTTGAGATACACAAAACTGTTTCATATGGTCTTAACTTTTAAAAGTATCAATTACATGAAGCAACTACAAAGAATTTATAAAACAAAGTAACAGACAAAATATATCCATCCATACAATTTTTTTTCTGAGATGGAATCGTTATTTATAACTTTCTTTATTGTTTTTCACTGAGAGTTCTCTAACAAGATAAATGACACCCAGTAGATGACACATGAGAATAGACAATATACTAGGATATTACTAAAAGGGTGACTTGTGTTTTTTCAATAGCATTTTTACCAGAACAATTCTATTCTCTACTGCTTCTTTGCAACTGACTTCATGATTCTTCACATATACAAAAGATCACAATGTATATTTTTATAACTAATGGAACTTTGAGAGTTTTGGATTTTGTGAAATATTTCTAACTAAAATAATATATGGGATCAAGACTGAATGAAAGGTATTGCACACATTGTCATTAGATCAACAGAAGGAGAAGGAAGAGATAGGAAGGAGAAGACTACCAAAAGTCTGAAAATATTTTTTATACCTGTACCAGTCTACTGGATACTTATAAAATGTTATAGATATATATACAAATATTTGTATTATAAAATACTCACTTATATTTTAAGGTAAGTATTCATTAAGTTTTCAAGAAAAAAGCAAGAATACAATATAAAATACATCATCTCTAATAATTCTAGCATTTAAAAAGCATGGAGTTGATGCTTAAAAATCACATTCATATCAAATACAACATGTAACTATATTTACTTGAAAAGCCTAGGTGATAAGTACTTCATTACATACATACATACATACATACACACACACACACACACACACACACACACACACACAGAGACAGAGAGAGAGAGACAGAGACAGAGACAGAGAGACACAGAGACACAGAGACAGAGATCTATATTCATGTAATTATGATTAAGCTAATAATTAAAATATTATTATACAAATAATTCACATGTCATGATTTAGAAAATGGAATAAAACAGGTTTTTCTCATTCACAAAAAAAGTCCATGATTTCTAACTTCACTCGTCTAGATGCTTGTTTCCAGGTTATATGTTCTTTCAAAACACCCCCATTCACTGATCTCATTCCCACATTCTACTTGATATTCCACAACCCTTAAACATTCAAGATATAGCTGGGGAAAGTTCTCTGCCTATTTCCAAAGGTATAAATGAAACGAAATAGCAATAATTTCAAAAATGATTTGCAACCTCTAACAGTTTATGGTACCTAAACTTTGCTTCTGTGTGTATTTGTTCTGCTCTCAGTCCTATCCATCAGTATGCCAGTGAGTGAGATGAAGAAAATGCAGAATGGTAGTTGACAATTATTCCTTAAATACTATGTCATATGCATAAGTTTTTCCCAAATGAAAGGGTTGTGTTGACGCTTAGCACAGAGAATATAATTGGATTTTAAACTTCATAACCCAATTTCATCTAGAATATTTTTTTAATTCTTTAAAGGTTTAGTTGAGAAGGAACACAGGAGATCTTATGCTTGGATTTCTGTTTCCACATGCATTTGCCACATGTCCTTATTTCTCCCTAAAGGTGTTTCCCATCCTTCATGTTTAATTTCTAGAAAATAGTGGCATTCCTCCCACAAGGGAGCCTTTAAAGGAAACTGGTTACTGGAGAAAGTTTAGTCCTGACCTAAGGATATTGTGAAGGAAAAGGGTCCTCAATCCAACAACAGGAAAGGTCTCTCTAGGATAGTACTGTGTTGTATTTGGCTAGAATGGAACCTGACAAATATCATTCACTACAGACAAGCTTATTCCTCCTCCTGCGATCACCACACTGTCATTTACTTCCAGTAATGCTACACTGCCACCTATGTTGATTCTCATAGTGAGAATTAAAGTCATTTTTCATGAAATCCCTTAATAGGTATCTCTATAACTCATTATTTTTTATTGTAAATAAGATGCTAGGCAGTAATAAAACATGGGGAAAAAACTATAAAATGTTTCTGTTAAATCTCAGGGTGGTACTTGTATGTTCAACCATATCTTTCAGAAAATGTTTCTTACATTAAACAGATAGGGCTTAAAACTATTTTACTTAATAATTGTACTTTCATGAGTATGTAAAATAAATGGAAAAGAATAAATTAAATGGGGTTTTAAGCATTAAAGTATACTTCCAAAAATTAAAATATATCTCTCAAAGGAGTACAAAGAAAAAAATCCGTAAAATAAGTTATCATTTTAGTGAGGAATGAAACCTGGTACTTGAGCACTGTGCCTTAAAACTCTAAGTAAAAGAATAAGTACATCAGCTGCTAAATTATGTACTTTTAATGTCCTCCACCCAAGATACATACACTAACAACAGTATACGTGTCTTTCCTGGAAAACTTCAATCTGAGCTGTTGGGGAAATCCAAGTGAGTTTCAAAACAATGAAAGCTGATATCTTTACTTTTATTGCTGTCCAGATTTTAAAGGCATAATACTTGTTGCTGAACTCACAACAAATTTTGGGAAAGAACTTGAAATAATTAAACTAGAACTGAACTGGAAGAATCCTCTCTAGGGGCTAGCTTTCATACCCTGTATCTAAAGGTGTGCTGCAAGTTGCCAACAATGGAGAGTGATTAACTGTCTTAGACACCTATACAACGTATAAACACAACAAAAATCAGTCCAAAATGATATCCTGAATGGTACAATAGGTACACTTTTGTATTGGGAATAACTAACAGCTGCTAAATCTACTTAAGACCTGATAGTTGGAGGGAGTTTCATGACTGGTACTGTAAACTCTGCCTACTAACTGTGTTTAAATAAGCCATAGACTCTAGAGAAAAAATTATAAACTTTCATTTTCCTGTACTAAATTAATTTAGAAATAGGTTCTATACACTTCTTTATATATCTAAAGAGAGATGCAGTTTTGATCTTTCCTCAGAGAAGATTCTTTTTGTACCAGATAAACATTATTTCAGAGATCTACAACATTTCAAGATGCAGAGCATAACAGTCTTTTATTTCAGCAGACTGTTGTTGTTACTACAAGCAACCCCATTACCTGTGACTCAAGGAATATCACCAAACAGGGGGAGGAAGGTTTCAGGAGCCATAAAATAAAATGGCTGCTGCTATATAAAGAGTTACAAACATGACAGGGAAGTTGCATCTATTCAATGACAAAATGTTTCCTTAAAAACATAGTGCACAATGAACATACCAGTTGACACGTGAACAAAGCTGGGGGTGGTCTCACAAGTTTCTTCTCTAGATAAAGAGCTGTAGGCAATCAGTGGCTTGTGAGTGAAAGAGCATCACCCAAACCAACTGACAGATAGGTAACAATAAAAATGAAAGTGTTAAGGAATTTGAAAGGGCATTGGAGAATATAGGAGAAATTAAAGGATGGAAAGATTATAAATAAATGCTCATTTATGAAATTATCCAAAATATAAAAACATGAGATAAAATCATTTATATTTTTATCATTTGACTATTAATACAAATGTGAATAAATTAATGTTTTTGATTCAGACTTCTTGTTTGCAATTTGCTAAAATGAACTCTTGAGACAGCAAAATGATTGAGCTTATTTGTAAAATGAGCATAAAATGAAGCATATCTTTTGAAGAAATTTTATATAAATTGTAGAGTACATGTGCTTTTGAAATAAATGAGTAAAGAATTGTTATGTACCATTAGGCAAAGATCATAAAACCAATTGATTTGTTTTTTACTCTTTCCCTTTTTGTAGGTTCACCCAAACTGTGGATTGATCTTTGAAACATCTTATTGATAAGACAGAAAGTCAGCCTGGATTCCCAAGTATTTAGATAAAGAAGGCCCACTTCTCTTTAGTGGACACACATAGTTTTGGAAAACTGTAAACCAAGATTTGCAGCCCTGATCTGCTTTGTTTGCTGCTTTCTGTAAGTACATGTTAATCAATTCATAATTTGTTCTAATACAAAATGTCTCTTACATTTGGAGGAACATCATGTGATTCTTGGCTTTAATTGTCAACTTAAATCTAGAATCAAGAATTTCCTCAGAAGCAGGAGCTCAAGGAATGGCTATGGGCTATGCTGGTGAGATTTAGATGACAGCCTGACATAATCGAAAATCAACTCACAATGGAGTAAAATAAAGAATTAACTAGATAAGTTTGGACACTTGTCATTCAGGTAAGACTGTCATGATTGTTAACTGATGTTTGAAGATCCAACCTGTATTTGTCATTATTTCATGGACTGGTCTCTGGACTATGTAAAGGAAAGCTATCTGAGTAGTAAGCTAGAAGGATCCCTGAATTAATTCTATCTATACTCTTGACTGCAGATGTGATACTTGGTTTACTGCCATTATTTCTCTGTCATAATCAAAGCTAGCCTGGATTTATAAGGCAAGTAAATTCATTCCTATGTTCTTTGTGATGGTATCTGTAACAGTAACATAAATCAAACTAGAAGACAGAGATCTTCTAATTATGTCAATTGGTATAGAAACCTCACTTTAATTGTTGAGTTTCTGTTCCTTTGGTAAAGGATACTGAAATACGGAAAACACAGACACAAACTGAACAGTGTTATTCATAAATTTGTCTTTGTGTCTATGGACTGTGGATATGGCCAGCAGTTTCAAGATCCTGTTAACAGAAATTACCCAATAAAATGGACTGTACCTTGAAATATGAGCTACCTACCTCTCTTACCCTGTTTTCATTTTATCAATCAGTCTTGGCAAACTAAAACAAGAGAATTCTAAGTGATAAACAAGTGTGAATATGCTTAACATATCCTAGTAAGGTTTTCTTACTGTTAAAAAGCCATTTTACTATTTAAGGAATATTTAATACTTTGACCAACTTTAATTCACTATTTCCTCATTAATATAATAGCCTCTTTCAGCATATGAATTCTTTGAAACAATTTACAAAATATTTTGTGCCATGTTTTTTATCTTCTGTTCTAATTTACATTTTAAGAGAAAGAGAATTTTATTGTAGAAAATGCAAGAGTCTTGCTGTCTCCAAGTGCTTTATGTGTTTACTTTTGTTTTGGTTTTTATATAAATAAGAACTTATCTAAGGGAGAAAAATGACCCAGTTTGTGATTATACCCCTAAAATAGATGAGATATTAATCTATAGTAGGTATAGAGATGAAATTTCTTATTACTTTAAATACAGAAAAGTCTTTCTGTATTGATAATGAAGAAAATACCCTGAAACAAAGCATACTTCTTCTATCATTAAACAAATATTCAAAATGGTGAATAGCTAAAGCTAATAATTCCTTTCAAACAAGGAGAGCTATGAACATAGTGGAGCATGTGTCCTTATTGCGTGCAGGTAAAGCCTCTGGGTATATGCCCAGGAATGGTATAGCCGGATCCTCTGGGAGTGTCATGCCCAGTTTTCTGAGGAACCGCCAGACTGCTTTCCAGAGTGGTTGTACCTAGCAGCCTTATTTATAATAGCCAGAAATTGGAAAGAACCCAGATGTCCCTCAACGGAGGAATGGATTCAGAAGATGTGGTATATTTACACAATGGAATACTACTCTGCAATTAAAAACAATGAATTCATGAAATTCCTAGGCAAATGGTCAGATCTTGAAAATATCATCCTTAGTGAGGTAACCCAATCACAAAAGAACACACAAGGTATGCAGTCACTGATAAGGGGATAGTAACCCAGAATCTCAGAATACCCTAGACACAATTCGCATATCAATAGATCTCCAAGAAGATGGAAGGAGAGACCCCTGGTCCTGGAAAGACTGGATGTAGGGGAATGCCAAGACAGAGAAGCGAGAGGGGGTTGAATGGGGAAAAGAGGGAGGGAAGGGGGCTTATGGGACTTTCGGGGAGTGAGGAAATGGGAAAGGGGAAATGATTTTGAATGTAAATAAAAAAAACTTAGAAAATAAAATAAAATTAAAAAAAAAGGAGAGAACTTGTTCTGGAGTCTGTTTCTGTCTAATACTTACGTCACTTTTATAGTGTTTAGTGATTTTCAGGCATGCCAATTGTGGTCATGATATAACCCATTGCATTTATTTGCTTATTGCTTTTGCTTGCCTCATATCTGTTTTTATCTGTTCAGTTTTATCTGTTGCAAATAAGATAGTTTTCAATATGCAACTCCATTCTCTTAACTCAGTTTTCAGTTGTATTCATTTTAATGCTTACTGCTCTAATTCAGTTCACTTTTATCACTTTATTTAAACTTTGGTTCTCTTTCACTGGAAGTGAAACTTTATTACTGTGCATTTTTTTTTGTATTTTTAACTGTCTAAATATCATTTGTTTCTTTTATCTTATTTTATGAGCTAGCATAGACTTTATATAGGATTAATTAAAACCCATGCTCATTAATTTGTGAGTTGCTAATCTTTGATTTGATAAGTTTATCTTCTTTATTTTATGATTTTATGCTATTTTCTTTATTATAATAAACCACTGAATTGGCAAAGTCGAAGAGCAGTTATTTACCTAAAGATGTTTATTAAGAAAATTGGAAGCAAAACTCAATATATATGATGTATGAAATAATATATATACATACTATTCTAGATAAGATATAACTAAAGATAATATTGAAAATATAGTCTTGCTTATTTTTTGGTGCATGTGTTATGTGCTGTATGTAACAGAAAAGAGAACATAGAAGAATAAGGGGAGCAATTGGAAGTCTTCTAATTCAGAATTAGCATTAAAATGAATATCAGCCAGTTGTGTGATTCCAAAGAGTAATTCTAGAACCCAGGAGGGTGAAGTAGGATGTTTGAAATTTCTAGGCTTTTCTGGGCAATGCATTGTATTCCATGACAGCCTGACTATATAGGGAGATCCTGTCTTAAATTCCAAACCCAAAACAGACCACAGCACTAATGATAGAGAAATATGTCTGTTCAAAATTCCATATCACACCTAGAGGATAAAGAGTCAGCCTATACATGTAATACAGAAATGTTTGGAACTCTTAGATCTGAAACCTCATGAAATGAGCTAGGACAAGTATAATAATTGGTTGGTTTTAAAGCCAACTAGCAACAAACTAAAATCCCTTGCATAGTAAAGAGCTTTCCTGATTGTGCTAATTGAAGCATGAAGACCCACCAAAAAGTTGGTGGTACATACTGACCACACTAGATTTTAAAAATGGCATTGAAAAAGATCATTCTACTTTTGCTCATTGGGCCTTCTGCCTTAGTCTGGGCTTGATTTATCTTGCTGCTGGTGATCCTTTGCTGATCTGATAAGCAGTGCTTTGAGCCTTCAATTGTAAGCTAAGAACAGTATTTCTATAGGAGCCTTCAAGTTTTAGATACTAGATCATGGCTACTAAGGTATCTAGCCTCTTGAATGTGAGCTAGAAACTGTGACACAATTCTGACTTCTCTGTCACAGGCTTCGAGGATCAACTGCCAGATTAAGCTTATCTAATAAAGTTATTTTAATACATATATTAAAATATATAATTTTGTACACACCTAATAGAAAGTATAATTAATATTTTATTCTATACAAAACAGTACAACACACACACACACACACACACACACACACACACACACACACAAAGACAGTCAATATCACACATACAATTTACAGGGTCTGTTCTTCTAGAGAATCTTGACCAATATAAGTGGTATACCAACCCCTAGTTTATAGTAATAAAATAATACCTGAGAAAGACAGGTAGGAGGATGTTATAAATATAGAAATATCTTGGAGTATTCCAAGTAAATACTAGTTGGTTATTATTTAACAATGGCAATAGAATAAGGAAGAAGAAAGACTTTATTCACATGTGCACTTTGTTGCTTTGGTAAACCAGCTATGCAAATGTTTATAAAGTTGAATTATGGAGAGAACAAAGCAAGTTGACAATAATAAATGGTCATGGAATTTTTGATAGGAAAGTTCACATTTACTATAATAACGTCTTGAGAGCGTAAGTCATGAATCCAATATAATAGTCTGAGTTGAAATTAAATCTAATTAGAGATTGAATTTGCATAAAAATATTTGTATTAACTCTCAGAAATGTCATTGAGAGCTCTGAGCTTTGAATTTATAAATAAAATTATCAAAGATAATAATATTCACCTTAAATTTTGTCAAATAACAATGTTATTTCACAAAGTAACCAAACTATGAATGTCAGAGAACTATGTAATTTGTACATATAGGAAATAACCAACAGAAAAAGGAACTATGGGGAATGATGTAGACAAATTCAATATTACTAGAAAAAAATATAATTCATGGTCTAAGGAAGATTTTATTTTGAAATTCAGAGTAAAGACAACACCTTAAAGTATTGAAGAAATAAAATATGATTAAAAATACTTACAGCCATCAAGTATGCTTATCTATAAGCCATTAAATGAGAGTCATAATAAACCCAGTAAAACAAAATCATAATAATGGCCAGACAATATGGTGAGCAAAAAACCACACATATTATTTAGCCAGCAAGATAGACAAAGACCTATAAGATTCTCAACAAAGACACAACTTGGAGTTACGAAAAGATATGGGAACTTTGAAAAACAGCTCTTCTCTCTCTAGGACAAAGACACAAGGAAGAAGGAGATACCCACCCCACTCTGTGTGAGTGTGTGTGTGTGTGTGTGTGTGTGTGTCTGTGTGTGGGTGTATGTCTGTGTGTATGTGTGTGTGTGTCTGTGTGTGTGTCTTTGTGTGTCTGTGTATGTGTGTGTGTCTGTGTGTGTGTGTGTGTGTATGTTTCCAAATGCCATAGTGTAGAGGAATACCAGGACAGGGAAGGGGGGAGGGTTGATTGGGGAAGGGGAGATGGCTTATGGGATTTTCGGGGGAGGGGGGAACCAGTAAAGGGGACAACTTTTGAAATGTAAGTAAAGAATATATCCAATAAAAAAAAACCCAGCTATTTGACATTATGGATGTTTGATAATGTTTGTCTCAACTGTGTGGAAAGTCTGAGTTTTCACCTTATCGTCTCCTTTTATTTTTATTAATCATTCTATTCATTTACATCTCAAATGATATCCGACTTCCGGGTTACACTTCCATTAAGCCCCCATTCCACATCTGCCCTCCCCGCTCCCCTTTGCCTGTTTGAGGGTGCTTTCTCACCCACCCACATTCTCCCACCTCACCTCTCTAGCATTACCCTATTCTGGACCATCAAATCCCCTGGGAACAAGAGCCTCCCCTCCTATTGACTTCAGGCAAGGTCATCCTCAGCTACATACGTATTTGAAGACATGGATCCCTCCAGATACATTCCTTGATTGGTGGTCTAGACTCTGGAAGAACTGGGTGGCCAGGCTACCCTATGTTGTTCTTCTAATTGGGTTGCAATCCCCCTTTTCTCTTTCAGTCCTTCTGCCAGTTCCTCACCAGGTTCTTTGAGCTCAGATGGTTCTTCCCAAGCATTCACATCTGGATTGGTCAGTTGTTGGGTGGGACCACCCAAGAAATCCGCACGCTAGGTTCCTGTCAGCAAGCGCCTCTTGACAATGGCAACAGTATTGGTTTTGGTGTCTGCAGACATTATAGATCCCTAGGTGGGATAATGCCCAGTTGGCCCTGTCGTCAGTTTCTGTTCCTTCCTTTTTATTTATTAGATATATTCTTTATTTACATTTCAAATGTCGTCCCCTTTCCTGGTTCCCCTCCCCCCTCCCCCCCGAAAATCCCATAAGCTTTCTCTCCTTACCCAATCAACCCTTTTCTGCTTCCCTGTTCTGGTATTCGTCTACACTACAGCATCAAGCCTTTCCTCCGTTTGGTGTCTAACAAGACGACCCTCTGCTGCCTGTGTGTCTGGAGTCATGACTAACTCCATGTGTACTTTTTGGTTGATGGTTTTGTCCCTGGGAGATCTGGGAGTTCTGGGTGACTCATATTGTTCCTCCAGTGGCACTGAAAATTCCTTCAGCTCCTTGTGTGCTTTCTCTAGCTCCCCCATTGGGGACCCTCTGTTCAGTTCCATGGCTGGCTGAGAGTGTCCTCCTCTGTATTTGTCATGCACTAGTAGAGCCTCCCAGGTGATAGCTATATCCAGCTCAGATCACTCAGCACTTGTGGGCATCCACAATAGTTTCTGGGTTTGGTAACTGTATACAGGATGGATCCCTGGGTGGGGTAGTCTCTGAATCGTCTTTCCCTCAGACTCTGCTCCACCTTTTGTCCTTCTGTGGGTATTTTTCCCCTTTCTACAAAAGACCCAAGGATTCATACTTTGTTCTTCCTCCTTCTTGGGCATAATTTGATATGGGAAATGTGTATCGGATATCCAAGCTTCTTGGCTAATATCCACTTATCAGTGAGCGCATGTGTGTTCCTTTGTGATAGGGTTACCTCACTAAGGATGATATTTTCCAATTCCATCCATTTGTCTAAGAATTTCATGAATTCATTGTTTTTAACAGCTGAATAGCACTCCATTGTGTAAATATACCACATTCATTCCTCTGTTGAGGGATATCTGGGTTCTTTCCAGATTCTGGCTATTATAAATAGAGCAGCTATGAACAAAGTAGAACATGTGTCCTTATTACATGCTGGAGAATCCTCTAGGTATATGCTCAGGAGTGGTATAGCAGGGTCCTCCAGTAGTATTATGCCCAGATTTCTGAGGAACCACCAAACTGATTTCCAGAGTGGTTACACCAGCTTACAATTCCACCAGCAGTGGAGGAGTCTTCCTTTTGCTCCAAAACCTCTCCAGCTGTCTGGAGTCTGCTGTCTCCTGAGTTTTTTATCTTAGTCATTCTGACTAGTGTGTGGTGAAATCTCAGAGTTGTTTCATTTGCATTTCCCTGATGATTAAGGATGTTGAACATTTCTTTAGGTGCTTCTCAGCCATTCGATATTCCTCAGGTGAAAATTCTTTGTTTAGCTCTTTTACCCCATTTTTAATAGGCTTATTTGGTTCTCTGGGGTCTAACTTCTTGAGTTCTTTGTAGATAATGGATATTAGCCCTTTGTCAGGTGTAGAGTTGGTAAAGATCTTTTCCCAATTTGTTGGTTGCCTTTTTGAATACTCAATAAAATTCTTGCCAACCAAATCCATGAACACACCAAAACGATATTTCACCACAATCAAGTAGGCTTCATCCCAGGGATGCAGGGATGGTTCAATATATAGGAATCCATCAATGTAATCCACTACATAAACAAACTCAAAGAAAAAAACCACAAGTTCATTTCATTAGATGCTGAAAAAGCATTTGACAAATTTGGCATCCTTTCATGCTAAAAGTCTTGGAAAGATCAGGAATTTAAGACCCATACCTAAACAGTAAAAGCAATGTACAGCAAACCAGTAGCCAACATCAAACTAAATGGAGGAAACTTGAAGCAATCCCACTAAAATCAGGGACTAGACAAGGTTGCCCTCTCTATATATATGTATTCCATATAGTGCTTGAAGTTCTAGTTAGAGCAATTAGACAACAAAAGGAGGTCAAAGGGATACAAATTGGAAAGGAAGAAGTCAAATTACCACTATTTGCAGATGATATGACAGTATACTTAAGTGACCCAAAAAATTCCACCAGTGAACTCCTACAGCTGATAAACAACTTCAGCAAAGTGAATAGATATAAAATTAACTCAAGCAAATCTGTAGCCTTCCTATACTCAAAGGATAAACAGACTGAGAAAGAAATTAGGGAAATGGCACCCTTCAAATAGTCACAAACAATATAAAATATCTTGGTGTGACTCTAACCAAACAAGTGAAAGATCTGTATGACAAGAACTTCAAGTCTCTGAAGAAAGAAATCGTAGAAAACCTCAGAAGATGGAAAGATCTCCCAATGCTCATGGATTGGATTGTCAGGATTAATATAGTTAAAATGATCATTTTGCCAAAAGCAATATATAGATTCAATGCAATACCCATCAAAATCCCAACTTAATTCTTCATAGAGTTAGAAAGAGCAATTCTCAAATTCATCTGGACTGACAAAAAACCCAGGATAGCAAAAATTATTCTCAACAGTAAAAGAGTTTCTGGAGAATCTCTATCCTAGACCTCAAGCAGTACTACAGAGCAATAGTGTTAAAAACTGCATGTTATTGGTACAGTGACAGGTAGGTAGATCAATGGAAAAGAACTGAAGACCCAGAAATGAACCCACACACCTAGGGTCACTTGATCTTTGATGAAGGGGCTATATCCATCCATTGGAACAAAGATAGCCTTTTCAACAAATGGTGCTGTCTCATTTGGTGGCTAGCATGAAGACGAATACAAATAGATCCATTCTTATTTCCTTGTACTAAGCTCAAGTCCAAGTGGATCAAGGACCTCCATGTAAAACCAGTTTCTGCATGCCTTTTACCTTCCTTTTTTGCTATTTTTACAAGGTCTGTAGATTTTTAAATTATCTGAACACATATATTCTATCTCATTTCTTTTTGCATTTTTCTTGCCATAATATCAGAAATTAAATCATCAGAAGACTAGCTATTTTCTTTGTATTTTTCTTGTCCTTGATCCTCACTGCTGAATTATTTGTAATTTCTCAGATATTCTTAGTGATGTCAACCAGATGTTAATCAGATTTCTATATAATTTCCTCTATTATGGAGCAGTTCTAGATTCTCTAATCAATACACTATAGCTAAACTAAGTGAGCTTTATTATGGAGATGGTTGGAGAAAACAGGAGGATTTATGATGGTCTTCCTCTTTGTCTACCTCCATCTCTTATTCTCTAGTAGAAAGCGGTTTCCATGCAGGGAACATTCCCATAGAGATGGATGCTTTGTGAGGACCCAACATCCTCTAGCATCCTCCTGCTTAGTATTAGCACCAGTTTTCCTCTAAATGTGTCTCATGCCTTCATCTTGTAAGTTAATTATCTCCCCACAGATATAGCAGTCTTTGAGAGAAAGACTTTTTACTACTTTATCAATACTACAATTTGTATCTAGAAAAATATCTAGAAATTTTTAAGGAACATTTACTAAATAATTCACACATTTAATCTACACTGAGAAACAAAAGATAATTGCTATGGTCCATTTTTTATGAAATAAGCTTCTATGTTATAAGAAAATGAATAGTATGTTTAAATGCCACATACTTATTATTTTCCACTATTTCCATTTATATTATTATTCCATTAATCAATTTATAGTTAAAACTATAATTACTAAGTTTAAATATTTTATTTTAAATTATTCCCTAATTATTGTGTTATTGTGTAGTCCTCTATCTTTAATATGAAGGCTACATTGACATTGTTTTTTCCATTCAACTATATGCAAATGCTTGCTGTGCTATTCAACCAGATTCATTAATAGAGTATATTGTTGTAACAAACCTATGCTGTTTATTTGTCTTCCCAATGACAGAATAGAAAAGGACTCTAGTCATGATCTGAAAATCCATCTAACAAATCAGCATTTTAACATCTATTATGTAGAGATTTATCTCAGATTCTGTGAGTGATGATAGATCCAATCTATCTTTACACAAAGAACATGGAACTAATGTTTATTTTTCTAATTTTACTTGTTAGTCATACCATAATAAACATACTGTAAAATTTCTAGAATAAATATCATCCTGTAATTTTTAAAGGAATAAGTAAGTTTTAAATTAAAAAATTACTTTTACAGCTAAGACTTAGTGTTTGAATTTTTGATGTTGTCAACAATATGATGGTATAATGGTGGATGTTATACTTTGTGAATAGCCAAAAATATTTGTAATTAAAAGCTTATATCATTTTTAAAATTATTCTAATTGCTTAATGCATTTGCATGTTTTCAATTTTTATTATTATTTTCATGTCCTTAGAATTCAGAATAAATGTTTTATATAAGTAAAGTATTTATATAAAATATATTTAGACACACAAAAATAGGTCATTGTCTTCAATTTCATGGTTGTGAGCCAGCATATGGTTGCTGGGAATTGAACTGAGAATCTCTAGAAGATTAGTCAGTGCTTTTAATTACTGAGCTATCACTTCAGCCCAAAATATTTTTAAGAATTCGTTCTTATTTATTTTTTTATTTGAGACCCAAGGTGTGGAGAGATGGCTTAGCAGTTAAGAGTACAAAACAATCTACAAAGGAGCAGACTTTGATTGCCACCACTCTTGTGGTACTGTTAACAACTATCTGAAAATCCATTTCCATGTGACCCATCACCTTCCTCTAGCCTCTTGAAGTACCTGGTATGGATATGGTACACTGAGGTATATGCAGCCCAAATACTCATAAACACATAATAAAATGCTAATTAAAGAAAACTTATATAGTAAAAACAGCTATCCTACCAAAGGCAAACTACATATTCAATGCAATCCCCATGAAAATCCCAAAACAATTCTTCAAAGACATGGAAAGAACAATTCTCAAATTCATCTGGAAAGGCAAGAAATCCAGAATAGCAAAATCAATTCTTTTTTTTTTTTTAATTTAATTTTATTTTATTTTTTTAATTTACATTCCAAATCACTTCCCCTTTCCCGTTTCCTCCCTCCCCGAAAGTCCCATAAGCCCCCTTCCCTCCCTCTTTTCTCCGTTCAACCCCCTCTCATTACTCTGTCCTGGCGTTCCCCTACATCCAGTCTTTCCAGGACCAGGGGTCTCTCCTTCCATCTTTTTAGAAATCTATTGATATGCTGATTGTGTCTAGGGTATTCTGAGATTCTGGGTCAATATCCCCTTATCAGTGACTTCATACCATGTGTGATCTTTTGTGATTGGGTTACCTCACTAAGGATGATATTTTCAAGTTCTGACCATTTGCCTAGGAATTTCGTGAATTCATTGTTTTTAATTGCAGAGTAGTATTCCATTGTGTAAATATACCACATCTTCTGAATCCATTCCTCCGTTGAGGGACATCTGGGTTCTTTCCAGCTTCTGGCTATTATAAATAAGGCTGCTATGAATATAGTGGAGCATGTGTCCTTATTGCATGCAGGTAAAGTCTCTGGGTATATGCCCAGGAGTGGTATAGCCGGATCCTCCGGAAGTGTCATGCCCAGTTTTCTGAGGAGCCGCCAGACTGCTTTCCAGAGTGGTTGTACCAGCCTGCAATTCCACCAGCAGTGGAGGAGTGTTCCTCTTTCTCCACATCCTCGCCAACAACTGCTGTCTCCTGTGTTTTTGATCTTAGCCATCCTGACTGGTGTGAGATGGAATCTCAGGGTTGTTTTGATTTGCATTTCCCTAATGACTAAGGATGATGAACATCTCTTTAGGTGCTTCTCAGCCATTAGATATTCTTCAGGTGAGAACTCTTTCTGGAGCTCTGTACCCCATTTTTTAATAGGGTTACTTGCCTCTCTGGAGTTTAACTTCTTGAGTTCTTTGTATATCTTGGATATTAGCCCTCTGTCGGATGTAAGGTTGGTAAAGATCATTTCCCAGTTAGTTGGTTGCCGCTTTGTCTTTTTGACGGTGTCTTTTGCCTTGCAAAAACTTTGTAATTTAATGAGGTCCCATTTGTCTATTCTTGATCTTAGAGTATAAGCTATTGGAGTTCTGTTCAGGAAATTCTCCCCTGTGCCCATATGTTCAAGGTTCTTCCCTAGTTTCCCTTCTATTAGTTTCAGTGTGTCTGGTTTTATGTGGAGATCTTTGATCCACTTAGAATTGAGCTTAGTGCAAGGAGATAAGGATGGGTCAATTTGCATTCTTCTGCATGTTGACCTCCAGCTGAGTCAAACTATCACTATTTGCAGACGATATGATAGTATACATAAGCGACCCAAAGAACTCCACCAGAGAACTCCTACAGCTGATAAACGACTTCAGCAAAGTGGCCGGATATAAAATCAACTCAAGCAAGTCAGAAGCCTTCCTATACTCAAAGGATAAGCAGGCTGAGAAAGAAGTAAGAGAAATAATACCCTTTACGATAGCCACAAACCATATTAAGTATCTTGGCGTGACGCTAACCAAACAAGTGAAAGATCTGTATGACAAGAACTTCAAGTCTCTGAAGAAAGAAATTGAAGAAGACCTCGGAAGATGGAAAAATCTGCCATGCTCATGGATTGGCAGGATTAATATAGTAAAAATGAGCATCTTACCAAAAGTAATACACAGATTCAATGCAATCCCCATCAAAATCCCAACTCAATTCTTCATAGAGTTAGAAAGAGCAATTCAAAAATTCATCTGGAATAACAGAAAACCCAGAATAGCTAAAACTATTCTCAAGGGTAAAAGAACCTCTGGGGGAATCAGTATCCCGGACCTCAAGCTGTACTACAGAGCAATAGTGTTAAAAACTGCATGGTATTGGTACAGTAACAGACATGTAGATCAATGGAACAGAATTGAAGACCCAGAAATGAATCCACACTCCTATGGTCACTTGATCTTTGACAAAGGAGCTAAAACCATCCAGTGGAAAAAAGATAGCCTTTTCAACAAATGGTGCTGGCAAAATCAATTCTTAACAATAAAAGAATGACTGGGGGAATGGCCACTCCTGATTTCAAGCTTTACTACAGAGCAACAGAGACAGACATGTTGATTGATGGAATAGAATTGAAGACCCAGAAATAAAACCACACACTTATGGACACTTGATCTTTGACAAAGATACCAAAAATATACAATGGAAAAAAGGATGCATCTTCAATAAACGGAGCTGGGATAACTGGCTGTCTGTATGTAGAGAAAATGAAAATAGATCCATATTTGTTACCTCGAACAAAGCTCAAGTTCAAATGAATCAAGGAATTCAACATAAAACCAGATACACTGAATAATAGAAGAGAAGGTGGGAAAGAGCCTTGAAATAATTAGCACAGGAGGGAATTTCCTAAGCAGAACTCCAGTGGCTCATACTCTAATATGAAGAATTGATAAATGACATGTCACAAAAATGGGGAGCTCCTGTAAGGCAAAGTACATAGTCAATAAGACAAATCGGCAAAGTACATATTAGGAAAATTTTTCACTAACCCCACATCCAATACAGGGCTAATATCCAAAATATATAAAGAATTCAAGAAGCTAACCACAAAAACACCAAAGAACCCAATCAAAAAATGAGGTATAGAACTAAACTGAGAACTCACAACAGAGGAATTTCCAATGGCTGAGAAGCACCCAAAGAAATGTTCAAAGTCCTTGGTGATCAGAGAATTAGAAATAAAAACTACCCTGAGATTCTACCTTATACAATCAGAATAGCTAAGATCAAAACCTCTGGTGACAACACATGTTGGAGAGGATGTGGAGATAGAGGAGCACTCCTCCATTGCTGGTGGTACTCAAACTGGTACAACCACTCTGGAAACCAATCTGTATGTTCCTCAGAAAATTGGAAACAAATTTACCTGAAGACCCAACAATACCACTCTAGGGATGAAACCCAAAAGATACCCCACCATATCACAGTGGCACGTGTTCATTATGTTCATAGCAGACTTGTTTGTGATAGCCAGAAGTTGGAAACAACCCAAATGTTCTACAACATAAGAATGGATACAGAACTGGAAAGAACCCAGATGTCCCTCAATGGAGGAATGGATTCAGAAGATGTGGTATATTTACATAATGGAATACTACTCTGCAATTAAAAACAACGAATTCACAAAATTCCTAGGCAAATGGTCAGAACTGGAAAATATCATCCTTAGTGAGGTAACCCAATCACAAAAGAACACACATGGTATGCAGTCACTGATACGGGGATATTAACCCAGAATCTCAGAATACCCTAGACACAATTCGCATATCAATAGATTTCCAAGAAGATGGAAGGAGAGACCCCTGGTCCTGGAAAGACTGGATGTAGGGGAATGCCAGGACAGAGAAGCAAGAGGGTGTTGAATGGGGAAAAGAGGGAGGGAAGGGGGCTTATGGGACTTTTGAGAAGGGAGGAACCGGGAAAGGGGAAATGATTTTGAATGTAAATAAAAAAAACTTAGAAAAAAAAAAGAATGGATACAGAAAATGTGATGCATTTACACAATGGAATAATAATCAGCTATTTAGAATGAGGACATCCTGAGTTCTGTAGGCAAATGTATAGAACTTGTAAATATTATCCTGAGTGAGGTAACTCAGACACAAAGTGACATGCATGGTATGTACTCACTAATAATTGAATATTAGCCAAAAATAAGTACAGAATACTGAAGGTAAAATCCACAGAACTCAAGAAGTTCAACAAGTTGAAGGGCCCAAGTGAGGATGGTTCAGTCCCGCTTGAGAGGGAGAAGAAAAAAAAAACACAAGTGGGGAGCGAGGGATGGACCTGTGAGGAAAGTGGACAGGGGTGTTGAGGTTAGAGGGGAACCTGATCTGGTATTGGGTGAGGGAAAAGGACTGAAGCCCTGAGGGCCAGCAGAAAGAATGAAAACAGGCAACCTCGGGAGGTAGGAGGTTGAGGTGACCCTCCAGAATGCACCAGAGACCTGGGAGGTGAGAGACTCTCAGGATTAAAAAGGAGGAACCTTAGATGAAATGTCCAACTGTAGAGAGAAGGAACTTATTGAGCTCAACTCCAGCAGGAAGACAGGGAATCAAGTGAGGTAAGGGGTTGACATCGGACAGTCAACACTTTCACCCATAATTGTTTCTGTCTGAAAGAACAGCAGAGATGGAAATGGAGAGGATCCTGAGGAAAAGAAGGCCCAGCAACAGGCCCAAAGTGGGATTCAGATCAAGGGGAGGTAGGTCCCAAGGCCTGACACTATTACAGAGGCTGTGGAATACTCACAAAAAGAGACTTATCATGACAGTACTTCAGAAGTCCTAACAAGCATCTGAAAAAGTCAGATGCAGATATTTGCACCCAATGGATAGAGGCTGCAGAAACCTGTGTTTGAATTAGGTGAAAAAGGCTGGAAGAAGCTGAGGAGGAGACTGACCCTGTAGTAGGACCAGCAGTCTCAATTAACCAGAATCCCCAAGATCTCTCAGAAACTGGATCACCAAACAGGCAGCATACACCAACTGATATGAGTCCCCCAACACATATACAGCAGAGGACTGCTGGGTCTGGGTTCACTCAGAGAATATGCACCTTACCCTCAAGAGACTGGGGGCCCCAGGGAATTTAGATATCTGATAGGGTGGGTGAGATGGGTGGGAGGACATCCTTCTGGAGACAGAGAGGCAGGGAGGAAGTAAGGAATATGGAACAGTCGGAGGGTAGAGTGGGCAGGGGAATAAAATCTGGATTGTAAAATAAGTAAATAAATAAATAAATAAATGACAAAAACATTCTTCAATATACAAATTCATGAAACTTTGCACTGCCAATTACAATGCAATCCAAATTGCTTCATAAGAGCCAAATGTCCACCTCTGAATTTGTCAGGCTCTGACAGAGCCTCTCAGGAGACAGCTAAATCAAGCTCCTGTCACAAAGTACTTGTTGGTCTCCACAATAGTGTCTGGGATTGGTGATTGTATATGGGATGGATCCCAGGTGGGGCAGTCTCTGGATGGTCTTTCCTTCAATCTCTGCTCCACACTTTGTATCTTCTCCCATGAGCGTTTTGTTCCCCCTTCTAAGAAGGACCAAAGTATCCATACTTTGGTCTTCTCTCTTTTTGAGCTCCATTTGGTCTGTGAATTGTATCTTGGGTATTCCGAGCTTCTGGGCTAATGTCCACTTATCGGTGAATGGATACCATGTGTGTTCTTTTGTGATTGGCTTACCTATTTAGGATATTTTCCAGTTCCCTAAGTTTGTCTAAGTGTTTCATTAATTCATTGTTTTTAATAGCTGAGTAGTATTCCATTATGTAAATGTACCATATTTTCTGTATTCATTCCTCTGTTGAGGGACATGTGGGTTCTTTCCAGTTTCTGGCTATTACAAATAAGGTTGCTAAGAACATAGTGGAGCCTGTGTCCTTATTACATGTTGGAGAATCTTCTGGGCATATGCCCAGGAGTGGTATAGCTGGGTCCTCAGGTAGTACTGTCTGCAATTTTTTGAGGAACCGCCAAACTGATTTCCAGAATGTTTGTACCAGCTTGCAATTGCACCTGCATTGTAGGAGTTTTTCTCTTTCTCCACATCCTCTCCAGTATTTGCTGTCACCTGAGTTTTTGATATTAGCCATTCTGACTGGTGTGAGGTAGAATCTGAGGGTTGTTTTGATTTGCATTTCCCTGATGACTAAGGGTATTGAGTATTTCTTTAGGTGCTTATCAGTCATTCAGTATTCTTCAGTTGAGAATTCTTTGTTTAGCTCTGTACCCCATTTTTAATAGGGTTATTTGGTTTTCTGGGGTCTAACTTCTTGAGTTTTTTGTATATATTGGATATTAACCCTCTACTGTATGTTCTCAGTCATCCATTTGCATGAGCATGGGTTCCCAAATGGAAGACTAGAGAAAGGACCAAAGGAACTGAAGGAACTTGCAGCCCCATAGGAAGAACAGCAATATGAACCAACCAGTACCCCCAGAGCTCCTAAGAACTAAACCACCAACCAGAGTATGCATAGAAGGACCCGTGGCACCAGTAGCACATGTAGCAGAGGATGGCCTTGTTGCACATCAAAGGGTGGAGAGGCCTTTGGTCCTGAGAAGGTTAGATGCCCCAGTATAGAGGAATACCAGGACAAGGAAGCAGGAATGGGTGGCTTGGTGAGCAGGGAGAGGGGGGATAGGGTAGGGGCTTTCAGAGGCAAAACCAGGAAAAGGGATAACATTTGAAATGTAAATGAAAAAAATGTCTAATTAAAAAAAGAGCCAAATTATTTTTTTAATAATGTCCATTTTTGTACCAGCTTGCAATCCCACCAGCAGTGGAGGAGTGTTCCTCTTTCTCCACATCCTCGCCAACAACTGCTGTCTCCTGTGTTTTTGATCTTAGCCATCCTGACTGGTGTGAGATGGAATCTCAGGGGTGTTTTGATTTGCATTTCCCTAATGACTAAGGATGATGAACATCTCTTTAGGTGCTTCTCAGCCATTAGATATTCTTCAGGTGAGAAGCTCTGTACCCCATTTTTTAATAGGGTTGCTTGCCTCTCTGGAGTTTAACTTCTTGAGTTCTTTGTATATATTGGATATTAGCCCTCTGTCGGATGTAAGGTTGGTAAAGATCATTTCCCAGTTAGTTGGTTGCCGCTTTGTCTTTTTGACAGTGTCTTTTGCCTTGCAAAAACTTTGTAATTTAATGAGGTCCCATTTGTCTATTCTTGATCTTAGAGCATAAGCTATTGGAGTTCTGTTCAGGAAATTCTCCCCTGTGCCCATACGTTCAAGGTTCTTCCCTAGCTTCCTTTCTATTAGTTTCAGTGTGTCTGGTTTTATGTGGAGATCCTTGATCCACTTGTAATTGAGCTTAGTGCAAGGAGATAAGAATGGGTCAATTTGCATTCTTCTGCATGTTGACCTCCAGTTGAGCCAGCACCATTTGTTGAAAAGGCTATCTTTTTTCCACTGGATGGTTTTAGCTCCTTTGTCAAAGATCAAGTGACCATAGGAGTGTGGATTCATTTCTGGGTCTTCAATTCTGTTCCACTGATCTACATGCCTGTCACTGTACCAATACCATGCGGTTTTTAACACTATTGCTCTGTAGTACAGCTTGAGGTCCGGGATACTGATTCCCCCAGAGGTTCTTTTACTCTTGAGAATAGTTTTAGCTATTCTGGGTTTTCTGTTATTCCAGATGGATTTTTGAATTGCTCTTTCTAACTCTATGAAGAATTGAGTTGGGATTTTGATGGGAATTGCATTGAATCTGTATATTACTTTTGGTAAGATGGAAAGCAGTCTGGCGGTTCCTCAGAAAACTGGGCATGACACTCCCGGAGGATCCGGCTATACCACTCCTGGGCATATACCCAGAGGCTTTATCTGCATGCAACAAGGACACATGCTCCACTATGTTCATAGCAGCCTTATTTATAATAGCCAGAAGCTGGAAAGAACCCAGATGTCCCTCAACAGAGGAATAGATTCAGAAGATGTGGTATATTTACACAATGGAATACTACTCTGCAATTAAAAACAATGAATTCACAAAATTCCTAGGCAAATGGTCAGAACTTGATAATATCATCCTTAGTGAGGTAACCCAATCACAAAAGAACATACATGGTATGCAGTCACTGATAAGGGGATATTAACCCAGAATCTTGGAATACCCTAGACACAATTCGCATATCAATAGATTTCTAAGAAGATGGAAGGAGAGACCCCTGGTCCTGGAAAGACTGGATGTGGGGGAACGCCAGGACAGAGAAACGAGAGGGGGTTGAATGGAGAAAAGAGGGAGGGAAGGGGGCTTATCGGACTTTCAGGGAGGGAGGAAACAGGAAAGGGGAAATGATTTGGAATGTAAATAAAAAAAAAATAAAAAAAATAAAATAAAATAAAAAAATATAATGTCCATTTTTTTTTTAAAGAATATTCCAGGATTTCCAGTCTGACAACCTCTCTATCATGTTGGGGTGCAAACTACCATTGCCAAATGTACATTTACTGGTGTTACAATCTTAAGTTCTACCTTGAAATATATGTCTTGAAGCCAGTTTCATTCATGTGCTTTTGATAAAAAGTAGAGTACTTCAACAAAATCTACATTAAAACATTAAATTTTCTCCTATTTACTTAGAAGTATATTTAAGAATTAATTAGTTTTAAATTTTAAATTCCCTTGCCTTAGTTTTAAGAAATTTATAAGTGATTTCACAGCTTCCAGATAATTAATTCTGATACTCTTCTTTGATCTTTAATAAACATTACTTATTCTTGTGTTTATTTCTAAGGGTCTCCTGCAGTTTTTAAATTTACTCTCTTCCCAATTTATTTTCAAGGTATAAAAACAAAGCTTAATTTTCTAGGTGGATCAGCAGGAAGGAAACATCTGTGCCTCATCGGAAACATCAGTAGAAAAAAAAATATGAAGAATAAAATGATAGAAACATTGTAAATGAAAGGACCAATGAAAAAGTTAGAACTTTCTCTGTTAAGTCTTTCTACCACAAGCATTACTCTGAAACAAATATCACTCCAAGTTCCCAAACTTACAAAATTTTAAATATAAACTCTTATGATAATATATTAAAAATATGTGACACATCATATATATGGCATATATATGTATAATCAAAAATTGTGAGGATTAAAATTGATTAAGAAAAATTTATCCTCATTTTTACCTTAAAGAAATGGTCCACAAAGTGTTCATAATACAAATGTAACACAATAGTCATGTTCTATCATAGTGTTATTTTTCACTGATAAGGGGATATTAACCCAGAATCTCGGAATACCCTAGACACAATTCACATATCAATAGATTTCCAAGAAGATGGAAGGAGACACCCCTGGTCCTGAAAAGACTGGATGTAGGGGAATGCCAGGACAGAGAAGTGAGAGGGGGTTGAATGGGGAACAGAGGGAGGGAAGGGGGCTTATGGGACTTTCGGGGAGGGAGGAAACGGGAAAGGGGAAATGATTTGGAATGTAAATAAAAATCTTAGAAATTAAAAAAAATAAATATCAAAATAGATGTTTAATTTTCTGTTACAGACAATGAACTGAAAGTTGAAACATTCTATTGTAGAATATTTTTTCTTTAAAAAAATCATTCAAAATATAATTTAAGATAACTTTTTACATAGATTTATCTCTTATACATAGAAAATGTTAAATTTATAACTCAAGCTGGGGAATAGCTCAGTCTACAAACTATCTCTGTTCAAGCATTAGGTCCTGATTTCAAGCCTGAGTACCCATGTAAAAGGACAGACATGGTGGCTCATACTTGTGGTCTCAGCACTAGATTGGTGAAGATAGAGAAGGATCTGATACTTTTTGATCAATCAGCTTAGTCTAATGAGTAACACTTTTATCAAAATAAGTAAATAGTAATTAAATAAATAACTTGAGACAGTTTGTCTGAGAATAATTTTGTCCATGCCTTTTAGCCAAAGTGTGTGGTATCTTGAACAATAGAATCCAACTATTCAGGGCAATCACAATATGCCATGTTGTTTTAGAGAGCTATGGAGATTCACTGACCAATAATTCCCAATGTAATATGCCTTGTTCTTAGATTTATTTTTTTCAATAAGCAAAGTCTTACCTGAGTGAGTAACACTCAACAGTCATAGAGGATACCTTGATTTGGACTCATTTTCTTTTAAAGTCATATTTTGAAAGTGGATCACAACCTAATAGGTTTATGTGAGTCTTTTACATTATCCTTAGTCTAGGTTAGTCCATCACTGGGCCTTCCTCTCCTCCTTTCTCAATCCCACATCTCTATTTAATCTTTCAACATTCAGTCTCTCCACCTATTCTTTCATAACATGTTATTCTATGCTTCTTGCAAAGTATATATTTTAATTCAGCTGTGATAGGACAAGTCTCTTACTGCTTTTCATACCCCTTTCCTATGGGTTTTGTCTCCCTCAACTGTTTCCTTCTGCTATTTTCTAAGCTCAGGATTAGACCTCAGTACTTTCATATTATAATAAAATATTTCTTCTCCCCTTACATTTTCTTCTGCAAAGGACCTTTGGAGTTCCTTGACTCTCTCTCCATTGACTGTTAAATATAAGTACATACATTTTAGAGTTTTTGTTGGTTTATTTGTTTGTATTCTTTTTTATGACAGTGGGTTTATTCTTTTTAGTCATATTTCTTCACATGCACAGAAATGGAATTAAATCAACACCTAATAAAACAAAAGAATGGGTAAAATTCTTTAATTTTAATGCTCATCAAGTAACGTGGCCTAGAATTTTTACACAACATTTTCTAGTTCCAATTCTTACTCCATCCAAATGGCTCTCACTTTGCAATGTGAAAGCCAGTTAGAAGACTTAGAATTCACTCTTTCTATAGTCATTTTTTTATTTTTAATTTTTACATGGGAATCTTAGCTTTAAGTGTTTAGATCCAAATTTGAGTCTCAAGTGGGCAAAGTGGTTCTCCAGATTTTATGCATAGCTTGTATTAGTGATTAATCAAAAACAAAAAATCATTGTTGCTATTCAATACACTTGAAAATAGGAGTTCACTCCCATGACATTCTCAGGTGGGTTCTTTCCTCACATTGCAGGTTTTGGGTAGAGAATGCTTTTTATCCTATCTCAGTACTATAACTATGAAAATTTTGACAATTAAATAATTGATCCATACCAATGATTGTCAGTATCCCCCTTATTTTCAATAATTAATACCCCAGAAACACTCTTGTCATCAACTGAATTAAAATGAATTCCATGAATCAGCTCCTGTGATGGAATTTGCATGATGGAAATATCCATGAAGATGTCAGAAACATTTGCAGAAAATAAAAGGAGGTAAAATGAGGATAGAAATATATGCAAGTTGTCTTATGTAGTAAAAGAAATATCAAGAACTCTATCATGAAATGACATTTTATGTGAGTCCCAAATTGTGATAAAGGAGAAAAAGAATGTGTACAATATGGTTTTCTACTTGCCATTGATCAATAGTGAAAAATGATCTTTGGTTATGTAACTTATTTCCATTAAAATGATTTCCTAAAAATAACAAATCTGGAAGCTGTCACAGCCAAGCATTTTTAGTTATCAGAATAAATTTCTTATATCTGAAGGGGAAATTGTTAGCACAACAAAGGATCTTCTAATTTGCATTTTGTATGATTATAAGGCCATAAACGTTTTTAAAGGAAACATTAATTTATTTCACTGGAACTGAGAATGGAAAATGATTTAATAGAGACAGTGATTGAGATAGAATATGAAATGGATTTATGTGATATTTGAAGCATTATTTTTATTAGGATAAAGGGCCATGTAAGTGAGCACAACTTATGAAAATCATTCAGCTTTATAGAGTAAATATTATATTTTGAATATGTCCATTATTTCAATTTAATAATCATTTTAAATAGATAAAAGATGAGATATAAATTGATGATAGGTTACTGTGGAGTGTAAAAGAATGAAAACAACAGGTCTTCAGAAACTAAACACAGCTGCAGATTGTTTTATTAAGGAAACACTATAGACTCAAAACGCCAAGAATCACACGTTTTCTAAAAATTTGCAAAAGACGTTAGAGACACCATGGATGAGTAAAGAGAATCAAGGGTCAGCGGAAGACGAGATAAGTGAAGATAAGAAGCCAGAGGGGGCTGAATGGGGAACAGAGGGAGGGAAGGGGGCTTATGGGACTTTCAGGGAGGGAGGAAACGGGAAAGAGGAAATCATTTGGAATATAAATAAATAAAAAAACTTAGAAAATAAAAATATAATAATAATAAAAGGTTAAAAAAAAAAGAATCTAGAAGTACTCTCTTTTACCCCTCCTTCCTCTGCTGCCCCTCCTGTTTGTTTCGATGTGATAGACCTGTGCTAGTTCTGCCCATGGGGGAAGACCACATTTCCTGGTGCTCTCTAGAGTTCCAGCAGCAGTGGGGCATTCAGTAAGAAAGACCCCACCCCTGGAGGCTCAGAGCCACAGGTGGGGATCCACTACCCAGCAACCACCTAAACCCACCTTCCTTCTGGATTACCACACCCCTCCTGTCTCTTCTTCCCCTCCTTCCTCTCCTGCTTGTTCTGTTCCTTCTGATGTGGTAAACCTGTGCTAGTTCTGCCATGGGGGAAGACCCCATTTCCTGGTGCTTTCTAGATATCCAACAGCAGTAGGCATTCGAGATCTAACAGCCATAGGGCATTCAGTCTGTGCCAGGTTTGCATGGGGGAAGCCCACATTTCCTGAGATCCAGCAGCAGCAGGGAATTCGAGAACCAACAGTTTGCAGGACATTCAACCCTTGCCAAGTCTGCCACAGGGAAGACCCCATTTCCTGATACTTCCTGGAAAACCAGCTGTATGCAGGACATTTCAAAGAAAGGGAATCCCAGGAGTACAGATACACAGGCCTGCAGGACAGAGAAGTCACAGTCAGAGACAGCAAGACCAGCTAATACTAGAGATAACTAGATGGCCAAAGGCAAACTCAAGATCATTACCAACAGAAACCAAGGCAATATGGCACCTTCAGAACCCAGTTCTCCCACAACAGCAAATCCAGGATACTCCATCACATCGGAAAAGCAAGAGCTAGATGTAAAATCACATCTCATGATGCTGCTAGAAGAATTCAAGAAGGACATAAATAACTCTCTTAAAGAAATACATGAGAACATGGGTCAATGGGTAGAAACCCTTAAAGAGGAGTCAAAAATTCCCTTAAAGAAATGCAAGAGAACATGGGTCAACAGTTAGAAAGTCCTTAAAGAGGAAACACAAAAATCCCTTAAAGAATTTCAGGAAAACACAAACAAACAGGTGAAGGAACTGAACAAAACTATCCAAGATCTAAAAATGGAAGTAGAAACTATAAAGAAATCTCAAAGTGAGACGTCTCTGGAGATAGAAAACCTTGGAAAGAATTCAGGAGTCATAGACGCAAGCGTCAACAATAGGATACAAGAGATAGAAGAAAAAATCTCGGATGCTGAAGATTCCATAGAAAACATAGACTCAACAGTCAAAGAAAATACAAAATGCAAAAAGCTGGTAACCCAAAACATCCAGTAAATCCAGGACACAATGAGAAGACCCAATCTTAGGATTATAGGTATAGAAGAGATTGAGGATTTGCATCTTAAAGGGCCAGTAAACATCTTCAACAAAATTATGGAAGAAAGCTTCACTAACCTAAAGAAAGAGTTGCCCATTAATGTACTAGAAGCCTATAGAACTCCAAACAGACTGGACTAGAGCAGAAATTCCTCCCATCACATAATAATCAAAACACCAAATGCACTAAACAAAGAAAGAATATTAAAAGCAGTAAGGGGAAAAGGTCAAGTATCATATAAAGGCAGACCTAGCAGAATTACACCAGACTTCTCACCAGAAACTATGAAAGCTAGAAGATCCTGGGCAGATGTCATGCAGACCATAAGAGAACATAAATGTCAGCCCAGACTGCTAAACACAGCAAAACTTTCAATTACCATAGACAGAGAAAACAAGACATTCCATGACAAAAGCAAATTTACATATTTTTCCACAAATGCATCTCTACAAAGGATAATGGTTGGAAAATACCAGCACAAGGCAGGAAACCACACTGTAGAAAAAGCAATAAAGTAATTTTTCAACAAACCCAATAGAAGATAGCTGCACAAACAAATTTCACCTTGAACAAAGAAGATAACAGTAAGCAACAATCACTTTTCCTTAATATCTCTTAACATCAATGGGTCAATTCCCCAATAAAAAGACATAGACTAACAGACTGGATATGTAAGCAAGACCCAACATTTTGCTGCATACAAGAAAGCCACCTAAGTAACAAAGGCAGTCACTACTTCAGAGTCAAAGGTTGGAAAACAATTTTGCAAGCAAATGGTCCCAAGAAACAAGCAGAAGTAGCCATTCTTGTATGGTATAAATTTGACTTTCAACCAAAAGTTGTCAAAAAAGATATGGAGGATCACTTCATTCTAGTCAAAGGAAAAGTCTATAAAAATGAACTCTCAGTTCTGAACATTGATGCTCCCAACGCAAGGGCACCCACATTCATAAAAGAAACTTTACTAAAGCTCAAAGCACACATTACAACCCACACAATAATAGTGGGAGACTTCAACACCCCACTCTCAACAATGGACAAATCATGGAAACAGAAACTAAACAGAGACACAATGAAACTAACTGAAATTATGGACCAAATTGATCTAACAGATATTTATAGAACAATCCACCCTAAAGCAAAAGAATATACCTTCTTTTCAGAACCTCATTGCACCTTCTCCTAAATTGACCATATAATTGGTCACAAAACAGGCCTCAACAGATACAGAAATATTGAAGTTATTCCATGCACCTTTTCAGATCACCATGGCCTAAGGCTAGTCTTAAGTGCAAACAAAACAATGGAAAACACACATACATGTGGACTTTGAACAATGCTCTTCTCAATGATAGCTTGGTCAAAGAAGAAATAAAGAAAGAAATTAAAGACTTTTTAGAATTCAATGAAAATCAAGACAGATCATACCAAAACTTATGGGACACAATGAAAGCAGTGCTAAAAGGAAAACTCTTAGCTCTGAGTGCCTCCAAAAAGAAAATGGAGAGCTTACACTAACAGTTTGACAGAGCACTTGAAAGCTCTAGAACAAAAAGAAGCAAATATATCCAAGAGGAGGAGGCGGCAGGAAATAATCAAACTCAGGGCCAAAACCAACCAAATAGAAACAAAAAGAACTATACAAAGAGTCAACAAAACTAGGAGCTGGTTCTTTGAGAAAATCAACAAGATGGATAAACCCTTAGCCAGACTAATGAGAGGGCAAAGAAGCACTACCCAAATTAATAAAATCATTAATAAAAAAGGAGACATAACAGAAACTGTGGAAATTCAAACAAATCAACAGATCCTACTACAAGAACTTATAATCAACAAAGTTTGAAAGTCTGGACGAAATGGACAACTTTCACGATACATACCAGGTACCAATGTTAAAACAGGATAAGATAAACCATCTAAATAGTCCCATAAGTCCTGGGGAAATAGAAGCAGTCGTTAATAGTCTACCATCAAAAAAGAGCCCAGGGTCAGATGGGTTTAGTGGGGAATTCTATCAGATCTTCAAAGAAGAGGTAATACTGATACTCTTCCAAAAATTCCATGAAATAGAAATTCAAGGAAGACTACCCAACTCATTCTATGAAGCCACAATAACGCTTGTACCTAAACCAAACAAAGACCAAACAAGAAAAGAGAACTTCATGAACATCGATGCAAAAATATGCAACAAAATTCTGGCCAACTGAATTCAAGAATGCATCAAAACTGTACTTCAGCACGACCAGGTAGGTTTCATCCCAGGGATAAAGGAATGGTTCAATATATGGAAATCCACCAAAATCCCAAATCAATTTCTCATAGATCTAGAAAGAGCAATTCTCAAATTCATCTGGAATAACAAGAAAGCCAGGATAGCAAAAACTATTCTCCACAAGATCTCCTGGGGAAATCACCATCACTGACCTCAAGCTCTACTACAGAGCAATAGTGATAAAAATTGTTTGGTATTGGTATGGAGACAGGCAGGAAGATCAATGGAATAGAATTGAAGACCCAGAAAAGAACCCACACACATAAGGTCACTTGATATTTGACAAAGGAGCTAAAAATGTACAGTGGAAAAAAGACAGCATTTTTAACAAATGGTGCTGGATCAACTGGCAGTCAGCATGCAGAAAATTGCAAATCGACTCATTCTTATCTCCTTGTACAAAGCTCAGGTCCAAGTGGATCAAGGACCTACACATAAAATCAAACACACTGAAGCTTACAGGGGAGAAAGTGGGCAGAATCTAGAACACATGGGCACAGGGGAAAAGTTCCTGAACAGAACACCAATGGCTTATGCTCTAAGAACAAGAATTGACAAATGGAACCTCATGAAGCTGCAAAGCTTCTGTAAGGCAAAGGACATGGTCAGTAGGACAAAACGGCAATCAACAAATTGGGAAAAGATCTTTACCAATTATGCATCTGATAGAGAGCCAATATCCAAGGTACATGAAGAACTCAAGAAGTTAGGCTCAAGAGAGTCAAATAACCCTATTAAACAATGGGGTACAGAGCTAAACAGGGAATTCTCAACTGAGGAAACTTGAATGGCTCTAAAGCACCTAAAGAACTGTTCAGCATCCTTAAATATCAGGGAAATGCAAATCAAAACAACACTGAGATTCCACCTCACACCGGTCAGAATGGCTAAGATGAAAAACTCAGGGGACAGCAGATGCTGGAGAAGATGTGGGGAAAGAGGAACACTTCTCCATTGTTGGTGGGACTGAAAGCTAGTAAAACCACTCTGGAAATCAGTTTGGCAATTCCTTAGAAAATTAGACATAGTACTACCTGAGGACTCAGCTATACCACTCCTGGGCATATACCCAGAAGATGCTCCTACAAGTAATAAGGACACATGCTCCACTATGTTCATAGTTGCCTTATTCATAATAAACAGAAGCTGGAAAGAACCCAGATGTCCTTCAACTGAGGAATGGATACAGAAATTGTGGTATATATACACAATGGAGTACTATTCAGCTATTAAAAACAATGAATTTATGAAATTCTTAGGCAAATGGATGGAACTAGAAAGTGTCATCCTGAGTGAGGCAACCCAATCACAAAAGAATGCACATGGTATTCACTCACTGATAAGTGGATGTTATCCCAATAGCTCAAAATAAACAAGTTACAATTCACAGACCACAGGAAGCTCAAGAAGAAAGAGAATTGAAGTGAGGGTGCTTGGGTTCCTCTAAGAAAGGTAACAATATACTCAGAGGAGCAATAATGTAGGCAAAGTGTGGAGCAGGGACTAAAGTAAAGGCCACTCAAAGACTGCCCTTCCTGGGGATTCACCCTATAAACAGTCACCAAACCCCAACACTACTATGGACGACAAGAAGCACATATCAAAAGGAGAATGCCATGGTTGTCTTTGGAGGGGCCCTGCCAGATCCTTACACATACAGAGGCAGATGCTAACAGCCAACCATTGGTCTGGGAGTGGGGTCCCCAATGGAGAAGTTGGAGGGTGGTCCGGAGGAACTGAAGGGGTTTACAGCCCCATGGGAAAAACAAGATGGGGGCCACCCAGATGTCCTAGGACTCCCAGGGACTAAACCATCAACCAAGGGGTACACATTGCTCCAGTCAAGAATGTGGCAGAGGAATGCCTTGTCGGGAATCAGTGGGAGGAGTGGTCCTTGGTCAGGTAAAGGCTAAATAGATTCCCCAACAAGGGGAAATTGAGAGGAGAAGGTGGGAGTGGGTCCGGTGGAGGGGCATATACTTGGAGGCAGGGAGTGGGAGGAGGGGTTGGGGGGTTTTGGGAAGGGGGGAAACTGCGAAAGGTTTTACCATTTGAAATGTAAATGAAGATTATATTTGATAAAAAAAATCCAGAAGTAAATATAATGAATTTAACTTATATAGAGATGTCATAAGGATACACGTACATTTGTGAAGTTAAAATACACAAATAAAAATGATGAAAGGACACCAAAAGCTATTATAAAACACCTGGTCAAAAAGATTCCAAAATAAAAACTGAAAAAAAAATTAATGTAATTTTAAAATTTTTATTGAAATATTTGCATATTCTATATCTGTAATTAATTGCACTATTTTTCATAGTAAGAATAGTTTACTGTTCTAAGGATATTAAAAAGAAGCTAAGTAGATGTCTAATATTCACAAATGCTTAGTGTTTAACATTATATTGTTCGTTATAAGTGAGAAGATACCAGGCATACCTTTCTGGGTCATAGTTTTGTCACTCAGGATGATATTTTCCAGTTTGAATGCAAATTTCAAGATATTCTTGTTTTTAATAGATAAGTAGTATTCCATTGTGTAAATTTACCACATTTTTCTTTATCTGTTCTTCAGGTGAAGGACATCTGGGGTATTACCAGTTTCTGGCTACTATAAATGAAGCTATTATGAATGTAGTTGAACAAATGTCCTTGTGGTACAGTAGAGTATCTTCTCTATATGTGCCTAAGTATAGCTGGGTCTTGAAGTAGACCTATTCCAAATTGTCTACAAAACTGTCCGATTAATATCCAAAGTTGTTGTACAATTTTGAAATCTCATCAGAAATGGAGAAGAGTTCACCTTGCTTCACATCCTCACCAGTGTGTTCTGCCACTTGAATACATATATGATTACAACAGGTATAAAATGGAATCCCAGAGTCATTTTAATTTGCATTTCTTTTGACCTAAAATTTGCCATGCCTATAAGATGTACAGGGATAAAAATGGAACAGAGATTAATGGAAAAGCTAAAAATAAAATGACTGACACAACTTGAGACACTTGCCATGGGGTTGAGCCAACCACTGACACCATTAATGATAGTATGCTTACACACAAAAGCCTAGCACAGCTGTCATCTGAGAGGCTTCATCTAGCAGCTGATAAAAAGAGATGCAGAGACCCACAGCCAAGCATTAGGCAGAGCTTTGGAACTCTTGTGGAAGAGTCAGGTGAAGGATTGAGGGAGCTGGAGGGAACAAGGACACCACAGGATACCTACAGAGCCAACTAACCTGGGCCCATGAGAACTTGAAATTGAATCACCAATCAGAGTATGTGTAAACTGTACCTAGGGCCTCTACTCATATGTAACAAATGTGCAGCTTGGTTTTCATGTGGGTTACTCAACAATTTGTTACCTGAATTTGGATCCATTTCCCCTAGTTTGGTTGCCTTTTCTGGCCTCAGTTGAAGAGGACGTGCTTATACATAATGAGACATAATATGCTAGGGCTGGTTTGGGGTCCCCTTCTCTGAAGAGAAGAAGAAGGGGAATAGGAGAAGGAGGTAGGAAGTTGGGACTAGGAAGAGAGGAGGGAGGGGCTGTGATTTGAATGTAAAATGACTAAATAAATGAAAAAATATTATTTTTCTAAATTATTAAAATAAATACATAAAAATAATAACAGTACCAACTGTTCTAAAATATTTTGAATTGGGTATTGATTCCAGCTTTTTCTGAGGGAGGTGAAGAAATAGTGTCAATAAAATTAAAGACAATGACAATTTAAATGTAAGTCTCCCATCCTTATAAACTGAACATATATTACTCTCCTGTAAAGAACTCTGTCGTACATAAAATTTGCTTTGGAGATAATATATGTAATTGCAGAGGGAATTTATAAATAAGGCAAACAAAGTGAAACTTGGTTTTGCTTACATAATTTTCATGGAGATAAAAGTTAAAATTATTTTGTACATGAATAATACACTGCTTTTTTCCTTTGCTCATTGATACATTTTTACAGATGCTCAAGAAAAAATGTTGCAAAATCCATCTCACGTTGATAAACTGAGACTTGGAATTATTTAATTTGGAAGGCTGGTTAAATGTCCATTCAAAATTTTTCATCAGAACAAATTATAGTAATTTTAAGAAAAAATCTTATTAAAATTAAAGGATAGTATTATAAATTTAATTGATTATCCCAGTTGGTTTTCTATTATTAGTTATTTTTAGTAATTTTATTTTTTTTAATTTTATTTTATTTTCTAAGTTTTTTTTATTTACATTCAAAATCATTTCCCCTTTCCCGTTTCCTTCCTCCCCGCAAGTCCCATAAGCCCCCTTCCCTCCCTCTTTTCCCCATTCAACCCCCTCTCGCTTCTCTGTCCTGGCATTCCACTACATCCAGTCTTTCCAGAACCAGGGGTCTCTCCTTCCATCTTCTTGGAAATCTATTGATATGCGAATTGTGTCTAGGGTATTCTGAGATTCTGGGTTAATATCCCCTTATCAGTTACTGCATACCATGTGTGTTCTTTTGTGATTGAGTTACCTCACTAAGGATGATATTTTCAAGTTCTGACCATTTGCCTAGGAATTTCGTGAATTCATTGTTTTTAATTGCAGAGTAGTATTCCATTGTGTAAATATACCACATCTTCTGAATCCATTCCTCCGTTGAGGGATATCTGGGTTCTTTCCAGCTTCTGGCTATTATATAAATAAGGCTGCTATGAACATAGTGGAGCATGTATCCTTATTGCATGCAGGTAAAGGCTCTGGGTATATGCCCAGGAGTGGTATAGCCGGTTCCTCCGGGATAGCCTCACCATAATAAAACTGTGAAGTACAATGCCATTTTATAGCTTCAATGTTCTATAAAGATGCATAGGTTAACCAGGTGAAATCGTGTAACTGTTCATCCCTAAATATGTGGAACTTATGTACTATATACTATCCACTTCTTCATTGTCTGAGATCTAGACTAGACTGATTTTGCTAATTAAGGTGCCTCTCGTTGGAGGGATTAAGTTTTAACATCCAGCAATATTACTGACTAAAAACAATGTCTCAGCACTATTGACTCTCTGTATGTGTCTTTACACATAGAGTCACTGTTTAAGGGGAAGGGATTTTCATTCATTCTTTTCTCTTGCATTCTCCCCCAAATTAGCCCATTTGTTGTGCTTCTAACACAACATTTCTCTGGTACAGTATAGTTAATAACTAGACTGTCTCCTCTTCCTGAAGTGCCTCTCCTATCAACAGTTGTCAGGTTAGTCATAGGGTCAGACTGAGGACCCATGGGCATGAGGAGTATTGAAGGAGTCATTAAAGGATGTACAGGTAGTCTTCAGGAAGAAAGGTTTCAAGTAAAATTGTAGTTATCTTGTACTTTCTTAATTTGATATACTGTTGAAATGGTACTCACTCATGGTTGTCCAAGTGGCTTGGTGATGAGCCAGTGAAGATAATGTATATAGTTACTTAAAACAGAAAATATGTAAAGAAACTTAAATTAGAAACTACTTGCTGATCAACAGGGAGAACTATGATAAAATTCATACAAAACTACTGTTTTCCTTTTCCTTCCTCCCCTAAAAGAACTTGATATTTTAAAGTGTGGCATACATTTGGAAAACTGCACTTTAATCACAAGTATTACAGATACTTATTGTCTTGGCTCTGGTGTGTATACAATAGTATATACAATGTTAGGGCAGATAAAAACCAATTAAAGTTTAGCCCTATGGGCTTTTTCATATATATGTTAATCAAATAAAGCAATATTCCTAAAGAAAGTCTTTTCAGAGCCTAAATTAAAACATAAAAAAATAACATAAAACTTAAAAGGCATACAAGTTCATCATAATTATTTTAATAGGTAATCATGGTATAAACCAAAATCATTTGATTATTTTAGAGAACTTTGATATTATTGCTAACACTTAAAAATTTTATTAGCATTTGATTTCCTTTGTGATATCCTTTTGCTAAGGATGCATTGATATTAATATTTTAATAATGATGCTTCTTTAAACATAATAAATAAAAGTATTCAAATATTTAGATACTATTTTGAGAGCAACACTAGTCACCTATGTTCTTGTTCTTTTATTGAAGAAATATTTGATGGTTTTCTACACTGCACATGGTATGTTATGAGGTCATTTTTAAAGACTTTTGTTGCTAATTCCTTTTAAATATTAGATTAGCTTGGTAATCATCAGTTAATATCTGAGATATTTGACCTGTTTAATCTATAAATATATATGACTTATAGAATTTCAGAATGCTTTCAGAAACAAAATTGAAATTTATACATACACATTCACAGAGTTCTGATTAAATTACTAAGGTTAAAAATGAGAATGGCAACTCCAATTCTTCTCATAAGAAGATATAAAACATTTATTTCTCCACTTGGATGGTTACACAAATGCATTTCACAGAGAATTCACAGCTATCTCTTCCATTCTTCTCTATGAATTTTAACTCCAAGCAATGTTGCATCTCACTGGGCATCTTCTATACTTTTACTGTGCCAGATTTGAAAAGAGCAAGATGTAAATGTCTCTTCACTTTGAAAGAACACAAAATTGGGACTGGGAATTATTCTTTATGGAAAAAATTCTTTGTATAGTTTTTGAAGTGATTCCAGAGCACTGTTGGCTCTGGGTTGTTTTGTCGAGCATTTTGGTGGTTGTTCCTTCTGTGGAAATATATAAAATATTGCTCTGGTAATAGTATGTAGACTTACCAAGCAATTGCATTCTAAACATAATTAAAAATAACTCACTGTCTCTAGATAACCTGCATCCTTTTCATTTTAAATGATAGGTTTACAGAAGAATAAATTATATTTTCGATCAGAGGTTAATTTAATAGTCAATAAATTCAATCTCTTATCTACTGGAAAATTTTGAATAGATTTCTATTTTCATTTGAAAAATCATTAATTTTAATGTGTATTACTTCTATTTATCAGTTCATGTTCCTCAATCTTTCAACCCTGATAAAAGCATCTAGAAATTCTTCACATTGCCTTCAGTGATTGCAGAGATGATAGGAGCCAAGATGGAAAATGCCATTTAACTGCATTTTTAACAATACAATAGTAATAGATAACATCTTATCATTCTTTATTCACTTAATAGAAGTAGAAAATTTCCCAATTATCATCTTGATATTTTAGGATTTAGTAAATGGAGAGATAAATGATTCTTGAAATTGCACAGAAAAATGTTTTTAAGTATTCAGATCCTGGGACTGCAAAATTTATTGAAGTGATCTGTGACTTCATTGCTCCATACCAGGGAGGACAATACTTAAAGTGTCAATCTAATAAGTCCAGAGACAGACATCATAGGTGGAATCTATCAAATAGTGATTGCTTCACATTACAAACCCCACCCCGAATAATAAATTTACCATAATTGACAATTCACATTTAGTTAAATATATTCAGTTAGAATACTTAATATTCAGTTCATTCTTGCTATCTGCTGCTGCATCCATATTATTGTAGATAACAGTCTTTGGAAAGGACTTTGTCTAAGTACATGTTTTATGTTTCTTGTCAAGACAGAATAGCTTTTATCCAGAAAACATTAAAGACTGACAACAATACACTAAAAATGGAATTATCATGAACATGGACGCAGTGGGAATATCTACTCATAGAAACACTATGGAAATCACAATAAATAGCTAATAGTTAAAGTATACCTACCAAACAATTCAGCCATACTCAGAGAAAAGTCAACATGTGACAGAGGTACCTGCACATCTCAGCTAGAGCACTATTCACAATAACCATAGTACAGAAATAATTTTAAATGTTAATCAACATATGAGTGTATTAAGAAACTTATGAACATTTATATACAGATACATGGAAATATGCATAGATAGAGATATGAATGTACCTACATACATGGACTCTTACTGGCTATGAATAATCCTATTATCTTGCTTGAAGGGAAATAAGCAAAACCAAAGGTTACCTTGCAAAGTGAAGCAATAACGATTGAGAAAACAAATATCTTTATATATAAGTAAAATACAGAAACATTAAGCAGTCCCACTAAAATCAGGGGCTAGGCAGTGATGCCCACTCTCTGACTATCAATTTAATATAGTACTCAAAGTCCTAGCCAGAGCAATTAGGCATGAAAAGGAGGGCAAAGGGATACAAATTGGAAAGGAAGAAGTCAAAATATCACTATATGCAGATAATATGATAGTATACTCAAGTGGCCCCATAAATTCCACCAAAGAACTGCTAAATCTGATAAACAAGATACAATTCACAAACCCCCTGAAGCTCAAGAAGAAGGAAAACCAAAGTGTGGATACTTCAGTCCTTCTTAGAAGGGGGAACAAAATACTCATGGGAGGAGATAGAGACAAAGTGTAGAGCAGAGACTGAAGGAAAGGCCATCCAGAGACTGCCCCACTTGGGGATCCATCCCATATACAGTTACCAAACCCAAACACTGTTGTGGTTTCCAAGAAGTGCATGTTTACAAGAGCCTGCCTGATATAGCTGTCTCCTGAGAGGCTCTGCCAGAGCCTGACAAATACAGAGGGGAATGCTTGCATTCAACCATTGGCCTGAGCATGGGGACCTCAATGGAGGAGTTAGGGAGAGGATAAAGGAGCTGAAAGGGTTTGCAACCCCATAGGAAGAACAACAATATCAACCAGAAATCCTAGGGAATAAACCACCAACCAAAGAGTACACATGAAGGAACGCATGGCTCCAGTTGCATATGTAGCAGAGGATGGTCTTATCTACTATCTATATGAGGAAAGTCCTTGGTCCTGTGAAGGGTCAATACTCCACTGAAGGGGAATGCCACAGCAGTGAGGTGGGAGTGGGTGGGTGGGTGGGGAAGCACCTTCATATAAGTAGGAGTACGGGAGATGGGACTGGGGGTTTGTGGATGGGAAACCAGGAAAGGGATACCGTTTGAAATATAAATAAATAGAATATACAATAAAATATAGTTTATCTACATAAATATACATATCTTATTAAAGATAAAAATTTGATGTTATTTTATTTGGCTATAGAAAAGAAGGATTAGTTTTGAAAGCAGTGGCATCTTTTTCTGTTCAAGCTGTCATAACAAAAAGTTTCAGAAAGAATGTCTTGCCAAAGACATTCTTGCCAAATGTCATCCCTTCAATTTCTCAGGCAATTTGCCCATATTTGGGTACCAACATAAGCATGGGTAACAACAGTCCTGATTGCATGACAGACAACTCCCTTGGATTCCCCTATAAAGGGCTACTGATTCTATTTATAACATATCTCTAAAATATAAGTATATTTCAAAGCTTCACTCCTTAATGCTACATCTCTAGCAAGCTTTCATTAAAAGTGTGAATGAAGAGAGACAGTCTGACATTTATAACAATTTATAACAACTTTTCACATATATACTTCTTTAATAGTATGTAATTAGGCAAAGCTGATCAACATAAAACTTTAAAAGAAAGCATGATAGCCAAAAAGAGTATTCTCATGTGAAATTCAATTCATAAGACTCATATCATACCCATTGAGATTCACTGTTGTATTTGTCTTCCTTCCTCTTTGGGCAAGAAGTTTGAAGATAAGACTTTAGCAACTTTAAAAAACTTAAAGCACATCTTCCATACACTCTTTACACTCTATTGTTTTCATTGATTAATTTAAACAAAGAAGAGAAAAGAAAAAGGAAAGGCAAGGCAAGGCAAGGCCTAGATTACTGAGAGGTTAGGACAACTGATTACTCTTCTAGAGGACTTGGGTCCAATCATTAGCACTCTCATGCATATACCCAACCACTTGTAACTCTTGTTTCAGAGTATCTGACATCCTCAGACACCTGGCATGTACATTGTGCACCAACATACATGCAGTGAAAACACTTACACATAAAATAAATATAAATCTGTAACTGCCTGCGGCTATGGGGAACCAAGGTCACCGGGAAGGAAAGCTGGGGATGAAATAAAAGGACAGGCGGGCAAGAGAAATAAGGAGTCAAGACAGGTTTTTCTGATCAAGGCTCAATGTTTAATGGGGAGCTCCAAATTTAAAGGTGGGGGAAAACTCTTCCCCCAAAGGCTGGGAACTCATCCTCAAAATCTGGTTTGGTTGCTCAGCAGGTGGCTGGTCCTTCTCAGGAAACTGCTGGTCCTTAGATGGGAAGTAGTGGCTAGCATCAAAGTCTGAAATTCCTGCTCAAAGGCTGGGGGGGGGGAGATGGGAGGGAAGAACACATAAATCTTTTTAAAACAAAGGTACGAAGAAAACACAGAAGAACAGACAGAAAAGATATGGCTGACAACGTGTTTCAGTATGTAAAAGTGACTGGTAACACAATTTGATGCCCTGAATTTGTTCCTTAGAATTAAGATAAAATGTTGACTATGGTGACATATGTCTGTGATCCCAGCAGTACCGGAAAGGCAGTGAAATGGGAAGGGAGGAGCACACTATCTCTTCTTTGTACCCAGACCAGCTAGCCATTAATACTTAGCAGAGCATAACAGATTCTATTCAAAACAAGGTTGAAGAAGAGGCAACTGTAGGCTAAAAGTTTTCAAAACCTACTTTAGTAAAGGTTCTCAAAAGCTTCAACCCATCACTAGAAAGTAGGGAAGATAAGATGGGTAATGGAATAAGGGTGAAATAAACCTGTTTAAAAGTCCTTCTCTGGGCCAATTCCAAATTTCATTGTCAGGATACCAACAGTACAGTTCAAAAGTGCGGCCAAACACAAATCAGCAGCAGTGGCATGATCCAGCAGAAGAAGACAGGCCCCCACTGAGTCAGCACAAGTCAACTGGAACAAACAGAACCAGCCGGTATACCCAAAGAAGTATTCTGCTGTGCCTCTCTCAATGAAGGAAAGATCAACACAGATGCAAGACCAATGAAACGTTGAACAGATAGATATGCAAGCATACCCTCACTCTCTGTTGGGTCATACTTAAGCTCTCTGCAGGCATCACCTGTCCTCTCACGGATCTGCTTCAGCAAAACATCACATGAGTCTACATCGAATGACACAAACAGAAATTTTCACTTCATTTCTCCATTTTTGCCTACAAATTGTCTTTTCCCCTAACATTAAAATTTATACACAATAAAAACAATTATAAGAACCATAAAACTAGATCTTTACATCACATTTTAAATAGTTTATGTATAATATAGTCTAATAAAACAATCTTAAATTTCTAAGAATTTATAGTAATTCAAAAAATGCAACCTTAAATTTCTATCAATATATAATTAAAACAAAACAATCTTAATTGACAACAATATATACTAATTCAAACAAATAACCTTAAATTTCCATCAAAATACAATAATTTAAACCTACCAGCCTAGATAATAACCATAGCACATAAAAGCAAACAAAATTATTCACCCCAAATTAAGATATCAGGATGACAGTCTTCTTATAATTGTTTTCTGCTGAGTTGAAGTGAAGAATTCCTCTTTGGAGCTCAATAGGGGCTGGGGTTGAAATGGCTAACCTGAATAAAAGATATCTATTGTATTTTTGTGCTTTGTTTTGGTTTAATAAGCGTCACATTTAAGGTACTATTGGCTCTTTCTATAACTGTCTTGTCGGGTTCTGTGATATATCAGTAACATGCTTTATATAGTAATACACCAAGAACTGTTATATTATTGTATCTACAGACAGGAGGATCATTAAGTTTTAATGTGTGCAGGTATCCGCATTATTGCTATTATTTCCCATAAGTGTGTAATAACACATCCAGCCTTTACAGAACTTAAAGCAGTTGCCCACTGAAACAAAATTATATGTCAAGGATATGAGATATATATATATATATATATATACTCTTGTTTTCCAAATTCTGAAAAATGGAAAACACTCATCTGCCATATGTCATTTCTTGTGGTATTCCTGTTGTTACTACCAGCAGGTAACAGAATTTGATTATATAGAAAACATACAGGACATTTTTATTATTATTATTTCTTTGGTGTGTTGTCAAGTGATGGAATATTTTCTTTAGAACTTTCCCATTAATATGAACTTTTTCTTGAAATCTTGAGTATTCTAACATATTTCCTACGGCTAACTTGTCAATTTTGTCATTTCTTTGAGCTAATGGACCTGGCAAACTTGTATGAGTCCAAATATGAGTGATATATAATGGATAATTTCGACTTCTGATGGCTTGTTGCAATTGTGTAAATAACAAAGTTAATTCTGAATTATAACATAAAAGTTCAGTAGACTCAATATATGCAAAACAGCTTTTTCTGCATGTAAAGAATGGGTAATTATATTAAGAATTACAGGAAAATCTAATAATACCACAAAGAAACCATGCTCTTGCCTAACAGGTCTGTATGTTAAACATTTTAGCAGCAAGACTGTTGGTATCTCAGCAGTGCCTCCTTTTATAAATTTTGAAATTTAATCCCTGTAATGTCCTGTCATTTGACCTGGGGACAGTTTAAGATTTTTCTTGATAATCTGAATTAATAACTCCCCTAGGACCATGTACCACATCACATATGATTTTTTCATTTGCTATTCCTGGAATTATAGGAACATTAATTTGCATACCTTATCGTGGTAAAAGATTCCTTCCCCACAAATTTTCAATATTTCAGTCACATAAGGTCTTAACTTGTCTATTTGCCTTTCTGGTCCCACACAGCTAATCCATTGGACACTTTATCTTATTCCTGATAATTTATCAATTCCAATAAACTGTGTATATACCTTATGAAGTAGCCTATCTGGATTTGAAGACTTTGGGGAAACTATACTAAAACCAGCTACTATATCTATCCAACCTTCTATGTCCACACCATTCATTTGTACCATTAATTTGGGTCTCTGTCATTAACCATTGTTTATAACAACAGATGTTTCTCATTACTCTCCAAGTCCCCTGTCCTTTCTACTGGACTATAAACACCAGTGGTTAACTTGTAACATTCAACTTTGGGGAATAATGAAAGAGGCACATCTGTGGCCAGATCCAAAGTTGCTCTCCCTCCTATAACATGTATAAGATCAGACATACTTAATTTTGAATTTCTTGCCTGCTTGGCACCTTCTGGCTAACCAAAAGATTATGTCTCACTCATATGCTTCACCTTGAGGTGAGAGGACCCTCTGTTCATTTCCCAATGACAAGAGGTTACCTTGTATATCTCTTTTGGACCAGGGATCTTTGACCAATGTTTACCCTTTACACAACAGCTACAACACCCTGAAAACCATTGTGGGTCACAGCAGGCAGAACCTGCTTGTGATCTTCTATGAATACTTTTCTTTCAAGAGTCAATGTACATGCTGAATCTTCTACCTTACAATTTCTTTGGAAATGGCCAAATTCACCAAAATTAAAGTATCAGGCATTCTGATTTCTAAGACTTCTAACATTGGCTTACCCTATGATATTGGCACCATGTGTCTGAAAATCAATGCCAGTTGTTTCCCTTATCCATTCTATTAGGGTTTCTTATACTTTTAATCATCTGACTGCTCTCTTACATTCAGTATTTTCTTACATTCAGTATTTTCATTTTCAAAGGCCAATATTTCTATCAGTGACTCTCAGGTTTCAGGGTCTAATATGGCTCTATTTTTAGCTGAACCCAATCTCTGTAAGAAATCGGTAAATGCTTCTGAAGAACCCTGTATTACCTTAGTAAATGAGGTGGATTATATTCCAAGCTCCTCAATCATATCCCAAAGCTCTCAAAGCCTCACTATGGCAATGTTGAGTTATACCATTTGTTTATTTTTTTTATTTACTTTACATCCCTCTCACTACCCTCTTCCAGTCACTCTCTCCCACAATCCCTCACTCCCTCCCCCTTTCTACTTCTCCTTTGAGAGGGTGGGAACCTCCTGCCCCCCCCACCTCCCTGCACCTGATGCATTGAGTTTCTGCCAGGCAAGGCATATTTCCCCTATTGATGGTAGACAAAGCAGCACAGCTAGAAGACCTCCACATACAGGTAACAGCTTTTGGGATATGCCCACTCCAGTTATTTGAGACTCACAATAAAGACCATATCTGCTACATATGTGTGGGGAGACCTAGGTCCAACCTGTGTATGTTCTTCGGTTAGTAGTTCAGTCTCTGAGAGCCCCAATGATCCATGTTAGTTTATTCTATTGGTCCTTCTGTGGAGTTCCTGTCCCATTTGGAACTGTAATCCTTTCTCCATATTATTCTATAAGAGTCCCCAAGCCCAAGTCAATGTTTCATGGTGGGTGTCTGGATCTGTTTGAGTTACTTGTTGGGTGGAGCCTCTCATAGGAAAGCCATGCTAGGCTACTGTCTGAGGGCATAACAGTGTATGATTAATACTATCAGGGTTTGGTGCTTGCCCATGGGATATCTCTCAAGATGGACCTGTTATTGTTTGTCCATTCCCTTAGTATCTGCTCCATCCCCCTTCCCTACATTTCTTATAGACAGGATAACATTTGAGTTAAAGGTTTTGTGGGGTGGGAGACTTGGTGTCTCTGTTGCTTTACTGGGGTTCTTTCCTAGCTATAGGAGGTGGTCTTGTCAGGTTCCATTTCTTCAGTTCTGTAAGATACAGCTAAGTTTACCCCTATTGATTCTTGAGTGCCTCCCTTATCCCAGGTCTTGGTTACCTCCTGGAGATTGCCCCCTCATACCCATCCCTATCAGTTGCAGCTTTCCATTTATTCTCAAGGCTATTTGGCCATCTCTCCACACCTGATTAAATGCCCCTCAACACTCTTCTTTTCATTCCCTCTTCTTTTCATTTCATTTTCTTCCCTCCAACTGGCTCTTATAACTATTTTATTCCCCATTCTAAGTGAGAGTTAAGAATTCCTGCTTGTTCCATCCTTCCTATTTAGCTGCTTTGGGTCTATTGAGCGTAGCATGTATATCCTGTATTTTATTGCTAATACAAACTTATGTATGAGTTCATGCCATGAAAGATCTTTTCGGATTGAGTTATCCCACTCAGGATGATATGCTCAAATTCTATACATTTGCCTGCAATCTTTCATGATATCTTTGCTTTTAATAGCTGAATAGTTTTTCATTGTGTAGATGTATCACAATTTCTTTATTCATTTTTTAGTCAATATATATCTAGATTGTTTCCAGTGTCTGGCAATTACAAGTAAATATGCTATGAGTATATTTGAACAAGTGTCTTTGTAGGATGTTGGAGCATTTTGCAGTATGCACCAAGGAGAGGTGTAGCTGGGTCTTGAGGGATAACTTTTCCCAGTTTTCTCAGAAACCACATAATTGATTTTCAAAATGATTCTACAAGTTTACTCTCCCACCAGCAATGGAGTAGTGTTCCTGTTGCTCCGCATCCTTGCTATCATGTGCTGTTTCTTGAATTTTTGATCTTAGCCATTTTGATACATGCAAGATAGAACCACAGAGTTGTACTGATTTGCATTTTCCTGATGACCAAGGACATTGAATATTTCTTGAATTGTTTCTTGACCATTTGAGACTCCTATGCTGAGAATTCTCTGTTTAGCCATGTATCCCATTTTAAAATTGGGTTATTTGGGCTATAAGTATCTAAATTCTTGAATTCTTTATTAATTTTTGGTATTAGAATTCTGTCAAATCTAAGGTTGATTAAGATCCTTTGTTAATGCCATTTTGTCCTATTGACAGTGTTGCTTGCTTTACAGAAACTTTGTAGTTTCATGAGGTTCCATTTATCAATTGTTCATCTTAAAGCCTGAACCATTGGTACTCTCTTCAGAAACTGTTTCCTGTACTAATGAATTCAAGAGTATTTCCCACTTTTTTGTCTATGACATTTAGTGTATCTGTTTTTATGTTGAGGTCCTTGATCCATTTGAAGTTGAGTTTTGTGTGGGGTGATAAATATAGATCTATCTTCTTTCTTCTATATCTAGACAGCTAGTAAGACCAACATCATTTATTAAAGATGATTTCTGTTTTCTGTTGTAGGGTTTTGGCTTCTTTATCAAAAATCAAGTGTCCATAGATGTGTGGGGTTATTTCTGGATCTTCTATTAGATTCCATTGATCATTGTGTCTGTTTATGTACCAATACAATGTAATTGATCACTATTACCTATAGATCAGCTTGTGGTCAATGATGGTGAATCCTCCAGAAGTTCTTTTATTGTTCAGGATTTTTCTGACTATCCTGTCTTTTGTTTGTTTGCTTGTTTGCTTGTGGTTGTTGTTTTTTTGTTGATGCTGCTAGTGGTGGTGGTGTTCTTTTGTTGTTTTGTTTTTTTTTGTTTTGTTTTGTTTTCTCATATGAAGTTGAGAATTGCTCTTTCAATGTGTATAAAAATTGTGTTGCAATTTTGCTGGGGATTGCATTGAATATGTGTATTGATTTTGGTAAGATGGCCATTTTCACTATGCTAAGCTACGTGCCCATGAACATGAGAGATCTTTCTGTTTTCTGATATCTTCTTCAATTTCTTAAGGGAATTGAAGTTATTGTCATACAGATTTTTCATTTGCTTGGTTAGAGTTACACAGAGTGAGGAATACATGGAGGAAGGCAAGGTGGGAGCTTACCTTTCAGCCTATTTTGCTTTTCTCTATTATCCCCAGGTAAATTCCCAGTTTCTGACATTAAGCTTGAATCCTGTTCTTCTTCTCCCTTTAGTTCTTTTTACTTCCCAAGAAATTCTACCTCTATTCACAAACTCTCTAAGTGATTACAGCCAACTCTGTAATCTCCAACAGAAGAGAATTGTCAGGTTCCGTCCCCGCCCACCAAGTATTTTTCAAAATAATTTATGTGAAGAGCAGGAAGGAAAATCAGTAACCCTGCTTCAGAAGCAAGGTAGGAAATCTCTAATCTTCCATAGCTGCTATTTTGCCAACCTGCTTAAACAACACTGCTAACCACACAAAATCTTCCTTTTTCTCTACCTAATTTGAATTACCCATTATGCCTAAGCCTGCTGGGCACCATCTGTATACCTAGATTTTTCAAAACCTACTTTGTGTTTTCAGACACTTTGACCTCCTTCCTAGCCCACTGTGCAAAGGGATCCAAATAGAACAATGGTAATGTTCACCTTTTAGCACTAGTTCATTGGGATAATTCCAATCATTGTTGTTAGGATACCAGTAGTCCAGTTCAGTAAAGTAAGGATTTTAAACACGAATTAGCAAGGTGGCAAGATCCTGCACAAAATGCCAGATCTCTGAGGAATCAGCCTGAGTCAGTGGGTGTGACCAGAACCAACCTGAATGCCGGAAGTTCATTATTGAACTTTTCACAACAAAGTGAAGAGCCACAAAGACGAGAGATCAATAGAGATGCAAGTGCCTTCTCATTGTCTGTTGAGTCCTACTTATACTCTCTGCAAACTTCATGTGTCCCCTCATCGGTCTGTTTCAGCAAAACATTACATCTGTTTGTTTAGGAGATTAAGAATTGACAAACGGAACCTCATAAAATTACAGAGATTCTGTAAGGCAAAGGACACTGACAAAAGGACAGAGGCAACCAACAAACTGGGAAATGATCTTTACCAACCCTACATCCGACAGAGGGCTAATATCCAATATATACAAAGAACTCAAGAAGTTAAACTCTAGAGAGCCAAGTAACCCTATTAAAAATGGGGTACAGAGCTAAACAAAGAGTTCTCACCTGAAGAATATCTAATGGCTGAGGAGCACCTAAAGAGATGTTCATCATCCTTAGTCATTAGGGAAATGCAAATCAAAACAACCCTGAGATTCCATCTCACACCAGTCAGAATGGCTAAGATCAAAAATACAGGAGATGGCAGTTGTTGGCAAGGATGTGAAGAAAGAGGAACACTCCTCCACTGCTGGTGGGATTGCAAGCTGGTACAACCACTCTGGAAAGCAGTCTGGCGGTTCCTCAGAAAACTGGGCATGACACTCCCGGAGGATCCGCTATACCACTCCTGGACATATACCCAGAGGCTTCCCCTGCATGCAATAAGGACACATGTTCCACTATGTTCATAGCAGCCTTATTTATAATAGCCAGAAGCTGGAAAGGACCCAGATGTCCCTCAACAGAGGAATGGATTCAGAAGATGTGGTATATTTACACAATGGAATACTACTCTGCAATTAAAAACAATGAATTCACGAAATTCCTAGGCAAATGGTCTGCACTGGAAAATATCATCCTTAGTGAGGTCACCTAATCACAAAAGAACACACATGGTATGCAGTCACTGATAAGGGGATATTAATTCAGAATTTCGGAATACCCAAGGCACAATTCACATATCAATAGATTTCCAAGAAGATAAAAGGAGAGACTCCTGGTCCTGGAAAGACTGGATTTAGGGGAATGCCAGGACAAAGAAAGTGAGAGGGGGTTGAATGGGGAACAGAGGGAGGGAAGGGGGCTTATGGGACTTTCAGGGAGGGAGGAAGCGGGAAAAGGGAAATCATTTGGAATGTAAATAAAAAAACTTAGAAAATAAAAAAAAAAAAGAAAAACATCACATGGATCCGTTTCAGTAAAACCTCACATGAGTCTGCATCGCAGGACTCAATCAGAAGTTTCTACTTTAGGCAACTCCAGAATGTTTTCCTCTGCCATCAACACAGGAGCATGTGCATACCTGCATGTATATATCACAGAGAGGTAAACAGACAGAGAGATAGAGAATTTAATATATAATTATTTTCATATCTAGAAAGCCAAAACAAAATAAATAAAAGGTTTTCTTCCCCATACCAAATGAGGTATGTATATTTTATTTTGAAACAGAGTTGGAGATTATTAAGGGCATATATTAAGATAGATTTAAGCAAAGATTGTTGATATTCTATCTGCACAACACCCAACAGTTACCTGGTAACAGTCAGGTAGGCCTGGGCCACTCCTCTCTCTCTTATTCTTTTATTCTCTCTTATCCCCTTACTCTCATTTCTTGCCTCTCTTGTGCTCTTGGGCTCTTTCCTTCTGCCTTCCCTTGTCCCCCTCTCTCCATGTGGTCATGACCAGCCTCTACTTCTCTACTCTCTCCTTCTCTGTGCCTTTCTCTGCCTCTACTACTCTCTTAACTTGCCTCCCCATGCCCTAAATGAACTCTATTCTATGCTACACTGTTGTGTGGCTGGTCTCTCAGGGGGAGGGGATGCCTTGGCATGGGCCCACAGAGGGACCCCCTTCCCCCACACCTCACCCCATAAAACATATTTATATACCTATTTCTCTTTTTATGATCACAGCAAAGATGTTACAAGGGAAAGAGATGACCTTGGGGAAAGGACAAGCCACATATAAGTGTATAACTTCTCAAGGGAAAAATCTCATTAAGTGTATTCACAGTAGCTATGTGCCTGGTTCTGAATTTATGTTTCAAAATGTTCTTAAACTAAGGTTGTTCTTTAGAGGCTGAAAGGCAACTCAGTACTGATAAGCATCTGTTGTTCTTGTAAGAAACTCAGTTTGTAGCTTTAGCTCCAGGGGATCAAACATCCCCTTTTGTGCTTTTGAATGCAAGCATGACTTTCTCTCTCTCTCTCTCAGTCTCTCTCTCTCTCTCTCTCTCTCTCTCCCCTCCACAGATACAAACACAGATACAAAAACACTGAGGAAAGAGAGAGACAGAGACAGAAACAGAGAGACAGAGACAGGCAGAGACGGAGAGAGAGAGACGGGGGGAGGGAGTCTTCTTCATTTATATATGGTCTCTATGTCTGCAACCATTCCAGTAAGTGTTCTATAACTACTGATTGTTCTAGAGTAAAGCCTTCACTTCTTTCCCCATATATTTCTCATTTTTACCCATCTGTTCTACCTAAATTCTTCTTATGAACTTTTGATCTTTTAATCTTAAGGAATGATGATGGCAAAGCATCTGTTTTCTAAAAATTCATCATTGCTGACACGGGTCATAGATGCTGCCAACCTGGGGAACAAATCCTAGCATTTTTAGCTCTGATTGGAGCAGGAAATCTGAAGTTCATCATTCTATGATAACAGTAACCCAAATGTAATTTCATATTTGTAGATGTGATCTGTTTCATTGGTTCTTAGTTTCTTTGAAAAAGCTCTATTAATAATACTTTAAAAAAAAATCCAGTATGAATCCCCATAGCTTCAGAATATTTCTTCCAAAGTCTATAAAATAGTGCTGAACAATTTCCTCAGAGATTAAACATTCCATCCTTCAGGCATCCAGCTTAAGATGGAAAGTAAACAACTCAAAAACCTTCAGGATGTCCTTGAAACTGATCAGATTCACTAGGCCCTGCCTTGTCAGAGCAAGCTATCAAAGCTGAGCATCCCTATGAGACAAAAGAAGCTGAACTACAAAGAAGCCTCTGACAGCCAAGCTTCAAAGGATACTCTGAGACCAGACCCACCAGCTACTGATAGTAGCAGCAGAGCTTCCTGGGAGAAGCTTAAGACCATAGTCACCTGGAAAGGACACTCTCCAACCTATTTACCTTCCTATAGGCTTTACAGTGAGGTCCAGGTTTCCCAACTCTTGTCAACAGTCACTCATGCTAAAATGGACCTTATATATGTAGTTGTCATTTAGTCATTTTTTGCTCCTGTAAGTAACCCTTCACATACACTCTTCTATATAGCCTTTATAAAAATCACTAGTACAGTAAATTTGACTTTTTTATAATACATATTTTGATCTGTCATGGGATTCCATCTGAGATAAGTAGACATTCTTGTCATAGATTCCAGGAAACGTTTTGTCATACAACAAATATATAGGCTTCCATTTAATTTTGCTGTGTGATGCTTTTTATTTGTAAATTTCTTTTATTTTATAATAAATTGTTTTTATTAAAAGACAGTGGTAAACAGGTTTAATTTCAATATGTATGAATAGTTAGGGACCTTCAGTACATGAGAGAGTGTCAATATTTGCCTTTTCTACAGATAATGCTTTCATCAGGATGAAATTTTCATAATTCATGGACACAATGTACTTCAAGTTAAGTAATCTCTAACCAAGAGGAGGGGCTACTATTACTAGCCTCAGTATTCATTTAGGAAGATGATTTTCAGAGAACTAGGTTTAATACCTCAAAAACCTGAAAAGTTAAACTTAAAATACTTTTTCTCAGTCTATCTGATAAAAACACTAATATAAAAATTGCATGTACTGTGTATTTTATCCATGTGTTTCTCAGAATTCTTTGTCTAATTTGAGTATGACATTTTTCCCTTTCAAAGAGGATGCAAGTAAGGGCATGTGATTTGGAAGCCTTTCACCAAAGAGGGGTGATCACAGATCAAAAAGCTAAACTGTGATGATTTCTACAATGGTACAGAAAACAGATTATTGCTGTTTTAGAAAATGCAAATCCCTGCCCAATGTGCACTATGTTAACATTATATAATAAAATCATGGAAATGAGGTTTCTTTTGTCATGGATAAGAAATAAATATCATGATTGATGATAATCAAGTGATGGGAACATGTGTAATTGACAGAGTACTTGTGTGCCAAGAAACACACTGGAAGAATAATGGAGGAGTAGTTTGAATATATGATTTTCTTTTTTATGAGGTAATTTTTAAAACACTATAAAATTTTTGGATGATACCCAAATAAATATTTTAACCCCCCCCTTTCTTTTTTAAATGAACTTCATCCCTGATAATGTATTTATAAGGAATTAAATGTGAAGTTCAGTTAGCTTGTGTTCCTTTTAGCCCAGAATATTATGAAAAGCATTCTAGCACGATAATAAAACCTGAGTGTATGCAAACAGTGAAGTTAATCACCACCATTATCATTTATACTTCATTTTGAACACTGCTGGGCCTTGAAGCAGTAAAGGGCATACACTCCATAAAACAGCAGAAAAAAACAATATCATATCCAGTAGTGAAAGCTTAAATGTACAATTTACAATAACTGTCTTCGCTCAGATTTAACATTTTTACTTAGGTTAAAAAAGAAAATAACATTGAGTAACAGTAGCTTTATTATTGCAAAGAATATCTTATCTTAAAGAATACACCAGTTTTATGCTGACTAGCTTATTCTGCTGAGGTTTAAATCTATGTCAATCTTTTTTCATGGTTAATTACTATCATTGATTTCTTCATTACAAAAAAAGGTACAATTAATATTCTTGCAATAGACTTTATTTTTAATTTCAAAAATGCTCTGAAATTGAATTCTGTACACTGAATCTATTCCTGTCTTCTGAAGAGATAATGTTAATTTTGCTAGGTTACTCATTTAAGCATTAAATCAGGGGTTAATGAAGAATAATCTAGTCCCATGGACTTTCAAGGCCCCATGGATGCTATATGATGTTTCCTTTCTTACTTGACATCATTTCTATCCTCACTTTACATATCTTTCAGAACATGATTCAGACCTAATATAGATGGACTAAAATAATGCAGATGGTGAATAAAATGAATTAAAACTTTATTTTAATGACTACTTTTGATTGCAATATAATATGTATGTAATATATATGTAATATAATTCATTGGTGAATAAGGTTATAAATTTAAACAATATATTGAACTGTAATAATTCAACTATAATATTCAAATATCTATTCAAATACAATCAATTATAATTCATCATAAAAACAATGAATATTTCAGAATCTATAAGAGCAAAATTACCCAAAAATCATTGCTTTCAAGATCTCAGAGGTGTAAGTTACAAATGAAGCACCCCGGTGGTCAAGTGATTTGTTTGTCAAATTGATTGAATCTGGAGTTAAATAGAACCTCCAAATGAAAGACATTGAGCAAACTCCCTGTTCCTCTGGCTCTTACAATGTCTCCATCCCATAAATGAGCCCTGAGTCTTAGGTAAAGAAATTGTTTTGTAGATATTTCCATTGAAACTGTGGTCCTCTACTCTGCATTTTGATTGTCTGTGTTCTTCTGTAATGGTCTTCATCTGATACAAAGGGATTTTTCCTTGGTGAGTAATGAGGACTATACTTATTTGCAAATACAAGGGAAAATATGTTGAATTTACTTAGGGATTATGCTAGTTTAGCAAAGATTTAAACATTCCTTCAAGATCTATGATTTTACTAACTCTCAGTAGTTAGTTAGGTTTCCATTAACTAACTTTACCTCCTGCTTGTTGAATATGTCTTAAAGCAAATTAGAGAACTATTGCTTACTGCCGAATTATGTGTGTTACTACTTCACCATTCTGGACAAGTTTCAGTCTATAAATATGGCTGCTATGATCATATCCAAAGACTTTCTAGGTCTGTGTGTCATATCTGAAATACAGACACACCCTTAGTGCACAATTTTATTCCCAAACAATGTAGGTATTTAGTTTGTAGGATAAAGTAGCAGTGTTTGAAAGTGGAGTCTAATTGAAAAGTCAGACAAAGGGACAGTCAGAGAAAGATTTGACAGAATGAGTCAGAAACAGAATATGCTCTACTCTCACAAGAACACACAGGAAAGAGAGTCTTTTTAAGAGCAGTTCAGGGAGAGAAAGTCAATCAGTTCTTCTGTTCAGTCAGTTGAGTTCAGGCAATGAAATTGTCAGCTGGTTAGGAGTGAGTGCAGTGAGTGCAGTGCAATGCAGTTGATTTTTTTTTAATGAGTTTTTGTAGTTCAGTGCAGGTCAGAAGAGGTAGTTGAAGCCACAGAATAAGAAGGAGCAAGAAGTCTAGAACAAATTGCTAGAGTTAGTTTGAGGTCAACCAGAACAATTCAGTGAGAAAATGAGAGAAGTCAGATAGAATCAACCCAGTTAGCTTGGAGAGGAATTTTAGCCAGAAAAGCTGAGTTCAACCATTCAGTCAGATTTCAGAAAAAAACTAGAAAGGATGGAATATTACTCCAAACAAATAAACGATACCTTTACAGCCTTTATGGTTATCTCATCATGCTGATTACTGTTGAATTTTTAAGTGTTAGAGATGTATAAGTTTGTTTGTTGCTTCTTTCTTTTGGAAGCTTGCATGGTGCCTTCTTGTACCATGACAACTACTACTCAGGAAGGATGATTTCAGATTAATTCCAGTTAAGTGATTTCTGAGCCACACTTTTAAGGTGCATCAGGTCTTCATCAATAGGGACTTATCTTTCACCTATATGGTTAGGGGGAACAACAGCAATAAACCATAGTATATCTCTTGACTCAATATGATCAAGAGTGTTAACAGTGCTAATTTCTGATGATGATGATTTGTTAGATGATATTTAGCGATTAAATGGAGCATGGTCAACTCAGATGAGCAAATTTTATTAAAATTATATTAAAAATTACATGTTTTATAGTTCTTTTACCTTTTGGTAGGTATTTGATAGTATGATTCCTTTTGAGTTTTTAAGGCATCTTACTATTGCCTTAACTTTCTCTCTTCTTCTTCTTTTTCTTCCAAACATATGTATATTAAGGTTTGGATATTAAAGAAGATGCAACTGGATGTCTGAGAATCCAGTCCGTTATGATATATAATCTCTTAAACATACTTTATATAAAAACATAAACAAACAAAAATTGCTTACATATTCATGCACATTTGTGATCTGTAGATTTCTTTCCTTAGAACATTCTGCTCCTGCTTCAATAGCAAAATTACACGAATAAACACCTGTTTTCTTGTAACCTCCCGGTGGTTACATAGGAATGGGTCATCGGGTTCTCTGGATGGAAAGCTGGGGAGATAAAACGGGGTGACAAGGGAAAACATGAATCTAGACAACATGGCTGTGCAATGTCTGTGGTTTACTTGGGGAAGGACAATTTAAGCTTTTGGGGCGAGACCCTTCCCCCAAAGTTGAGAGTCTGCTCAGCGGGGCTTCGGCTCCACTGTTCAGTGGATGTCAGTTCCATGGCTCTGTTGCCCTGAGGGGCGGTGGGGTTGAGGTGTTATTCAGAACAATGCAGGCAGCTGGCTCCTCTCTCAGGAAGCTTCAAATCATTGGATGTCACCTTGGTCCTAGAGCTCCCCCAGGTGGGGGAGGTGTGGCTCACTGAGGTCTGGAAGTTCCTGCTCAGAACGCGAAGTGGGGATAAGGGCACATTTCCTCCCTTTTGATTTATTAAAAATTGACTGGAGTAGGCCAAAAGATTTACTTATGTTCCATAGCCCATCTGGGAATTTATGGTGGCTGGCGGCCCCGCCTGACTTAGGTCAGAATTCTAGACCTTCTCTTACCCGTCTTTGGGAAACATATGCATCTTGTTTGTGTTTATTTGCACAAACACGGCCTTTAGTGTTTATTATAAATAAATGCGGCCTATAGGCACAAGTCCCTGGCTTAGGTTGGAAGATTCCATAGAATTCAGTTGTCCGTTACTGGCTTGCAGGCCTTCATATTTTCTAATAATATTTTGAGGAGGCTTTGTAAGAAATTGTTATTAAATGTTTCTTAGAACTATTCATAAAGCTACTTCACTATCAATTTATTGTTATGTGACTATGGGTGTCAAAAAGTTTTTAAATATTTGTTATATATTTGGTTTTGTATCTAATCATATAATCTATTTTTTTTTAGTTTTCTTCAATATTTTATGTGATTCTGAGATTAGTTTATCCAATCTTTTTAACTTAATTGCTATATATTTATTTATGAAACTAACAATTTAAGGACATTAAATATATAGCCAATTTATTTCTGATTTTGGTTCTCAGGAGCCATTTGTTGTTGGTCAGACAAAATAAGACTGCTAATTAATCTTTTAAAATAGACATTTATCGTGACCGTCTTATAATTTTCATGTACTTTATTTAGTTTGCTCCTTTTACTTTTTAATAGATCAGAAAACAGGAATCCAACTTTTGCAACTGTTTTCAATTTTAATGTAGGAATTTATGAATACAAATATCCCCTGAGCAATTATTTCTCTTTATTGCATAAATTTTAATATATATTGATTTTCTTTTCATGTGTCTTATTTAATTTTCCTTAAAACTTGTTTTTGACTCATTGGTTAAGCACAATTTTTACATATTTGTAAAGTCTTTAGATTTCTTGTGATATTAATTTCTAATTTCATCCTATTGTGGTTTAAAATATTTGTTTTTTAATTTCATCCTTAAATTTACTTGTTACTTATTCATTGTCTAGAGAAACTGTCTCCTAGGTAACTTGCTAACTCAAATAATTAGGGCACACATGGAGCAAATTATCAAGGGATATCATTCAGATACAAGAGGCAAGGTAAATTCACAGCAAGGGGATGTAGTTGCAAGCAAGATTTAAAATAAACCCCATATTTCCTCTTGGGGGTTTATGATGTATCTTGGAGGAAGAGGTTTTTGTTCCTAAGATGCAGATCATTTTCTGTTCAGAAAAGCTTTGGATTTAAGTGGAATCATGGGTTTTTTGAGCAGTCATCTCAGAGAGAAGGGTTGGGTGTATTTGGAAATTATGGAGACAGCCTCCTTCTGAATCTCCTCATAGGGTGCCAGGAACTTCCAGCCTTAGGTCATCACTAGTGCTTCTTTTAAAAAGATTTCCTGACTAAATTATATCCTCTTTCTATTGGGATGAAGCATGAGTGTAGACAGCAGCTTCAGTCTCTTTCCAGTGAAGACCTTGGAAGAGTCATTAGCACATGTGATATTTACAGAATAACAGGGAAGGGGAGAAGTATCTATAGTTAAAAGCAGAAGCTGGTGGGGAATGAATCCTGGCAGACCACAGACAGAACTGAGTAAATCAAAGAAGTATCGTGATCTGATAGTCTTTTTTCTTGGTGTCTTGGTAAACAGATAGAAAGGGAAACTCCATTAGAGCTTACATTAATTTCTTCCAGTTTTGAATAGACTAATTTCTAACTACAGAAGGATTTTCCAGCTTGTCTTATAAAAGGGAAAGATTCCCAGAGTCAGTGAATCCAGGAAATGTATTAGTCTAAGAATACTAATCTCTGGGGTTTAGTGCTGAGAAGTCTGAAGAAACTATGAAGAGCCAAGACAGAATGAAGAACATGTGGTAATCTTACAAATACTGGCCTAATTCATATATTTTATTTTTTCTACTCTAAGAAGTAACTCAGTTTGCCCAGGTTCATGACCCAGTTATCTAACCATGACAGGCTTCAAACAATGAATGTCCTAATGACTCTAAATTGCCAATCTGGTGCCTGATGATTGATGGCAAACTGTTAAGTCTTAATGACAGGAGATGCAGCTAGCCAAAAAGGAGTAGAAAACAATCATTCCCACTTGGGTGCTTATCTCCTGACTGCCTCACCAAAACATTTTAGCTGTTGTTGTTGTGAGGACTGGTTGTACTCCAAGTTCTTGTTATCTTGTTTGAATAACTAAAAACACATACAAATCTAAAAGATTAGCAAAGGTTGGCAATCAGAAGTATTTTACTTAATATCCTGATTAGTTTTGTTTTGCTCCCCTTCTCTTCTCTTCTCTTCTCTTCTCTTCTCTTCTCTTCTCTTCTCTTCTCTTCTCTTCTCTTCTCTTCTCTTCTCTTCTCATCTCTTCTCTTCTCTCTCTCCCTTTCTCTTTTCTTTTTCATTGGTCAACTTGATACAAGGGTCATCTGGGACGAGAAAGTTAAACTGAGAAAATGCCTCCATTAGATTGCCGTAGACATGCCTGTAAGAAAATTTGTTGAATAATGATTGATGTATGTGTGTAGGTGAGGGGTACTGTGTGGGGGGCACAGTTCACAGAGACAGTGCCACCCATGGACAGGTGGTACAGTCTGAGAAAATTGTGAGGATCAAGAAAGTAAGCAGCATTCCTCTCTCCCTTGTGTCTGCTTCATTTCCTTTTTATTTATTTTATTATTATTTTTTTTGTGTGATTTTTTTTTTCGAGACAGGGTTTCTCTGTTTAGCGCTGGCTGTCCTGGTACTCACTCTGTAGACCAGGTTGGCCTCGAACTCAGAAATCCGCCTGCCTCTGCCTCCAAGTGCTGGGATTAAAGGCGTGCGCCACCACCGCCCGGCTCTGCTTCATTTCCTGCCTCCATATTTTGCCTCAAACTATTGCCCTGACTTCCTTCTGTTGTAAAATGTTAACTATAAGGTAAAATGTAACATTTCCCTGTGTTTCATTTGGTAATAGTGTTTTATCACAGCAAGAGGAGACTAAGTAAACAGTGACCTCTTTGGCTGCAACCAAATACTTGACAAAAAAAAAAAAAACTTTAAAGAGAGAAGAATTCATTTTCCTTGTCAGTTCTCTGGGTAATCTAGAAGTACAGAGGAGGCTGCTGAGCACACTGTGCCACAGTTCGGAAGCAGAGAGAAGTGGAGCTCAAGTTGTTGGTGTTTTGTTGTTCATTTGTTTGATTTTTGTTATTTTGTTTGTCTTTTCTTTTATGCAGTCCAGGATCTCATGCCCATGGAGTCATGCCACCCATTCTTCTGATAGTTCTTCTCATTAAAATTAACCAAACCAAGAAAAATCATCACATATATGACCAGACATCTGTCTACAAGGTGATTCTAGATTCTATCATATTGAAAATTAATATGAACTTGCTCATGAAATACCAGTGCAAAGTAGATGATGTCAAGAGTGAGTAGAGTAGAATTTATGAGTCCTGAATTGCTCTGTAGGATTTTTTTTTTCCTGTGTCTATAAGGAAGAGTAGCTCTGTTCTATGTTGGGGTATGAGTTGCTTTCTGCTCTGACATATTATTGACTGGTAGGTGATAACTTGTTTCTTCAACACAAGTGTGAGTGGTACACTATGTAATTTTAATCATATGTAAATATAAGTTGGTTTTATCACGAAGGGTAGAGAAAACTGACTTCCTGCAGAAGCACTGTAAAGGTGTTCAAGGGAGGGTCTGAGGGATATAGGAAGATGAGAAAAGCATGATCAAAATATAATTTATGATAAAAATGTCTCAATTTTTTTGAAAATGTATTCAGGCTTAAACTACTTCCTCTGATTCCAGAACATTTTTGCTTACCAACTAACCCAAAAAACAGAAAGTTGTTCTGGTAGAGTTAGGTGTTGCTTTTAGAGAAAAGAAGTATGCTTAATTCAATAAAGGCAAGGTCTTCTAATATATTTTTTAATCTGTGACTCATTTAATGGTAGGTTTTTATTGGCCAGCATTGTATGAAGATAATATCTCACTTGGGAATCTGTCCAGACAGGAATACTTCCTCTTCATTGGTTTTCCATGACTATAGAGACTGATTTTAAGTGGAAAGTTTAAACCATTACATTTGATAGGATCACTAATATTTCACTTTCTTTTCTTCTTCCTCTTCTTCTTCTTCTTCTTCTTCTTCTTCTTCTTCTTCTTCTTCTTCTTCTTCTTCTTCTTCTTCTTCTTCTTCTTCTTCCTCTTCCTCTTCCTCTTCCTCTTCCTCTTCCTCTCTCTCTCTCTCTCTCTCTCTCTCTCTCTCTCTCTCTCTCTCTCTCTCTCTCGGCACTTAATAGAATCTAGGTCCTTTATAGGCAAGCATTGTACTAAAAGCCTCTTCCACTTAGTTCCTCCTCCATCCAATCCAGTTTATAGGTTATTGTCCTTCAACAATGGAAATCAAGGTAGGAACATGAAACAGAAACAATGCAGGAAAACTGCTTACTGGATCACTCCCCTACTATTCTTATATAGCCCTGGTCCAACTATCCAGGTATTGTACAGTAGACTGGGCCCTCCACTATCTATTACCAATGAAGAGAATGCCCCATAAATATGCCCACATGCCAATAAGACAGTGGAAGATCCTCAATTTAGGTTTCCTTTATTATGATTTGTTAAGTATAAAACTAATTAGCTACAATACATTCTTAACCAATTCCTGCCTATAATTGTATTCTACTTACATCTAATATTATTCTTAATTAAGAGTGTTATTGCTAAATCAAACTTGTCTTTTCAACAACTGTTTCCCCAATACTTATATTAAACTTCAGTTCTGGGAAAGGTCAAATTAAACCAATGATTCTGAGATCCATCCAGGAAAGTCCCTGAAGGTCATAGGGCATACTCACATTCTGTGAAGGTGAGCTTTTTATTGGGTCTCTATACCACTAATTTGTACCAAAAACAAATTAATTATTGCCCCAAATGGGGGAGTGGTTTACGGAAACATAATATATTAGAATGTTGAAGAGTTCTTATGAAAGTTCAACTTTTCCTACATTATTAAACAATCCCTTTGCTGCTATAAGTTTTCTTACATCTCAACAGTTAACAAGAGGTTATCTTTTTTAAATGTATTTTTTATTATTATTATTAATTAATTAATTTTTTACACTCCATATTTTACTCCCCCCACCCCCATCCATCCTCTGACTGTTCCACATCCCATACCTCCTCCCAACCCCTCCCCCTGTCTCCATGTGAATGGCCCCACCATATCTCCCCCTGACCTCTAAAATCCCTGGGGCCTCCAGTCTCTTGAGGGTTAGGTGCATCATCTCTGAATGAACACAGACCCAGCAGTCCTCTACTGTATATGTGTTGGGGGCCTCATATCAGCTGGTGTATGCTACCTGTTTGGTGGTTCAGTGTTTGTGAGATCTCAGTGGTCCTGATTAAATGAGACTGCTGGTCCTCCTACAGGAATGCCCTTCTATTAAGAATGAGGACATCCTGAGTTTTGCAGGCAAATGAATTGAACTAGATAATATGATCCTGAGTGAGGTAACTCAGACACAAAAGGACAAGCATGGTATGATCTCACTAATAAGTGCATGTTAAAAAGTATAGAGTACCCGAGACACAGTCCACAGAACTCAAAAAGGTCAACTAGCTGAAGAGCACAAGTGAGGATACCTCAGTCCCACTTGGGAGGGAGAACAAAGCAATCACAAATGGGGAGGGAGGGAAGGACCTGGAAAGGAAAGTGGACAGGGCGAGGAAGGAATGGGGGGGAAGGGGAACCTGATCTGGTATTGGGTGAGGGAAAAGGACTGAAGCCCTGAGGACCAGCAGAAAGAATGGGAAAGGCAACCTTGGGAGATAGGAGGTTGGGTGGAATCACCAGAATGCACCAGAGCCCTGGGAGGTGAGAGATTCTCAGGACTCAAAGAGGGGACCTTAGATGAAATTACTGACAGTAGGAAAAGGGAACTTATAGAGCTCACCTCCAGCAGGAAGACAGATCATCAGATGAAGGAGAGGTAGGTCATCCCACAGTCACAACTCTGACCCATAATTGTGGCTCTCTGAAAGAATTACAGGGATAGAAATGGAGAGGAGCCTGAGGAAAAGAAGGTCCAGAGACAGACCTAAAGTGGGATTCAGCTCAAGGGGAGGTCCCAAGTCCTGACACTATTACTAAGGCTATTGAGCGCTCACAAAATAGGACTGAGTATGACTGCACTCCAGAAGACCCAACAAGCAGCTGAAAGAGTCACATGTAGGTATTTGCGCCCAACCAATGGACAGAAACAGCTGATCCCTGCTGTTGATTTAGGGAAGGCTGAAACAAGACGTTTTCTGATGGCTTTGTACAAGCAAAGGAAGTGTTTGAAAGTTCTCTGTTCTGTTATAGTATATTATGATTTCATAACTCACATTTAAAAGCTTTTAACATAATTTACATGAATATTATATTTTTTTATTTTCTTGCCTCACTGCAGTGGTTATAATTTCTATTACACTGTAATGTTAAACTAGCAATATCATGCCATTGTCATTATTATAAGAAATTTTCTTATTAATTTACTTATCTTCTCTTTATTTTTACATTCCAGATTTTATTCCCCTTCCAGTATCACCCCTAACAAGTCTCCATGAGGATGTCCCCACCACCCTCACCCCACCAGACCTCTAAACTCCCTGAGCTCTCAGTCTCCTGAGGATTAGGTGCATCTTCTCTGACTCAACACAGATCTGACAGTTCTCTACTGTGCATGTGGGGGGTACCTCATATTAGCTGGTATATGCTGCCTGGTTGGTGATCCAGTGTCTGAGAGATCTCAGGAGTCCAGGTTAATCGAGACTGCTGGTTCTCCTACAGGGTCCCCTCAGCTTCTTCCTGCTTTTCCTAGTTCATCCACAGGGGTCAGCAGATTCTGTTCATTGGTTGGGTGCAAATATCTGCATCTGACCCTTTCGGCTGCTTGTTGGGTCTTTCAGAGGGCAGTCATTAAGTCCTTTTTTGTGAGCACTCCATACTGTCAGAGATAGCCTCAGGCTTTGGGGCCTCCCCTTGACCTGGATCCCACTTTGGGTCTATCTCTGGACCTTCTTTTCTTCAGGTTCTTCTCCACTTCTATCCCTGCAGTTCTTTCAGACAGGAAAGAACAATTATGGGTCAGGGTTTTGACTATGGGATAGCAACCCCATTCCTCACTTGATTCCTTGTCTTTCTGCTGGAGGTCGGCTCTATAAGTTCCCTCTCCCCACTTTAGGGCATTTCATCTAGGGTGCCTCCCTTTGAGTCATGAGAGTTTCTCATCTCCCAGGTCTCTGGTACATTCTGGAAGGTTCCCCCATCCTCATACCTCCTGAAGTTGTCTGTTTCTATTCATTCTGCTGGCCTTCAGGGCCACAGTCCTTTTCCTCCACCCAGTACCAGATCATGTTCCCCTCTTTCCTCCTCATCTCCTTTCCCTCCCAGGTCCCTCCATCCTCCCCCCCCCCCCGCCTTGTGGTTGCTTTCTTCTCCCTCCCAAGTGGGACAGAGGCATCCTTACTTGGGCCTTTGATCTTGTTTACCTTTCTGAGTTTTGTGGACTGTATCTTGGGTCTTCTGTACTATTTTTTGGCTAATATCCACTTATTAGTACATATCATGCATGTCTATTTGGGTCTGAGTCACCTCACTCAGGAAGATATTTTTTTCTAGTTCCATCCATTTGCCTGAAAGCTCAGGATGTCCTCCTTCATAATTGCTGAGTAGTACTCCATTGTGTAAATGGACCACATTTTCTGTATCCATTCATCTGTCATGGGACATCTGGGTTGTTTTCAGCTTCTGGCTATCACAAATAAAGCTTCTAACAACGTAGTGGAACACATGCCCCTGTGGCATTGTGGGGCATCTTTTTGGTATATTCCCAAGAGTGATATTGATTAGTCTTCAGGTAGATCTATTTCCAATTTTCTGAGGAACCTCCAGATTGATTTCCAGATTGGTTGTACAAATTTGCAGTTCCAACAAGTAATGGAGGAGTGTTCCTCTATCTCCACATCCTCTCCAACATGTGTTGTCACCTGAGGTTTTGATCTTAGTAGAGCTTCATAGGATGATGAAATTCAGAAGATTAGGGTATCAAACACTTCTTATTGTTTCATTACAGAGCATGAAAATCATTAATAGTACAATCTCTAAAACAATATAGCAATTGTTTCTACTTCTTTGTCTGTACGTTTAAATCTCTAACTTTCAACTCCATAAGCACATTGCTTATCCATTTTTCATAAATGGAATAAATGGCAGATGAGAGACTCCTGCCTAGAAGCAGCCACCTTTGTACACCTATGTATGCAGAGGCTACTACAGACTTTATACAAGCAAGAAGGGAATATCTCAAGTTGGCAGCAGAACTTGGCAACATCAGCCGTATCATACAGGTTTTGCAGGCATGAATGATGCAAGGCTGAGGGAATCATGGATACTGAAACCAAGTTTTCAGAAAGCTGTTAGATCAGGTAGCTGTTAGATGTGGTAGGGGCAGAATGTTAGGAAAGAGCTCTTACAGGGCCACTGCATGAAGAGGTAATAATGTAGGATTCAAAATGTTGGTGATGTCACAAGAGTTGTCTAAATTTTCAGTTACATTCAAAAGCAGAAGCAGCTAGAGAGAGAGGTTCTGTGCTTCAGGTGGCTGAGCTGGAGGGGGTGGGGTCTACCTGAGCTCCTTGAGACACAGATGATTTCTCATGAGCTCCTGATGTCATCGTCAGGAGATGAAGATTATGCATTTATAGCTTGTCCTGTTTGGTGCTGTTTTTGTTTGCTTTGTGTGTTTGGAATCAAAATGGTTCCCATATGCTCAAATGTTTAAGTGCTTGGGGTCTAGTTGTTAGAACTGTTTTAGAAAACTTAGAAAGTGTGGCCTTGTTCAGAGAATTATGTCCTTGCTAAAGGTGTTGAGACACTGAGGTGGGATTTGAGGTTTCAAAAGGCTATGCTCTCTCTGTCTGTCTCTGCCACTGCCTCCTCTCTCTCTCTCTCTCTCTCTCTCTCTCTCTCTCTCTCTCTCTCTCTCTCTCTCTGTCACTCTCTCCCTCTCTCTTTTGTCTTGAACTTGCAGATAAAATGTAAGCTCTCAGCTACTACTACTGGCAGAGAGTCATATCTGCTGGCTCTTGCCAGGCTTCTTGCCATCATGATGATAATGAACGCACCCTCTGAAACTGTAAATAACACCCTTTGGATGGAGGTGTGTACTCTGTCATTGGATATCATGGGTAACTTGCATTTTGATATTATATGACCTTATACCTAAGAGATTGCCTTGGTCTCAGAAGAGACTTTGGAATTCATGCTTTTCAACTGTGCTTGGTCTGTTAAAGATTATGGTGTTGTTAGGGTTAGACAGATTGCTCAGTTAATATAGTGCTTGTTTTACAAGCACAAAAACTTGCATCCAGTCTCCATAAAAACTACCTTACATGTAAAGGCAGCTGGGTATAGCTGTGTAAACTTGCAATCCCAGTACTAGAGAGTTAGAGACAAACAGATCCTGTTAATCACAGACCAGTTTACCTAGTATACTTTGAAAGTTCCTGGAAAGACTGGATGTAGGGGAATACCAGGACAGAGAAGCGAGAGGGTGTTGAATGGGGAACAGAGGGAGGGAAGGGGGCTTATGGGACTTTCGGGGAGGGAGGAAATGGGAAAGGGGAAATCATTTGGAATGCAAATAAAAAAATAAAGAAAATAATAAAAAAAGGGGGGGGAAGAAAGGTCCTGACAACCAAGGAAATCATCTTAGATAGCATAGTAACATGATTCAAAATTTTTCTCGTTTTCTACACACAAATATGCACAGGCAGATGCACAGGCATATATATGTATGTATATATATATATATATATATATATATATATATATATGCATACACACATACAATTGTTCATACATTAATACACTAAAACACACCAAGACTGTGGAGATTTTTGATGTTGGTATATATGAATTTTTATTATTAGATGATCATGAGCCTATATGAGACAAGGGTGTTTTGAATATGAAATATTTGTATTTGAACTGCAACTCCTCAGTTAGTGTCACTGCTTTAGAAGGTTAAAAAAACTGTAGGGAGTTGGAGCTTCCCTGGAGGTAGCAGGTCACTAGGCATGGGTCTTGAAGTTTTCCGGACTGACTTCATTTCCTGTTCATTTTTTCGTTGCTCATGCAATAAACTGGCTTATATTCCTGCACCCATTCCTTCCTCACCAAAATGGACTGTATTCCTCCTTAAACTATAAGCTAAAACATACCCCTAGTCTATTCTCAATTATTGAATTTGCAATGTAATTTTAATCAAACTTACTGCAGTATTTTTCTTTTTGAAATCATTGTTCATATACCATGCTTTAAACTATATATTATTTTAGTTTTTCATAGCTGCTTGTCTACAGTGCCACACCACACATATAGAATGATCAGACTTACAAATTTTAATAGCATACCAATTTACCTAATATTTCCTTTTCCATTGTTATGACAAAGTGCCTAACATATAACCCTAAGACAGATGGCTATCACTAACTAGCAACCCATCTCATTCAATCTTAGAAGCAGCTGCCAGGAGTTGGTATTAGTTAAGTGGCAATATGGCCATCCATCCTTAAAGATTTTTAGTTATTTTTATTTAATTGGAGGAAGAAATATGAACAAGAATTACTAGAATTAGATATCTGTATTAGTATCATTATTTTTTATTAAATAGCTGTTTTCAATTACTTACTCAAACTTTGATCTATACCAGTTAGTCAAAATGGGTTTATTACCTCCTTTTATAATTACATAAGCTATACATTCTGAATCATTTTAGAGGTCAGAGAATAATAAATTCTTGAGTGATTTAGAATTTACTGGGTAACTGTTTAGTCTAGATACAAACTCAGCAGTCATCTACAATACTATGTATTCCTTTAAATTTGTTTAATGAAGACAAAAAGATGTTTTACATGTGTGTACATACATATTCACAAGTGTATATGTAAAGTGTGTGCACATGCAGTCAGCATGAGTCATATTTTTTTTTTTATTTCACTAATGTTACACATGGAATTTTAGAGTCTTAAGGGAGGTCAGCCATTATATTGTTACTTAAAACACACTTGGGCACATTAATCATAAGGAGCACTATACAATGTTAACTTTGCAAAATATAGATCACTTCATCATACGAAATCTTCATGATCTGGGAAGAGTAGGTACTGCTGTTATTGATTTTGGAAAGTAGCGATTATACATTACTCAGAACACAGCATCAAAATGATCATTTTTCTGTCACTGTTTTCACTGTGAGTGCATTCCTTGTAGGCTTTTAAGGGAGCAGTTATTCTTTGTCAGGTTGAGGGCATTCAAGTGAACCAAAAGGTCAATCTAATTAAAAAAGAGAAAGAACTTCAAGCCACAAGGGGAAAAAGAACCAGCTAAATGCCAAGGAATTTATATTACTGAATGCATGAGGTAAACAGTCAAACAATGAGATGAATGCTCAAAGGTGTCAAAGAAGAGAAAAAGGGTATGCAGTGACCTTTACATTATTATTTTTAGTAAATTAAATGATATTTACTCCTTGAAACAGAAACAGTGTACATTATCTAGATTTAAAATATAATTAATTTTTATTATGGCTTGGTTTTGTAAAGCTCTATTTTCCTCCAGTGGTTGAAAAATATACCTGGGAAGTATTGAGCAGGGAAGCTAAATTAAATTCACCATTCTGTGTGAATGACTCTTCAAAAAGAAATTGTTTTAATTTTATTGCCCTACTCGAAAATTACTAGTTAGGAGACATTGCTAAAGTTCAATGACACTGCTTCAAGAATATAGGTCAAAACTTCAGTGTTGCTGTATTTGAAAAGCAAAGCAGTAATGCAGGTAGTAACTGGACACTCTCATTCTCTTTTTATCCTGCCATCCTTTTTTTATTTCCTTTTTATTTCTCATCACTATAGATCTAGAAGTGATGATATAGCTGTCTTTTATTAGGTCACAATCTATAGGGACAATCTTCCTACTTTATGTAATTGATTTCCACAGCAGAGCAATGATTCAAAATCATAACTTAGTTAAGTGTGTTTGGTAGAAGTCTTAATTCCCAACTCACTACACATTGGTGGGAGGGGAAACCTTTCATTAGCAATTATATTGTCAACACTTTAATTTCTTGTATCTATTGGTATTAGCATTTTATCATTGGCTACTTCTAACACTGTATTTCTGAAAATCAAAATAAGCTAAAAATGTTCTTACAAAACAATGATCTTCTTTTTGCCTTATCAACAAAAATACTCTTTAATATTTTTGCAGTTAAAGAGTTTACAATTGCAACAGGGTTCAGTATCCATTTCCTTGACCTGAGTCTCAAGTTTATGAACACATTATAAGATAAACACCAAATTTCCCATTGAGTCTACCAATGCAAAGCAGAGCTCTCACTTCAAGGAGAGTGAAAAATCATTCATTTCTGAGCTAAATGTGAATGACTATAACACATTAACATGGATTTGGCTTGCTCTATCTGCTATAGTCCAATGTAAACACAGCTACAAAAATATTTATAGTCACGTAACAAAATAAATGCATATGCATTGTCAAATACAATATTGTATAGGTAGGTTACAACAATGAAGAGAAAAATCTGGGAGCTTTTTTACATATTACCCGATGACCCTCTCTCTTAAGTTCTGTGTATTTAGGAGCTGGTGTGCTGAGTCAATATGTTCCCAAATGATTTACCTGATAGTAACACAATCCAAGAAGAAAATAATGACAATATGGACTAAAGTTTACAGAAAAAAATGCGCATTTAGGTTAAAATATATCTAACACTAATGAGTTCTTTTTTTTTTTTTAATTCTTTATACAATGCCTTTAAGTCTTTACTATAAATGGAACTGAAGCTCTCTGTGCTAGCACATTCTGATCATAATACCAGACCACCTCAGGTCAATACCTTGTCTTGGTAAATTTTTTTTTTTTTTACTTCTTCTTCAAGTGTCACTTTGAATTCTGAATGGAGCCCATTAAGTAGTCCAAATCATGAAGTAGACCAAATCATCAGTGTGCTTAAATCCCAAGTGTTTTATGGCTTCATAGATTACAGGAGAGTTTCCTATAGTTCCTGAACATTTAGTGAGTGTGGGCTGGTGCCTCATTTATAACTAGGTCTTAACTTCTTTCCTTGCTTCCCAGTGTTGTCGGAGCATTTAGTAATCTGTCAATGTTTTCACATTTAAGTCATAACAAACTTCCAGTTAAAAAATAAAAATAGAAAATCATCATGAAGTTGCTAATTCTGTGTTCCTTTATAGACCAGTCAGCTGCTCTCTGAATACAGACACTTTCTTTCTATGAGATCAAATATTTATTTACAAAAATCAAAACTTGGAAAAATTAAAAACTAATTTGGATAATGGCATTTTGCTCATGTTTCTTTTTCAATATATTCTAAAAGCCAGACATAGAGATGTTCAATTTTAAAACAAAGCAAGCCTCCTGTAAAGTGTAAAGTGATATTGATGTGTAGCACAGCTGTGCAGACCGTGAGTTGGTTACTTTCAAGAAAGGGTACAAGTGAGCAATCCTTTCTTATTGGCATTCTCTGTAGCTCTTGAAGAGGTTACAGAGTTCCCCTTTTGATATAAATCTTAAGATGCAGATGACCTCCCTGAACAGAAATAAGCAAGATCTCAGAAAAAAAGGAAAGTGAAAAGCATGTAGAATCACAGTGAGGAAGTCTGGGAGAAATTTTTTCATGCTCAAGCTAATAATTTTTGTAGATAGGTTTTTTTGCCATTGTTTGTTTGTATAAAAACTTTTAAATCTTTATCAGTATCCTAAAGATTTACAGTTATTGTGAGATATAGATCTAGGCTTCCAAATCCTTAAAAGGCTAGAAGGCATATAAAGATAGGTTTATCTTCTGTTTTTTTTTCTCCTTTTTTTGTGTTTAGATATTTTCTTTATTTACATTTCAAATGTTATCCCCTTTCCTGGTTTCCCCTCCAAAAGCTCCCTAATGCAAACCCACACCTGCTTCCCTGTATTGGCATTCCCCTATACTGGAGCATTGAGCCTTCTCAGGACTTCTCCTCCCATTGATGTTTGAAAAGGCCATCCTCTGCTACATATGCAGCTCGAGCCATGGGTCCCTCCATGTGTACTCTTTGGTTAGTGGTTTAGTCCCTGGGAACTCTGGGGTTACTGGTTGGTTCAAATTGTTGTTCCTCCTAAGGGGCTGCAAACCCCTTCATATCATTGGGTCCTTCCTCTAGGTCCTCCATTAGGGATCCTGTGCTCAGTTTAATGGTTGACTGAGACCATCCCCCTCTGTATTTGTCATTCACTGGCAGGGTCTCTCAGGAGACAGCTATGTCAGGCTCCTTTCAGCAAGAACTTGTTGGCATATACAATAATGTCTGGGTTTGGTAACTTTATATAGGATGGATCCCCAGGTAGGGCAGTCTCTGGATAGTCTTTCCTTCAGTCTCTGATCCACACTTTGTTGCTGTATCTCCTGCTGTGGATATATTGTTCCCCCTTCTAAGGAGGACCAGAGCATCCATACATTGGTCTTCCTTCTTCTTGAGCTTTGTTTGGTTTGTGAATTGTAACTTGGGTATTCCAGGCTTCTGGGCTAGTGTCCACTTATCCGTGAGTACATACCATGTGTGTTCTTTTGTGATTGGATTACTCACTCATGATGATATTTTCTAGTTCCATCCATTTGCCTAAGAATTTCATGAAGTCATTGTTCTTAATAGTTGAGTAGCATTCCATTGTGTAAATGTACCACATTTTTTATATCCATTCCTCTGTTGGGAGACGTCTGGGTTCTTTCCAGCTTCTGGCTATTATAAATAAGGCTGCTATGAACATAGTGGAGGATGTGTCCTTATTACATATTGGAAAATCTCCTGGGTATATACCTAGGAGTGATATAGCAGGGTCCTCTGGTAGTACTATGTCGAAATATTTGAGGGACTGCCAAACTGGTTTCAAGAGTGGTTGTACCAGCTTGCAGTCTCACCAGCAGTGGAGGAGTGTTACTCTTTCTCTACATCTTCTGCAGCATTTGCTGTCACCTGAGTTTTTGATCTTAGCCATTCTGACTGATCTGAGGTGGAATCTCAGGGTTGTTTTGATTTGCATTTCCCTGATGACTAAGGATAGGACACTGTCAATAGAACAAAATGGCAAACAACAAATTGGGAAAAGATCTTTAACGATGCTGCATCTGATAGGTGGCTAATATCCAATATATACAAAGAAATTAGACTTCAGAGAGCCAAATAATCCTATTAACCTAAACAAAGAATTCTCAACTGAAGGGCTGAGAAGCACCTAAGGAAATGTTATCTCCTGTTTCTAAGGCTTAATGTCTTTGACATAGTTTCCATTGAATATATTTGGATATCCTGAATAGAAAATAAAGTCAAGGTAAGTATAAAAATTTATAATAAACTCACAAAGTAGTTGTAGTTCCTCTAGCCACTATAATATTTTTAAAGGATGGGAAATGTAATGTAGTGAGCCATATAGCCTCTAGGCAAAATTCAGCTGCCTGCATTTCATCTACATGGAGCTGAGGAATTCCAGCCACGCCTCCTCCCACCTGACAGATGTCAGAGCCCCTCTGGCACTACAGTTTCCTGTGAGTCAAGTCGCCATCTCCTACTGTGTAGCAGGCCCTGTGATCTTTGTTATGGCAACATCTCTCAGCCTGCTGGAGACCTGCTGAGAAGACTCTGCAGCTTTGGGAGGGAGGGTCACGCCCACAGCACATATATTGTCGCTCTTGTCCCCAAAGAAATATAGAAAGACTTTGTACAGCCATGCACTAATGTCTCTGTGTCTTCTCTTCTCTAGACCCCTGTAGTTTCACTCTTCAGCTCTCCCCCACGTAGAACCCGCTCGTGAGCAATTCCCGGGAAGATCCAATGTAACACTATTAAAAGGATTCTAATGGGTGAGGTCTTCAGGATTCCAGTTTGGCTGCTAAGTGCTGGATGGGAGAAGGCCTTCTCTGAAGATTTTAGAGAAACAGCTATCAGGTTATCTAAGGTTGTATGCATACCTTTATTTGAGGTGATTGGTATGCATACCAGGGCTACATATGGACTTTGGAGGGAGGGAAGATGTTCTTCTTAGGGTAACTTTCATTGGCTGAAAGTTAAAGTTCTAAAGAAGTCTCATTTGTATGGAGAGGCAGTCCAGGATTCCCAAGTAATTGCTGGGCAGCTTCCTATTGGTAAAGAGGAATTTGGGCCTGCATGTGTCCCCAGGTAGAGGGTGGGGAAGTCAAGCTCCCCATACAAAGCAGAACTGAAGCTCTGCTGATAAAGGGAATCCTGCATTTTGAGCCAAGCTCAGAGGAGCTCTCTGAACATGGTAGACTGGGACCTTAATTAGCAGGCTTTCCCCATATACTATCTTATAACAATAATGTCTTATCATCTAGTTTGGAAGAGAAACCAACATTGTTAATAATTTGTAAATATTAGGGGGCTGTATATGAACTCACAGGTTAACAAGTTCAAGAGAAGTAACTCAGACTTGGAATTGAAACTTTAATTCGTGATTTTGCTCCAGTTTAAGGTAACTTTACCTAAACTTTGCTTACATATATGTTTATATATGTTAGGAAGCTTTTATTTATTTATTTTTTTTACAAGCCATGCCTACATAATCTGCACTGCCCTCAACATTTTTATTTTTCTATTAGATATTTTCTGTGTTTATATTTCAAATGTCATCCCCTTTCCCAGTTTCATCCCAACGAATCCCCTATCACATACCACCCCCCCCCCCGCATTTGAGAGTGTTTCCCCACCCTTCCAACCACTCCCAACTCCCCACCCTTGAATTCCCCTACTCTGGGGCATTAAGCCTTCACAGAACCAAGGGCCACTTCTTTCATTGATGCCCAAAAAGGCTATCCTCTGCTACATATGCAGCTGGAGCCATGGATTCCTCCATGTATACTCCTTGTTTGGTGGCTTAGGCTCTAGGAACTCTGGCGTGTCTGGGTGGTTGATATTGTTATTCTTTCTATGATGTTACAAACCCCTTCAACTCCTTCAGTTCTTTCTCTAACTCCTCCATTGGGAACCCCCATGCTCAGTCCAATGATTAGCTGCTAGAATCTGCTTCTCTATTTGGCAGACATAGGCAGAGCCTCTCAAGAGACAGCTATATCAGGATCCTGTCAATATGCTCTTCTTCACATCCACAATACTGTCTGGGTTTGGTGACTGTATATGGGGTGATCCCCAGGTAGGACAGTCTCTGGATGGCCTTTCCTTCAGTCTCTGCTCCACACTGGGTCTCCTCATTTGCTCCTGTATTTTGTTTCCACTTCTAAGAAAGACAAAAGAACCCATGCTTTGGTCTTGTTTCTTCCTGAGCTTCATGTGGTCTATGAATTGTACCTGGGGTATTACAAGCTTTTGGGCTAATATTAACTTATCCATGGGCGCATACCATCTGTGTTCTTTTCTGACTAGGTTACCTCACTCAGGATGATATTTTCTAATTCCATACATTTAGTACCCCATTGTGTTAATGTTCCACATTTTCTGTATGCATTCCTTTGTTGAGGGACATTTCGGTTGTTTCTAGCTTCTGGCTGTTATAAATAAGGCTGCTATGAACATAGTGGAGCATGTGTCCTTATTACATATTGGAAAATCTTCTGGGTATATGCCCAGGAGTGGTATAGCAGGGTCCTCTGGTCGTATTATGTCTAAATTTCTGAGGGACCATCAAACTGATTTCAAGAGTGGTTGTGCCAGCTTGTAATCCCACCAGCAGTGGAGAAGTGTTCCTCTTTCTCCACCTGCTGTCCCCAGAGTTTTTGATCTTAGCCATTCTGACTGGTGTGAGGTGGAATCTCAGGATTGTTTTGATTTGCATTTTCCTGATAACTAAGCATGTTGAACAGTTCTTTAGGTGCTTTTCTGCCATTTGACGTTTCTCAGTTGAGAATTCTTTGTTTAGTTCTGTACCCTATTTTTTAATAGGGTTATTTGGTTCTCAGGAGTCTAATTTCTTGAGTTTTTTTGTATATATTGGATATATGTCCACTATGAGATGTAGACCTTTTCCCAATCTGTTTGTTGCCATTTGTTCTATGGACAGTGTCCTTTGCCTTACAGAAACTTTGCAATTTTATGAGGTCCCACTTGTTGATTGTTGATCTTAGAGCATAAGCCATTAGTGTTCTGTTCAGGAAATTTTCCCTTTTGCCCATGTGTTCGAGCCCCCCCCCCGTTTCCCTTTTCTCTTCTATTAGTTTCAGTGTATCTGGTTTTATGTGGAGGTCTTTGATCCACTTAGACTTGAATTTTGTACAAGAAGATAAGAATATATTGATTTGCATTCTTCTACATGCTGATATCCAGTTGATCCAGGACCATTTGTTGAAAATGTTGTCTTTTTATCACTGAATGATTTTACCTCTTTTGACTAAGATTAAGTGACCATAGGTGTATGGGTTCATTTGTGGGTCTTCAGTTCTGTTCCATTGATCTACCTGTGAGGGATCCTAAGGGCTTTTCCAGTCCTATATCCTCTTTACAGCTTCCTCCTCTTGCCTGTGTTCAAGGCTAGGCCAAGTTCCATTCTCCACCCACAGGAACATTCTTGAGTAAAAAAATTCTCAGAATGTACAGACTGATAGTCATTTGACCCTCTGGAAGGACCCAGGTAGAGTTCAAATAGTCAATAGATTTAAAGGTCAATATGCTTAACAAATAATTTAGAACTGTAACTTTGTTGATGTAACCTGTGTACCTTAAATTATAAAAACTGCTTGTAATAGCCATTTGGGGTCACCTTTCAGTCACTCACCTTGAAGGACTAACTGAAGGTTAATCCCTATCCTGATTCACTGGAAAATAAACCTCCTGCTTTTGCATTGATCTGTGTCTTTATGTGTCATTGGGGGGAGCACCTCTAAGTAAGTACCACTGACCTAGGGTCTACGTCTTATTATACCTGCCTATCTCTGTAAAAATACCATGCAGTTTTTGTCACTATTACTCTGTAATACAGCTTGAGGTCAGGAATGGTGATTCCCCCAGAAGTTCTTTTATTGTTAAAAATAATTTTTACTATCCTTTTTTTGTTATTTCCAATGATTTTGAAAATTGCTTTTCCTAACTCTATGAAGAATTGAACTAGAATTTTGATGTGGATTATATGGAATCTGTAGATTGCTTTTGGCAAGATAGTCATTTTTACTATATTAATTCTGCCAATCCATGGGCATGGGAAATCTTTCCGTCTTCTTAGATCTTTGATTTCTTTCTTCAGAGACTTGACGTTCTTGTCATACAGATTTTTCACTTGCTTTGTCAGAGTCGCACCAAGGTATTTTATATTATTTATGACTATTGTGAAGGGTATCTTTTCCTAAAAAGAAAAAGGCTAGTGATTTGTTTGAGTTAACTTTATATACAGCCATTTGGGTAAAGTTGTTTATCAGGTTTAGGTGTTCTCTGGTGGTATTTTTGGGTTCACTTAGTTACATTATCATATCATCTGCAAATAGTGATATTTTGACTTCTTCATTTCCTATTTATATCCATTTGTCCTCCTTTTGTTGAATAATTACTCTGGCTAGGAACTTGAGTACTATATTGAATGGGTAGGAAGAGAGAGGGTAGCCTTGTCTAGCCCTGATTTTAGTGGGATTGCTCCAAATTTCTCTCCATTTAGTTTGATGTTGGCTACTGGCTTGCCATATATTGCTTTTACTATGTTTAGGTAAGAGCATTGAATTCCTGATTTCTCCAAGACTTTTATCAGCATGGGGTGTTGAATTTTGTCAAATGTTTTCTCAGCACTAATAAAATAATCATGTGATTTTTTTCTTGGAGTTTGTTTATATAGTGGATTACATTTATGGATTTTTGTATATTGAGCCAACCATGCATCCCTAGGATGAAGTCTACGTTACTGTGGTGAATGATGGTTGTGATGTATTCTTAGATTTGGTTCACTTGAATTTTATTATTTTTGCATTGATATTCATAAGCAAAAGTGGTCTGAAGTTCTGTTTCTTAGTTTGTTCTTTGTGTCATTTAGGTATCAGAATAATTGTGGCTTCATAAAATGGATTAGGTAGAGTTCCTTCAATATCTATTTTATGGGATAGTTTGAGGTGTATTGGTTTCACTTTTCATTGAAGGTCTGGTAAAATTCTGCACTAAAGCCATCTGGCCCTGAGCTTTTCTTTTGGTTGGGAAATTTTTAATGACTTTACTATTTCCTTAGAGGTGATTGGCATGTTTAGATAGTTTACCTGCTCTTGATTTAACTTTGGTGCATGGCATTTTTCTAGAAGATACTCCATTTTATCTAGATTTTTCTGCCAGGACACATGCTTTACTATGTACACAGTAGTCTTATCTATGATATCCAGAAGCTGGAAAAAAACCCAGATGCCCCTCAACTAAAGAATGGATACAGAAAAGGTGATTCATTTACAGAATGGAATACTATTCAGTTATTAAGATTGAAGACTTCATGAGTTTTGCAGGCAAATGAATGGAACTAGAAAATGTCATGCTGACTGATGTGATTCAGATCCGAAAGGACTTTCATGGTATGTACTCACTAATAAGTGGTTATTAATAAAAAAAATACAGAATTCCTAGGATATAATTTATAGAACTCAGCAATTTTAACAAGCAGAATGGCCCAAGAGTGGATGTTTCAGTCCCACTTGGGAGGGAGAATAAAGCAATCATGGAAGGCAGAGTGAGACAAAGACGAAGGTGAGAGAGGAAATAGTGAGGGAAAAATGGTAACATGATCAGGTATTCCTAGTGGGTGGGGAAGAAACAGTAGAGAAACCGTGAGGGCCAGCAGAATGAACAGAAATTTGTAACCTCAGGATTGGAAGGTGAAGGGACCTTTCAGAATATACCAGAGATCTGGGAGGTAAGAGACTGTCAGGACTCAAGGGTGGGACCTTAGATGAAATGCTCAATAGTGGGGAAAGGTAGCTTTTATATTCCATCTCCAGCAGAAAGACAAGAGATAAAGACATAAGTCGAGGGATAGGTTTGCCATGTCACAGTCAAAAACGTTGACCCAGAATTGTTCCAGCCTAAAAGAACTGCAAGGACAAAAATGGAGAAGACACTGAGGGAAAGTAGGTCGAGTGACAGGCCCAAATTGAGATCTAGCTCAATGGTAGATTACAAGGACTGACACTATTACTGATGCTATGGTGTGCTTACAGACAGGAGTCAAGTATGGCTGCCCTCAATGAGGTCCAAAAAGCAGCTGACTGAGACAGATGCAGATACTTACACCCAACCAATGGACTAAAGTTGGGGACCCCTGAGGTTGTATTAGGGAAAGCCTGGAAGAAGCTGAGGAGGAGAGCAACCACATAGGAAGACCAGCAATCTCAACTAACCCTGACCTCTGAGATCTCTCAAACACTGAACCACCAGTCAGGCAGCATACAGCACCTGGACTGTTCCTGCCTAAAAGAACTACAGAGACAAAAATGGAACAGTAACTGAAGATAGGAATTTATAATAGCTGTCTTCTTTGAGGTTCTACCAGCAGTTTACTGAGACATATAAAGAGGCTTACACGCAACCATAGACTAAAGTCAAGGAGCCTATTGTTGAATTAGAATAAGGATTGAAGAAGCTGATGGGGAGCAGTTTCAACTAATCCACACCCCAGAGAGTTCCCAGAGACTGAGATACTAACCAGCCAGTATAAACAGGGCACCCTGCACATAGATAGCAGAGGTCTGCTTGGTCTAACTTAGGTGGGAAATGATATACTTTTGAGGACCAAAGGAAGGCACAGGCCTGTTGGGGGAGAGCAACCTCTCAGAGGCAGGGGGAGAAGGAGTGGGATGAGGAATGGTGGAGGGGGAACTAGGTGGTGGAGCAGTGGGAAGACTACAAATAAATAAAATAATAATAAAAATAAATAATGAGGTCACAAGTTTCAAGAAAAGGGAAGGACTAATCGATATATCATTATACATTGATAATATCAAATTTATGAAAAGTCATTGAAATTTGGAGAATATATTTCAAATATAAGACACTTGATGTGATTGATGTGAACTCAATAAGACTTAAACTTTAGAACATTTTTATGAAAAATATAATGCTAGCATATTAAATATTTTTAAACATTTATTATTAATATATTAGTCATGTACAAAAATCAAAGGGAGTACCAGTTAATTTCATAAGTTGGAAAAGTAATTTTTTAACATTAAATCTATGTGTATATTCTAAGATAATTAATTATTTTCATTGAAGTGCATTTTAGCACAAAACCAGAAAAGATAACACGAAGTATGGTGTTATCAAACAAAATGCGAAGTTTTGTCCTATTAAAATCCATCAATTTATCTTATTTCCATTACTCCACACAATATGTCAGAAATCAAGTGCAGTGGATGTGATGCAGTACCATCAGACACTAGTCCTCATATTTTCTGCTTCAGTGATGCAGTGAATTAATTGAAATTGAGTGTACCTCAACATAAATTTTGAAACGTCTTTGCTATGTCCCTTCTATTAAAATTTGCATGAATTAAAAATTCATTAAGTTCCAAGAAAGTTACTGTAAATTTTTAAACCTCTCAATTATATTACACAGCTTAAGTCCATTCACCTTGATTTATATGGATTATTGGTATCTGAGAATTAATGAGTCATCACAACTTATATAAGATCACATCTTCCTTGTGCACATTATTCCTTTATGATTAAAACATTACATTCTGAGTGATGAGATATAACACTGGCAATGTGGGTTTGGATGTATACATCTCATTAAGCCAAGAGGATGTCAAGTCAAGTCATTTTATTGCTCTGCTGAGAGAATGAAAGACATAAAAAGGCCAAAAGTGAACAAACTAATAAAAAGAGATTATCTATATTCCTGTATTTACATTCTACTTTTACTTCAATAATGTAAAATTTCATCCTTAGAAATATTATTTGAATTCTGACTGTTTGTTTATATGGTATACAAACACCCAAATATCTATTATCTACCTTTCTAGATATTAATCCAGTTGAATAATCTTCTAATTCTTAATTATAATTTGAAAACATTTTACATTAATTTGACTTTTTTTTGAATATTTTTAGAATTTTATTAGAATAAATATTATTGTTTCAGGATTACAGAAAATATCTTGAAAATTCTTTAGGCCTCCTGACTCCACTACTAAGACTTACTGACGTAGGCTAGTCAATTTTTCTTTATGTCTAACCTATTAAGCTCAAAGTCTTTTGGAATTGGAACTGCCATTCTCAGGCATCCTAGTATTAACTTATACACCTCTTTGTGCTCTTACTTGTGGATAAGAAGAAGCCATTGACAATGATGTAGTTTGGAGAAGTTAGACATGGTCATAATAGGTGGCAGCTACATTTTGCAGTTTGTACATTGATTCCAACATTTTTTGGGATATTTTTTTTATTTACATTTCAAATGTTATCACCTATCCAGGTCTCCCTTCCGGGAAACCCCCCTACACCATCCCCCCTACCCCTGCCTCTATGAGGGTGCTCTTCCACCCATCTACCCACCCCACCTTCCAGCCCTGGCATTCCCCTACACTGAGGCATCAAACCCCCTCAGGCCCAAGGGCCACTCCTCTTACGGATGACCAGTCAATATTTTATGATTAATTACAGTTTTTTCTTATAGAGGGTTTCAAAATCACTTGTTTAAGTTTAGGAACTGTAGAAGTTTAGGAATTCTTTAGAATCACTATTAGGAATTACAAGAAATCATCTGTATATCCACATAGCATTGACACAAAAGAGTACATGTTCGCTAATCTGCAGAAAACCTTCTCAATAATGCCCAGGGATTATTATTAATATCAATTTAATGACAGGCATATCACCTACAAAAATCGATCCTGAGATGAAGTCTCTCAGATCTTACCTCCCAGAGCTCACCCATCACATTCCAAAATGGTGAGCCATCTCAGGAAAGTCATCTACTAGCCTAAGCCTCTCCTAGATGACTCCTGACACTTATTTTTTTTTTATTATTTTATTTTTATTTTTTTATTTTTTAATTTACATTCCAAATCATTTCCCCTTTCCCGTTTCCTCCCTCCCCGAAAGTCCCATAAGCCCCCTTCCCTCCCTCTTTTCTCCATTCAACCCCCTCTCGTTACTCTGTCCTGGCGTTCCCCTACATCCAGTCTTTCCAGGACCAGGGGTCTCTCCTTCCATCTTCTTAGAAATCTATTGATATGCGGATTGTGTCTAGGGTATTCCGAGATTCTGGGTCAATATCCCCTTATCAGTGACTGCATACCATGTGTGTTCTTTTGTGATTGGGTTACCTCACTAAGGATGATATTTTCAAGATCTGCCCATTTGCCTAGGAATTTCGTGAATTCATTGTTTTTAATTGCAGAGTAGTACTCCATTGTGTAGATATAACACATCATCTGAATCCATTCCTCCGTTGAGGGACATCTGGGTTCTTTCCAGCTTCTGGCTATTATAAATAAGGCTGCTATGAACATAGTGGAGCATGTGTCCTTATTGCATGCAGGTAAAGCCTCTGGGTATATGCCCAGGAGTGGTATAGCCGGATCCTCCGGAAGTGTCATGCCCAGTTTTCTGAGGAACCGCCAGACTGCTTTCCAGAGTGGTTGTACCAGCCTGCAATTCCACCAGCAGTGGAGGAGTGTTCCTCTTTCTCCACATCCTCGCCAACAACTGCTGTCTCCTGTGTTTTTGATCTTAGCCATCCTGACTGGTGTGAGATGGAATCTCAGGGTTGTTTTGATTTGCATTTCCCTAATGACTAAGGATGATGAACATCTCTTTAGGTGCTTCTCAGCCATTAGATATTCTTCAGGTGAGAACTCTTTGTGTAGCTCTGTACCCCATTTTATAATAGAGTTACTTGCCTCTCTGGAGTTTAACTTCTTGAGTTCTTTGTATATCTTGGATATTAGCCCTATGTCGGATGTAAGGTTGGTAAAGATCATTTCCCAGTTAGTTGGTTGCCGCTTTGTCTTTTTGACGGTGTCTTTTGCCTTGCAAAAATTTTGTAATTTAATGAGGTCCCATTTGTCTATTCTTGATCTTAGAGCATAAGCTATTGGAGTTCTGTTCAGGAAATTCTCCCCTGTGCCCATATGTTCAAGGTTCTTCCCTAGTTTCCCTTCTATTAGTTTCAGTGTGTCTGGTTTTATGTGGAGATCTTTGATCCACTTAGAATTGAGCTTAGTGCAAGGAGATAAGGATGGGTCAATTTGCATTCTTCTGCATGTTGACCTCCAGCTGAGCCAGCACCATTTGTTGAAAAGGCTATCTTTTTTCCACTGGATGGTTTTAGCTCCTTTGTCAAAGATCAAGTGACCATAGGAGTGTGGATTCATTTCTGGGTCTTCAATTCTGTTCCATTGATCTACATGTCTGTTACTGTACCAATACCATGCAGTTTTTAACACTATTGCTCTGTAGTACAGCTTGAGGTCCGGGATACTGATTCCCCCAGAGGTTCTTTTACTCTTGAGAATACTTTTAGCTATTCTGGGTTTTCTGTTATTCCAGATGAATTTTTGAATTGCTCTTTCTAACTCTATGAAGAATTGAGTTGGGATTTTGATGGGGATTGCATTGAATCTGTGTATTACTTTTGGTAAGATGCTCATTTTTACTATATTAATCCTGCCAATCCATGAGCATGGCAGATTTTTCCATCTTCTGAGGTCTTCTTCAATTTCTTTCTTCAGAGACTTGAAGTTCTTGTCATACAGATCTTTCACTTGTTTGGTTAGCGTCACGCCAAGATACTTAATATGGTTTGTGGCTATCGTAAAGGGTATTATTTCTCTTACTTCTTTCTCAGCCTGCTTATCCTTTGAGTATAGGAAGGCTTCTGACTTGCTTGAGTTGATTTTATATCCGGCCACTTTGCTGAAGTCGTTTATCAGCTGTAGGAGTTCTCTGGTGGAGTTCTTTGGGTCGCTTATGTATACTATCATATCGTCTGCAAATAGTGATAGTTTGACTTCTTCCTTTCCAATTTGTATCCCTTTGACCTCTTTTTCTTGTCTAATTGCTCTAGCTAGAACTTCAAGTACTATATTGAAAAGATATGGAGAGAGAGGGCAGCCTTGTCTAGTCCCTGATTTTAGTGGGATTGCTTCAAGTTTCTCTCCGTTTAGATTGATGCTGGCTACTGGTTTGCTGTAAATTGCTTTTAGTATGTTTAGATATGGGCCTTGAATTCCTGATCTTTCCAAGACCTTTAGCATGAAAGGATGCTGAATTTTGTCAAATGCTTTCTCAGCATCTAATGAGATGACCATGTGGTTTTTTTCTTTGAGATTGTTTATGTAGTGGATTACATTGATGGATTTCCTTATATTGAACCATCCCTGCATCCCTGGGATGAAGCCTACTTGATCGTGGTGAATGATCGTTTTGATGTGTTCTTGGATTCGGTTGGCAAGAATTTTATTGAGTATTTTTGCATCGATATTCATAAGAGAGATTGGCCTGAGATTCTCTTTCTTTGTCGGATCTTTGTGTGCTTTTGGTATTAGTGTAATTGTGGCTTCATAGAACGAGTTGGGTAGTGTTCCTTCTGTTTCTATTTTGTGGAACAGTTTGAAGAGTATTGGTGTTAGGTCTTCTTTGAAGGTCTGATAGAATTCTGCACTAAAACCATCTGGACCTGTGCTGTTTTTGGTTGGAAGACTTCCAATGACAACTTCTATTTCTTCAGGGGTTATAGGACGGTTTAGATGGTCTATTTGATCCTGATTTAATTTTGGTACTTGGTATCTGTCAAGGAAATTGTCCATTTCCTCAAGATTTTCTAGTTGTGTTGAATAAAGGTTTTTGTAGTAGGATCTGATGATTTTTTGAATTTCCTCAGTTTCTGTTGTTATCTCTCCCTTTTCGTTTCTGATTTTATTAATTTGGATACTATCTCTGTGCCCTCTGGTTAGTCTGGCTAAGGGCTTATCTATCTTGTTGATTTTCTCAAAGAACCAACTCCTCGTTTTGTTGATTCTTTGTATGGTTTTATTTGTTTCTACTTGATTGATTTCAGTCCTGAGTTTGATGAGTTCCTGCCTTCTACTCCTCTTTGGTGTATTTGCTTCTTTATGTTCCAGGGCTTTCAGGTGTGCCATTAATCTGTTAGTGTATGCTGTTTCCCGTTTCTTTTTGGCGGCACTCAGGGCTATGAATTTTCCTCTTAGCACTGCTTTCATTGTGTCCCATAAGTTAGGGTATGTTGTGCCTTCATTTTCATTAACTTTCAAAAAGTCTTTGATTTCTTTCTTTATTTCCACCTTGACCAAGTTATCATTGAGTAGAGCATTGTTCAGCCTCCATGTGTACGTGGGTTTTCTTTTGTTTTTGTTGCCATTGAAGACCACCCTTATTCCATAGTGATCTGATAGGAGGCATGGGATTATTTCTATCTTCTTGTATCTGTTGAGGTCTGATTTGTGACCAATTATATGGTCAATTTTGGAGAAGGTACCATGAAGAGCTGAGAAGAAGGTGTATTCTTTAGCTCTAGGATGAAATGTTCTATATATATCAGTTAGTTCCATTTGGTCCAAGGCTTCAATTAGATTCACTGTGTCCCTGTTTAGTTTCTGCTTTCCTGAATGATCCATTTCAGAGAGCGGGGTGTTGAAGTCACCCACTATTATTGTGTGCGGTGCGATGTGTGCTTTGAGTTTTAGTAAAGTTTCTTTTACGAATGAGGGTGCCCTTGCATTTGGAGCATAGATATTCAGGATTGAGAGTTCTTGATGGTGGATTTTTCCCTTGATCAGTATGTAGTGTCCTTCTGTGTCTTTTTTGATGACTTTAGGTTGAAAATCAATTTTATCCGATATTAGGATGGCTACTCCACCGCGTTTCTTGGGGCCATTTACTTGTAAAATTGTTTTCCAGCCTTTTACTCTGAGGTAGTGTTTGTCTTTGACACTGAGGTGCGTTTCCTGCATGCAGCAAAATGCTGGGCCCTGTTTACGTATCCAGTCTGCTAGTCTATGTCTTTTAATTGGGGAATTGAGACCATTGATATTAAGAGAGATTAAGGCATAGTGATTATTGCCATCTGCCATTCTTGACGCTATCTTTATGTTTGAGTGGTTATCTACTTTTGGGTTTGATTCAAGAAGGTTATTATCTCATTTTTTTCCAGGGTGTTGTTTCTCTCCCTGTATTGGAGGTTTCCACCTATTATCTGTTGCAGGGCTGGATTTGTGAAAATTTGGTTTTATCATGGAATATCTTGGTCTCTCCATCTATGGTGATTGAGAGTTTTGCTGGGTATAGTAGTCTAGGCTGGCATTTGTGCTGTCTTAGTGTCTGCATGAGATCTGCCCAGGATCTTCTGGCTTTCATAGTCTCTGGTGAGAAGTCTGATGTGATTTGGATAGGTCTTCCTTTGTATGTTACTTGGCCCTTTTCTCTTACTGCATTTAGTATTCTTTCTTTGTTTAGAACATTCAGTGTTTTGATTATTATGTGACGGGAGGTATTTCTGTTCTGGTCCAGTCTGTTTGGAGTTCTGTAGGCTTCTTGTACGTTCATCGGCATCTCTCTCTTTAAGTTAGGGAAGTTTTCCTCCATAATTTTGTTGAAGATGTTTACTGGCCCTTTAAGTTGCAAATCTTCACTCTCATCTATACCTATAATCCTTAGGTTTGGTCTTCTCATTGTGTCCTGGATTTCCTGGATGTCTTGGGTTATGCGTTTTTTGCATTTTGCATTTTCTTTGACTGTTGAGTCGATGCTTTCTATGGAATCTTCAGCACCTGAGATTCTTTCTTCCATCTCTTGTATTCTATTGTTGATGTTTGCATCTATGACTCCTGATTTCTTCCCAAGGTTTTCTATCTCCAAAGTTGTCTCCCTTTGTGATTTCTTAGTTGTTTCTACTTCCTTTTTTAGTTCCTGGATGGATTTGCTGAGATCCTTCACTTGTTTGTTTGTATTTTCCTGTATTTCTTTAAGGTATTTTTGCATTACCTCTTTCAGGATTTTTTCCTGGTGACCCACGTTCTCCTGCATTTCTCTGAGCGATTTTTGTGTTTCCTCCTCATGGGATTCCATCTGTTGATCCATCGTCTCCTGCATTTCTTTAAGCAGTTCTCGTGTTTCCTTTGTAAGGGCATCTAACCGTTGATTCATTTCTTTAAGCAATTTTTGTGTTGCCTCCTTATGGGCATCCATTTGTTGACCCATATTCTTCTGCATTTCTTTATGCAAATTTTGTGATACCTTTGTGAGTGCATCTACCCATTGATTCATCTCGTTAAGCGATTTTTGTGTTGTCTCCTTGTGCGCCTCCATCTTTTGATCCATGTTCTCCTGCATTTCTCTAAGCGATTTTTGTGTTTCCTTTGTAAGGGCTTCTAACCGTTGATTCATGGTCTCCTGTAACTCTTTATGAGATTTATTTGTGTCCTTCTTGTGATCCTCTAATAGGATCATGAGAAGTGATTTTAAATCCAGATCTTGTCTTTCGGGTGTGGTGGGGTATCCAGGACTTGCTGCTGTTGGAGAGTTGGGTTCGGATGGTCCCACATTACTTTGATTTCTGTTAGTAACATTCCTACGTTTGCCTTTTGCCATCTGGATACCTCTGGTGTTAGTTGGTCCTGCTGCCACTGGCTGTTGGTTGGACCTCCTATGAGCCTGCAAATCTATTTCTGCCCCCCTGGATTACCAGGATTCCCCTGGCACCGATTTCTGGGGTCTGCCTGCTCCTGAGTGACTTTGGAGCCCTAATGTGCCTTGCCCCAAGTGATCTTATATTGGGGAGGCCTTGCACATCCAAAGGCTCAGCCTAGTGGATTCCTGGAGCAGAGGTCGCCAAAGGGAGGCTGGTAGGCTCTTGCCCTGTGCAGGGGTGTGTGATCTCTCCTAGGGGGGGAGGGGGCGTCCCTCTGCCAGGCAGAAGTCCCACAGCAGAGCTGGCGTGCTGGTTACTGCAGATCAGCCCAGCACTTGGGAGCCGCATACACACAAGCCGCCCGAGACCCAAGCGATATTATGCCTGTCTGTCTCAGAACCTGGCTGTCCCAACTTCCCAGTCACTGGAGCAAAGATGGCGGAGGGCACTCTCCATGGCGCTGCTCACCCTGCAGACGCGTTGGCCTGCCGATCTGTCACCCAGACGACCACAGAGCTGACCCCTTAATTTGACTTTTGATCTCTGAGTTTTTGATATTGTGTTGCCCAGATACAAAAGTTCTGAGACTAATATTTACATATAAGCCTTATTTATTTCTTTGAAGACAATGCAATCAGGAAAAAAAGCAGTATTCAAGTTCATAATATTAACTAATTTTAATATTGCTTTTTCTGAAATTTTAAATGTCTGATAATATAGAACATAAAATTTGGTGTTACAAATATTCAATGTATTTAGTTTTACTACATGGGTTAATATATTATAAATACATTAATGAGTCTTTTGTTTTATACTTATACTCATGTCATTTTATAAATTATCTTCATGTCTTGTGTCATAAATGTAGAAAAATTTTTGACTGTAGCCACTTTTTGATTTTCTGCAGAATATTAAAATGAAAATGTTGCAATCTGAATTCTTCTTTATTCATCTATTTTTCAACTAGATCAACTGACAATATCTTCAGGCAATTTCATGAAGTATAAATCAACATCGATGATTATTCAGATAATAGTCCTGTGAACTTCTAGCTTGACTTCATCTTTTCATTGTACTATTCCTCCCATCTTTATGCACATCTTTTTGGTCAAAAGTCATTATCTCTATATCACTGATTTGCAAGTGACTCGACTTGTGCCTTGGAAGTACTGTAACACATAACTCCTCTGTTCTCACTAAATTGTGAATACTTCTAGTCTTCATTGTAAACATTCTCAGCCTAGAATCACGTAAGAGGTGGTTGAGTCACATCTGCTATAGGGTCACAAAAGTTTTCATGATGATTTTTAAAGGAAAGTCAAAGTGCTCATGTAACATGGAATAGTGTCATTTCTTCTAAAGGGAGTCACTGGACAGGCAAGACAAGAAGCTGTGAGGATAAAGCCTAAGAAATTTGAGTTAGGCCATAGTTATAGAAAGATTAGAGTGGAAAGAAACACACACACACACACACACACACACACACACACACAAATAGATAAGTGGAAACAGCCCAAGAAAGAAGTTTTGTTGTCTTCAGCTAAAGAGCATAAGAACATTACAAGAAACTGTACTGGAGTCACAGATTTGATATTTACCATGACAACTTTGTATTTTCTGATGTCACTATTCTTTTCTCCATTCTGCTTTCCAATTTGACAACAAATGGAATTGTTATGAGTTGTTCCAGGAATCTTGTTGGGTATTCCAAGATAAATTTTGAGGCTATTATAAATGAGATTGTTTACTTGATTTATTTGCAAGTTTGTTTATCTGTATATATGAAGCTACAGATTTAAAATAAATGATCACAGTGCAGACAAGAGGATAGAGAAAAGGGGTAATATTTGTTCATTTTTAGGGAGGGTTAAAACTGGAATAACTAGTATAGAAATTAGGGTAAAGGCTTCTCATAAATCTAAAAGTAGAACTGGCTATAATGACAGGTTACAATACTTCTGAGAATTTATCTAAATATATCGGTATCGTACTACAAAGCAACTTTCACTTGTATGTTTACAGATGCCCTATTCTCAATAGCTAGGAAAATTATGGTCCTAGATGTCTTTAATTTGTCGAACAAAACATGAAAGTATAGTCAACACACAAAAGTGGAATTTTATTCAGTTGTAAAGAAAAAGGAAATTTTAAGTAGATGGATAGATCCCAAAACAATGTTATACAGAGTGAAGTAAACCAGGTCTTTTGAATAATCAGTTCTTGTTTCAGAATTGTTAGATTTTTGTATTTAAAGTGTAGTGTTTATAGAGAGCATAAAATTAGAAATGTGTTATTAGATGAGGAAGTAAGACAGGAAACCTTAATGTAGAACAATGGTAAAACATATATCACACCTGAAACCAAGAATGAATATATATATGTATATATATATATATACATATATATATATATATGTATTTATACATATATATGAAATTTTATGATTTTCAAGTTTATTGAAATATATGATAAAATAATTTCAAAAGCAGTGAGCACAAATGGGTGGGTTTCCAACACCTATAAGACATCAAATAAAAACTCCATTGCCAAGTACGTCATATCTCCTTTGGTGCGGTTGTCAGGGAGGCCTTAGAAATTCCCAGAACAATATAGTGTATTGCCAGTGTTCTTGACTCCTGGGCAGAACTAAATGATTAACCAATATTGCTGAAGATATCACATGTCTTAATTGCAGGACATAGAGAAATCAAGCAACAATTGAGCTGGGAGCTTCCTTCTTGCTGGCTAACTTCTGCAGTGCCAGAAGGCACTGTCAAGGTGCCGGGCAATAAAACAGAGAGCTATATCAACTTTGCAAGGGAGATATGTCCACTGATGCAATGTGGCATGACTTATTTGAGAGTAACCACCTATATTCTATGTGAATTTAAAATTCAGGTTTGGTTTTCTAAACCTAGTCAAAAATCCATAGCTGGAAAAGTAATATGCCTTAGGAGAAGTCTACTATTATATTTTGTTTGTTTGGCTGCCTTTTGTTTGTGTGATATTGAACTACCTTCAAATACAAATGGCTATACCTTGATTGATGCTACTCTCAGGCTTGGGCAAAGTAGTTTCCTTTAGAAGTAGACAGCTGAGAGTAGTTAATATCATTACTCATAGGAAGCAGAAGTACTGAAAGTAAGTGATTGTGTAGTGAATTGCAACAAGATTCTATAACCCATCCTCCAAGACTCAAAAAACACTGAAGATGGAGTAGAAAGAATGTGAGAGGTATAGCATGAGAAGGAAAAGAAATACTGATAAACACAAGAGCTCACAGTAGTAGTGGTGTCTGGCAATTTCTTAAGACCAGTCACATCAACATTCTTCCACGGGAGAGAGAGTAACTAAGTAACGCTCAACTCTTCTCCATGGTGCTATTAACAGTTGCTGGTGGTTTGGGGAAAGGACATTAGACAAAAAAAAGTAATAATAATATTGAAATACAAAATTACAAAAAACAAAATCCCAAACAAACAAAGAACCCAATAGTATGAAATGTTAATATCCTCCAGAAATCAACAAAGAGAGTGTGAGAATTCAAGAGTGTTCTACTGATGGCTGCTAAAACCAGCAAGTGAAGGAAAAAAATGAGATGTCTTTGTGAACACAAGTACTTTAATTTATTAACGCTTGTGGTAGCTTTCAATTATTTTCACAAATTGTTGATACTCATTTATGCAAGAAAAATAATTTAGTTCTTCTCTCCATAAATTGGAACCTGCTTTGCTATCAAAAAGAAATTAAAAATCAAAATGAAAGAAATTTAAAATAGAATGATCTTGAAAATTCCATTTAAGGAATTGAGGCTAAAATTCCTAATACCAATTCATGCTGCTGTCACATGGTTTCTGATAAAGTGTTCTGATAAAGTGATAAAGGGCCAGTTTATTCACAAAATAATCTTTCTAAATTATACTTTAGAGATAGGAACGTGATGTACATCCCCAACACAGAAATTGGAAGTCTTTATGATTGGTAAGTACTCACAGAGCATATGGAAAAGAACATGAGGAACCATGGATCCAGTATAACCCAGAGAGACCCTGCCAGTGCCTGACAAATACCGAGAGGGGATGCTCTCAGCCAAAGATTGAACTGAGCACAGGATCCCCAAAGGAGTAGCTAGAGAAAGGACCCAAGGAGTTGAAGGGGTTTACAGCCCCATAGGAAGAATAACAATATGTACCAACCAGTACCACCAGAGCTCCCAGGGATTTAACCACCAACCAAAGAATACACATGGAGGGACCCATGGCTCCAGCCACATGGGTAGCAGAGGGTAGCCTGGTTCGACATGAATGAGAGGAGAATCCCTTGGACCTGTGAAGGCTCATTGCCCCAGTGTAGGGGAATGCCAAGTCAGGGAAGCAAGAGTGGGTGGGTTAGTAAGCAGGGAGAGGGGGAATGGAATAGAGAGTTTTCAGAGAGGAAACAAGGAAAGGGGATAGCATTTGAAATGTAAATAAAGAAAATATCTAATAAAAAGAAAAATGAAAAACTAGCATTCATTACTGCTACTAAGCTGAAGCTAGGTTTCTGTGTCATTTATTTGCTGTCTGCCACCTCTTGTATTATTCCTACTTTTCTAGAACAGAACAGTATTTGATTATGTGTCCAATCATTTTCTTTATACATTTTTCTAAATTTTAAAAACAGAATAAAAGTGTTCAGGTGAAATTGTTCCCTGATCATTTCTTTATGATGCCAATGTTCCTCACAAAGAAGACTTTTTTGAAATATGATTCTTGCAACTAAATTTCTTCAGTGGTCACTGTTATTCAGAGATACATAATTCCTTCCATGGGAATTGATTGAGCTGTGTCCTGAACATTCGTAACTTTCAAATGATTCGATGTTATAATTTTTCACAGAAATAAGTATATGTAAAAGTAGCCTAAAATTTCAACTGATTTCAGCCAGCCTTGTGATCTCACAATATAGTTGATTTTAGAAAATAGACATAAAAAAGCAAAGCTGAAAAATTAAGATGGCCCTTCTACTTCAGATAAGCTGAAAGATTAGGAAGCATTGACAAAGAGTTGTCAGTTAAATCAAGGAGTCTAGACATCCTAAGCAAAGCAAAACGTTTACCTGTTTATAAGAATTATTTAAATTTCTCTTGAAAATTGAAACTAGTTTTCCTTAAAGTCTGACTATGACATGGAGGAGATTTTTAAAAAAAAAAAAACCTGATATTTGCAAATAATCTAGATACCTGTAATAATCACTCTTACTCTTTATCCTTGTAATAAATATATAAATGGACCTCTAATAACTAATGGTGTTGAGATGCTCTCTGTGGCCTGCACCTAGACAAGGTTATTGAGGAGGAGCATTGGCTAGCAGATTTATTCTGGGTAGTTGTGTATATTTCAAAGTTCTACATTGATCCCTCTTTATTATATATCATATCATCAATGAGTCAGGTAAAAGCCTGTGCCTGGACCAGAGACACTTGCGAGTTAAGGATAAAGGGGTGACATTCAGGACCAGAAGGATAAAAAAAAGATATGGGAAAAAGAAAGTAGGAGACAGAAAGTCATTCTGATGACAGAGATTAGCGACTCTGAAGGAAACAGAGGTCGAGAAAGGGCTTCTTCTGGCAATCAGAAGAAGTTCAGACCAGGACCAGTTTGGTCAGACTCAGATAAGGTTTTAGACAAAAAAAAAAAAAAATTACACAGCGCATAGCAGATTAGAGGAACTCTTTTTCAAGTAAAATCTGACTTCAGACATGTATAGAATTTTTATTATATCCTGCTAGAGTAGGATTTGCTGAGTGTCAAGGTAAGGAAAGTCCAGATGCTGAATGTAAGTCATTCTCTTTTTCATAAAATATTCTGAAATGTTAAACTCATGCACCATGGCAGTCTGCCTGTGCTTTTAGCTTTGCTCTCTTGGAAGAAGATACTAATAACATATCATCATCCATAACTAAATCCACAGAATATCTGAAAACTTCTTATCCCCTTATATAGTAAGTCGAAAATATTTCTCCACATGTATGCCTATGGCATCTAAACATTTTTCCTTGTACTATAATTTATCTTAAACCATTATCATGATAGGATCCTTCAGTAACATCTTAAGTGCTTTTCTTATAAAAACCATTTCAATATTTAAATACTTTCTGTAAGACTGCTTATAGAATAAGTTATAGCTTTAGAACAAATCATAGGAATTCCCTTATAAGTCAATGCCACACCTTTCTGCTCATTTTGTATTGACTGACTTTTATTAGGTTATATAATCTCTATTATTCTTTACATATTTCTATAGAGTTGAACTTAGTTTTGCTAATATAGTAGTCAATTGCTTTCCCCCAAATTTCACTATTAAATCCTACATATTTTACATATCAGCTTATATTTCACCATCTCTAACTGTTCCTCAATAATTTTCCTTAGTATATACTGTTCTTCTTCACACTACTACATATCACATGTGCATCCTTAAGTTGTGTAATCCCATTAACTTAACGTTCTTGATTAGTTTCCAGCTTAGCTTGCCAACTAACTGTAGTAAAGAAATAATTAAAAGTTAAGCAGACAGAAAGTTAGAATGTGTGAAGAAAACTAGCAAATATCCAGATAATTGATGAATAAAAGATTAGATTTTGAAACAAATGAAAAACTTGGTAATACAAGATTCTCTTTAAAATAATTAACTTTTGAAGCACATACCACCTAGTTCCTCAGTTGCTTATGCTATATGATAAATTAATATCAATATATCATAATAATATATTTTAGAATTAGGTAAGACATTTAGGTGTGAAAGACTTCATTTTGCTCCACATTTGGAAATTAAAGTCTACCATGGTAGGAAAACAAGGTAGCAAGAACTTCAGGAAACTGGGTCCCAACTCTTTCCAAGGCATAAAAAGACGATGATTGCATATGGGAGCTTTGTTCCATTTCTCTGTTTTATACAGTTAAGACTCTGTCATGGAATGGCAGAACCCAAAGGTGGCTTGTCTTAACACCTTTATTAATGCACTCAAGATAGTCCGCACAGATACTGGCAGAAACAATTCTCAATGTATATAGTCCCACTGTGCTATGTCTTCAAAAGTTCTCTCCCCTAGATGATTCTAGATTCTGCCAAGCTGATAATTAACACTAGTCATCAAACAAATAGATAAAACTAAATTGAGCTATAAAACACATATTGAGCATCTGACCCTGAAAATGTATTAACCTGTTTATTAAGAGAGCAACTACATCTTGGGCTATCCAAGAGTTTCTATCTTTATTTTGAAATAACATATATAAGCTGCTTTTAATAAATTCATATTCATAGGAGCCCTACAAATGACTTGTCTTCATACAAATTTCCTAAGTGAATTAATTTGCCAGATATTTTTATAATTATGTGATAGACATTTAGTAAATGTGTTCTCCTTTTGATATTTTAAGCTTGTCATTTATCTAATGGAAATGAAATCAATGATCAATCCTAACTCATCTCATTAAGCATTATCTAGTCCTATTGGAACCATACTTGTTAGAATTCTAAGTTCCACCCCACCATTACCTGGCAAGAGCCAGGTATTCCCCTCCCCACAATTACCTGGCAACAAACAGGTAGGTCTGGCCCACTATAAAAGGGGTTTCTTGCCTTTCCTCTCTCTCTTATCCTTTTATCCTCTTGCTCTCTTGTTCTATCTTGCCCTCTGGGACTATTCCCTCCCCCTCCCTTCCTCCCTCTATCCACATGGTTATGGCTGACCTCTACTTCTCTACTCTCTTCTTCTCTCTGCCTTTCTCTGCCTTTACTACCCCCTTAACTCTCCTCCTCATGCCCTAAATAAACGCTATTCTATGTTATACCACGTGTCTAGTCCCTAAGGGGTAAGGGATGCCTCGGCATTGGCCCGCTGAGACACCCCCTTACCCAGCATGCCCATAGAACATATCCTTATGCCTCTTTCTCTTTTTATGATCACAACAACCCTTACTTAGCAAACCAGTTGACTGTCTTCCCACTCCACTCTGATAAGATATAACATTTTTTTCTTTTCTTTTTTTTAATGCCTTAGTTTTAGTAGTACATTTTTTTCTTTTTTTTCTTTTTTCTTTTCTATATTTTCTATTTACATTCCCAATGATTTCCCCTTTCCTGGTTCCTCTCTCCCTGAAAGTCCCATAAGCCCTCTTCCCTCCCAGTGTTCCCCAGTCAAACCCCTCCCACTTCTCTGTCCTGGCATTCCCCTATGCTGCTACATCGAGTCTTTCCAGGACCAGGGGTCTCTCCTTCCTTCTTCTTGGGAATCAATTGATATGAGAATTGTGTCTCGGGTGTTCATAGCAGCCTTATTTGTAATAGTGAGAAGTTGGAAAGAACCCAGATGTCCCTCAACAGAGGAATGGATACAGAAGATGTGGTATATTTACACAATGGAATACTACTCTGCAATTAAAAACAATGAATTCATGAAATTCTTAGGCAAATGGTCAGAACTGGAAAATATCATCCTTAGTGAGGCAACCCAATCACAAAAGAACACACATGGTTTACAGCCACTGATAAGTGGATATTAACTCAGAAGCTCAGAATACCCAAGACGCAATTCACATATAATATTTTCATAGCACTTGTCTTATATTCACCAGTCTGTGTATCAAGACAACTCAGGGACAATTCTAACCACAGAAAAAAAGACAAATACCTGCCTATCACTGTACCAATACCATGCAGTTTTTAACACTGTTGCTCTGAAGTACTGCTTGAGGTCCAGGATACTGATTCCCCCAGAAGTTCTTTTATTGTTGAGGATAGTTTTAGCTAACCTGGGTTTTTTGTTATTCCAGATAAATTTGAGAATTGCTCTTTCTAACTTTGTGAAGAACTGAGTAGGGATTTTGATGGGGTTTGCATTGAATCTGTATATTGCTTTTGGCAAGATGGTCATTTTTACTATATTAATCCTGCCAATCTATGAGCATGGAAGATTTTTCCATCTTCTGAGGTCTTCTTCGGTTTCCTATTGGTAGAGTGATAGGCGGATAGATCAATGGAATAGAATTGAAGACCCAGAAATGAACCCACACACCTATGGTCACTTGATCTTTGACAAAGGAGCTAAAACCATCCAGTGGAATAAAAATAGCCTTTTCAACAAATGGTGCTGGTTCAACTGGAGGCCAGCATGCAGAAGGCTGCAAATTGATCTATTCTTATTTCCTTGTACTAAGCTCAATTCCAAGTGGATCAAGTACCTCCACATAAAACCAGACACACTGAAACTAATAGAAAGGAAGCTAGGGAAGAACCTTGAACATATGGGCATAGGGGAAAGCTTCCTGAACAGAACACCAATAGCTTATGCTCTAAGATCAAAAATTGACAAATGGGACCTCATAAAAATAAAAAGTTTCTCTAAGGCAAAGGACACTGTCAATCAGACAAAAGGGCAACTAACAAATTGGGAAAAGATCTTTACCAACTCTACATCCGACAGAGGGCTAATATCCAAGATATACAAAGAACTCAAGAAGTTAGACTCCAGAGAGCCAAATAAACCTATTAAAAAATGGGGTACAGAGCTAAACAAAGAATTTTCACCTGAGGAATATTGAATGGCTGAGAAGCACCTAAAGAAATGCTCAACATCCTTAGTCATTAGGGAAATGCAAATCAAAACAACCCTGAGATTTCACCTCACACCAGTCGGAATGGCTAAGATCAAAAACTCAGGAGACAGAAGGTATTGGTGTGGATGTGGAGAAAGAGGAACATTCCTCCACTGCTGGTGAGACTGCAAGCTGGTATAACCACTCTGGTAATCAGTCTGGCAGTTCAACAGAAAACTGGGCATGACACTTCTGGAGGACCCTGTTATACCACTCCTGAGCATATACCCAGAGGACTCCCCGGCATACAATAAGGATACATGCTCCACTATGTTCATAGCAGCCCTATTTATAATAGCCAGAAACTAGAATGAACCCAGATGTCCCTCAATGGAGGAATGGATACAGAAAATGTGGTATATTTACACAATGGAATACTACTCAGCTATTAAAAACAATGAATTCATGAAATTCTTAGGCAAATGGTCAGAACTGGAAAATATCATCTGAAGTGAGATAACCCAATCACAAAAGAAAACACATGGTATGCTGTCACCGATAAGTGGATATCAGCCCAGAAGCTCGTAATACCCAAAACACAACTCAATTTTCTCCCATATCAATTGACTCCCAAGAAGAAGGAAGGAGAGGGCCCTGGTCCTGATAAGAGTTTTTGCAGCACTGTAGTGGAATACCAGGACAGAGAAGCAGGAGGGGGTTGAATGGGAAACAGGAGGATAGAAGAGGGCTTATGGGACTGGGACTTTCGGGGAGGGGAGGACTGGGAAAGGGGAAATCATTTGGAATGTAAATAAAGAATATAGAAAAAAAAAGACTAATAAGCACTCTCCTTGCTTCCATGTCCTGAGTGATGCTTACAGCCAGTCTTATGGATGATTGTGATTTTCTCTAAAGCCAAATTTTCTGCTGAACTGTGTAAAGATAAGCATTGGATACAGGGTAGTGAGGCTGTGGACACAGGGCACCTCTTTCAGCACTCAGTAATAAGTGATAATAGTGACTATTAATGATAGAAATTAACAATATTTTGTATAATTTCCACTTAGTATTTTCTACACAATTGTATCAAACGTGGATCAATCCACTTATGAAGCTTCAAGCAAAAATAAAAATAAAAATAAGCTTTCTTTGGCAACATTTTTGTTTTATTTCACAGTTATGTTGAAGTTTATGAATCAAAGCAAAGGAACATATTACGTGTTCAGTAGTCTATATAGAATTCACAGACTTTTAAACCTATAATATGTTAAAAAAGTCTGTTACAAAAAATATTTTCGCAAATGCCTGTGCATGAAGAATACTATGTGTTGAGAATGAATTTAGGCTTATAAAGCATACAAGTCACCTGTTAAAAACACACTTCTTGAAAACACACATAAATAAATACAATAAAAATGCAATAATATTTGTACTTCACTTAGGAGAACAAAAGAAAAGAAACAAAAACAATCGACTTTTTTTTTTTATAAACTTTGCAGCTGAGTCATTGAGAAAGCATATTTGCTACATTTCTATTGCAAGGACAAAACATAATGCCATTTAACAACATGACTTAAAACATATCATCATTAATATTATATTAATCTTATATTTAAGAATCATACAGTAGATATATTTTACATTGTCAGGCTACATGAAGTTAATTCTAAGTCATATCTCCAAAAATAAATTATTTAAAAATTTTCCATATCAAAAGTATACTCCTAGAGAAAATGCTTGTCCTGCTTTGTCCCCCAGAGCACATCTCAAGTACTAATCAGTGATGACCATGTCAAGAATAAAGGTTCATTTCACAAAATGTACACTGCACAACTATAATGTTTTCTCAAAATTAAAATATTTATATAAAATTAGCCTTATTAACAGGACCATTTGATAATCTTTATATTTTCAACCTATTCAGTCAACAGACGAAAGACAAAAACAGTCAATTGTGTCAAACATGCAATCATGTTGCATACAATACATAATTTACATGCAACAAGGACTGAACTAACAGTGAAGGCTAAAGACATGTCTTTCTGTCGATGGACAAATCACTGGGTCATCATATTATGACAAGCAGTAAGCATATTTCTTTAGCTTGGTTGTTTGGAGGAATACTTTCTGAAGCAAGATAACCAAATTAAATAAGCTTTAAAATCAATAACAATAATCCCCAGAGCGGCCAAGACCAACTTATAAAAGGAAACATAGTTCAGAAGGTTAGAATTGGTGATGGCAGAGTAAAATCAAAGCTGTAAGAACATCTGAGAAAATTGCATCTCAAACAGCAAGCAAGAGTTACAAGAGCACACTGGAAATGACAGGAATCCTTTGAAGACCAAAGTACATTTCCTCCAGCAATACTATATTTCTAAATAATCCACAAATAGCAACTAAGAACCAAGTATTCAATGGCTCAAGATTCATGGTGTACATATATATCCTTCAAACCACCCCATTTGTAAGTGTGAATTGCAAACCTGTTTTAATTTGGGATTGATTAGAAGACAACTTTCCAGGCACATCTGTGAAGGAATTCCTTGGTTAGCTTCACTAAAGTGAAAAGTACCATCTTAATAGTGGACTACAGTGGAATGCTATTCCCTGGCCACAGGCTATGGAATGCTTATAAAAGTGAAAAGCTACCGAAACCTAAATATTTATCCATTCCTGGTTCCTGACTAGGAGTGTGATATGACCAGAAATCTCAAGCTCCGGTTCTCATCCTTTTCCTGCCATGTTGGTCTGTATCTCAAGGTGAGAGTCAAAATTATTTTTTTTCCAAACATAAGTATTTATTGTTTGACAGTTCTGGAGGCTAGAAGTGTTAAATCAAAGTATTTGTGAGGCCCTGCTGCTGGTGGAGTCACTATAAAGGATATGTTCTAGGTTTCACTATAATTTTCTACTATTTCTTTTGACTTGTGACAGTTTCCTGTGGTTTGGAAACTATGCTGAAATTTCATTCCTAACATAAAGGGTGCTGGGAGGTGTTGATGCCTTCTGGAAACAAGAAAGTCATGGCCACTGGGTTGCTCCATGTGTACTATACAAAATCATCTAGCATAAGGTATTTGCTACAGCAACAAAAACTACAGGTTAGAACTTAACTTCTGTTTTTCCTGGAGTTATATCTTTTTCATGTTTGTAGGCACTCTTATTCCTAAATTTCTCTTTTATATAAGGACACTAATAATTCTGGGTTAAGATTACATTAATGACCTTATTTTCACTTTATTACTTTTACAAAAATCTCTGCCTCTGAGTAAGGTCATTTTCTGAAATAGTTTGAGGTTACAAATTCTACAAGGTGATTTGGAGTCTATCAAAGTAACAATCAGCACAATCCTAGAAGAGAAGAAGGAAGGATTTAAGGCATGCCTGAGACTCACCACACTGAACTGTAGATAGATTCTAAGAATCTATTTTTATCTGACCATTAATATCATGAACATCAACTGAAAGCTATGTTCAGAATCATACATGGATTCAATGAAAAGACAGAATTACATAATGAATTAGCAGTGTCTGTAAGGTACACAAATGTTAAGAGGTCACTTGTGCCCTGACAAAATAATATGTTGGATTTCTAACCTTAAAATGTTTCAGAGAAAAACAAAATAAACTCTTTTTTTTAATGTTACTTAGGTTAGAGTAGTTACTTGCTGCAAAAATATGAAAAGGACAGTAGCTCAGTGATCTCTGTGTTAAATGCCATTTTCAAGTCACACTAGTTATTCTGTTTTCTGTAATCACCAATCCCTGCCACCCGAAGCAAGCATGTGGCCAGGCTCCAACCCCAATCTCCCTCTCCTTTTCCTACTTCTTCTCATCTCTTTAAATAGATGGAGATACCCAGAGGCTTCCCCTGCATGCAATAAGGACACATGCTCCACTGTGTTCATAGCAGCCTTATTTATAATAGCCAGAAGCTGGAAAGAACCCAGATGTCCCTCAACGGAGGAATGGATTCAGAAGATGTGGTATATTTACACAATGGAATACTACTTTGCAATTAAAAACAATGAATTCACGAAATTCCTAGGCAAATGGTCAGAACTTGAAAATATCATCCTTAGTGAGGTAACCCAATCACAAAAGAACACACATGGTATGCAGTCACTGTTAAGGGGATATTAACCCAGAATTTCGGAATACCCAAGACACAATTCACATATCAATAGATTTCCAAGAAGATGGGAGGAGAGACTCCTGGTCCTGGAAAGACTGGATGTAGGGGAATAGCAGGACAGAGAAGCGAGAGGGGGTTGAATGGGGAACAGAGGGAGGGAAGGGGGCTTATGGGACTTTCAGGGAGGGAGGAAATGGGAAAGGGGAAATGATTTGGAATGTAAATAAAAAAACTTTAAAAAAAGATATGAAGTCAAACCAACATGAAAAAAAATAGATGGAGATAAATCTGCCCCTTTACTTCAGTTACTATGGGGAACAATTCAAGCATCCACACATTTCACTCATTTGTTTGTTACATGTTTAAAATTTGGGAAAAGTTTTCTAGTCTTCAACAGAGATAATGTTTATTACATAATAATAATAAAGTAGTTAAATAAAAGTGGTCTCCCACATGTATTTCTTCTGGAATATTATCCAACTAATATTGATTTGGTTTTTTTGTTTGTTTTGTTTTTTGTTTTTTTGTTTTGGTTTTTGGCTTTTGGTTTCTCCGTGTAGTCCTGGCTGTCCTGAAACTCCCTCTGTAGACCAGGCTGGCCTCAAACTCAGAAATTCACCTGCCTCTGCCTCCCAATTGCTGGGATTAAAGGCGTGCACCACCACTGCCTGGCCCAACTAATAGTTTTAACAGGAAAGTACATGAATCTAGTAAACATGCAAATCAGAGGAAATAAAAGTGAATAGAAGTCCAATAAATTGATGCTGTAACATCATGCCTGCATTCACTGTGTGACCTCAGGTATGCTTTTTAATCCTGTGGCATCAACTTCCTCCACTCTAACTTGAGATAACACAATTCTTACAGCTTTGCTCTGGGGCTATGTAGAAGATTTGTGTACAGTCATAATTATTGTCTTAAAGTTGCCTAATAAAATTAGTTATTTTCAGATAAAATCAGAGTGTTGAATTTATATACTTCAAATATATAATTCATGCTAGTTTGTGAATGCTCCTGAAGTTGAAGCCCCACTTTTTTGCTTAAGGATACACTATTGTGTGGATTCCAAAAACTCTTTAGGATAGTACCAGAATGTTCTCTATTAAAATTTGATGTCCTATAGCTGTATCTTCATTTCCTCTAAAGGATTCTTTCTTGAGAAAAGTCATTGAGAGGGAAAATATAATGAGGGAAACATTTGGCAAGCAAACTCCTAGAGAATAGAGATTAAATAGTATTAAAGCAGAGAAATGACTTCCATAAAGACAAGAATTATCTTTGTTCTTTAAGACAGATGTGTAAAAAGCTAGCAGTGAGAGAAAGTGTTGGGATGGCTTGAATGATTAATATTCTCTTATCAAGATCCACACTGTTCTTTAGCAAGCCTTTATTTGACTTGAGACCCCTGTATAGGGCCAAGTTGTAAAATTAAATTGAATTAGAAAAAGTCTGACTTCAGAAAGTTTTTTCTGCACAGGCAGGAGGAGACCGGTATAAGATGAAATACTTGGAGAGATTTAAAAGCCATATAAAATGGATATTTAGGCAGAGGTGTTAGTCATATGCTAAAGGGGGAAATGATAATGAAATCTATATGGTAAGCTCTAACCAAATATATTTACAATACTTTCTTTGATGCAAGAAAATACATATTTTTTTTGTTAAAGATGAAGGGCAGGAAAGGAGAGTGCAGCAAGAAGCATTGTTTTGGTTTTCCTTGAATCTTAGTAACAGAAGTATTTATTATATAAACACTCCAAATAGTAAGCTGAATCAAACCATTCTACTGAGTCACAGAAATGTTAAAATAAAATGTGTGAAGACACACTAACTGCTGATTGATTCCATAAGCCTGACCAATACCTGCCTCTAACCACATTGTTGATAGTGTTTTTAAAATCACATATTATGAATTTTTTTTTTAATCTGAAGCCTTGTCTAGGGTACAATCCCATGAAATTAAAATCTCAACATAGATACATTTATGAACAGGTAAGGTTTTAGTTTTTATTTTTGTTTTGAGATAGGTAAGTGAAATTTAATAAAAGGATGGGAACTCCTTGTAGATGGCAAAAAAATTACACATATCACACTGCACATGTATGCACATACAAACCTACACACTTACTCATTTAAAGTAAATCAATTATGCATTGCCATTTAAGAAAACAGCAGCTTGTGCAAGTATTTTATAGTTTGCCTCAGTGATTGAAAATTCTATCCACTTTACTTGACGGGGTGTCATAGGAAATTACTGTTTCATTTAACATGCTCATAAACTCCATATACCAGTACAGGTGATATGGATACTGAAATGATACGCATGGAAGGGATCAGCAGTAATTCATTTTTCTTTTGTCTTCTGTATTTTCTGTCACTCTCTATAAAAGCAGATGAAGAATCGTGAGTAGGGAAGGCACATTTGGAATGCTACATTTATATTTATTAAGTTTTTATTTTTCCAGAGAAAATGTCTCTTATAAATTGAACTGTGGCTTTTTGAGAAATCAAGTGATTAAAAGAACCTAATGAGGAAAAGAATCAATGGCTCAGAAGAACTGAAATTAGAATTAAGAATTAATTGATTTCGAAAAAACAAATTCAAAGGGAATATTAAATGAAATTCCACTAGAACCATTAAGCCTGCAGTAATAAAATGAGCATTGCTTATGAATATTTTGATTAGATAAGTTTTGAGTATTAAGAAGTTGGTTTTGAAGAAAATTTCTCTGAAAGACATCAATAAAGTCATACTTCACTAAGGAAAGTAGGCATTAAGTCACTGAGGGGCAGCATTTTAAGAGAAAGGAGAGCAAACCTCAATCTGGTGCCACTCCTGTTTCATAACAATTCCTAGACAGTCATACAGTGTACACACACGAACATGCCAGGTACTGACAAGAGAAACTCTACTTTTCTGCAAAAGATCTCTGTGTTTCTTTTCTTTGCAATGGCACGTAAATCTTCATATTTGCTTTTACATAATGATTAAGTGCCATTATCTACAATAATGCCATGAAAAATTTGGAACAAAAACTACAGCAGTTTTGAAAACACTTCCATATATGTGCTTCCTGGAAAATATAATCTCCTCACTGTAGTCTAAAATCAGAGGATATCCACAATTAATGCTGTTGGGACATTAGACATCCTACTCTCAACAGCTTTTATTGTTTATGAAATATCTTAGATGAGCAGATGTGCTGATGCAATTTGGCATGTTAATTTGTGCCAGATACAAAACTCCACAGAAACTGCCAAAATTAACAGGTGCTGTGTAAAGAGCTCTAAGAAATCATTATTGAATTTCCTATATTTATCATCTACAAGCCAGGAGTATAAAATAGGATAAAATCTAGGCATTAATGCAGAGCTAAGAGTTGATAAGCCTGCATTCAGAAGGGAAAGGAGAACCTCTTTAGATAAGACTGCATACTGTAACATTCTCTCTCCCTTCACCCTTTTTCTCTTATACACATACACACACACACACACACACACACACACACACACATGTTGTTATGCATATGTATATAGAATGGTAGCTAAATTCATGACTAATTGCATATAATTACTAATGCAATGAGGTCACTGTATTAATAGTTAATGAAAATAAATCACTAATTCTACAGTCAGTGTTTGAAGGTTACAGAAGCTTATATTAAATCCAGAGGATAGTCAGAATACAATGCAGGGTCATGTTTCTTTGAAGTGTTTATATAAACTTTCTACATTTTTTGAAACATGCTGTACTTTATAATATTAAAAACTAATGGCAATAACATGAAATTTTTCTTCACCAATAAAAAGTTTCTTATTCTTCCAAAATTAATATGAACTCAAATTGATGCAAAGGCAAACAGAGACTTACTACAGTACATCTTTGCCTTAGAATAAAGAAAATGATCTTGTTATCTGTGAAAGTCAGTTTTCACTAAATTAAGGAGGCATCTATAAGGTAAGCCTGAATGTTAGCACAGATGCAAAAACCCAGTATCAGTGAATGGGGGAGGTTCCCAACTAATTTTGTGGAGTAAGAAAATCTTAAAGGTATTATATTTAGAGGTATATTTCACTATTGTTCAGTAAATATCACTGTTGTGTCCTCTATATATTGAAGAGCTAGATGAATGTTTATGGAAGTTTTCCCTGTGAAAAAGAAATAAATAACTGTACAGACAGATATGTTAACATGATTACATGGTACATAGGTGCATCACAACAAGTGGCAAACTGAATTATACAATTACATTATTTTATGTTTTGTAAAAATCTACCATTGCTTTTGTATAATAATTCAGTGTGGTTGTGGTCAGATTCTGTAGAGGAATGTGCGTTTGTGCACATGTTTTAGATGACACTGTGTCTACCTCTTCTGTTTTCTTCATGCAGGGGTATTCTTATTTATTTTTTCTTTTCTATATTTCTATATTGGATACTCTACACTATCCCCTACCCTATATCTGGGTTAGTATTTCAGTGCTCCAATTTTTACTAGTTTAATTTTTAAAAGAATCTCATAAATGAGTACTGCATTACATCATACTTGCCCCCATCCCTCTCTCTTATATTCTCTCCACAGGCTCTCAACATTTCTCCTCCAATCCAAGACTACTTCTTTATTATTGAAAACACATATGCAAACACATACAGTATGATGAGTCCATTTAGTGTTGCTGCTATGTGTATATATTTAGAGTTGACTCCTTGTGTTTGGATAGCCTATTACGATGCATATCATTTGTTGGTTGATATTTTTGTTCTTCCTGTGTGGTTGCAAACCCCTTCAGCTCCTTCAGTTCTTTCTCTAACATTGGGGACCCTGTGCTCAGGCCAATGGTAGGCTGTGAGCATCCACCTCTGTATTTGTCAGGTACTGGCAGAGCCTCTCAGGAGACAGCTATATCAGGCTACTGTCAGCAAGCACTTCTTGGCATCTACAATAGTGTCTGGGATTGGTAACTGTGTATGGGATAGATCCCCAAGTGAGGCAGTCTCTGCACGGCCTTTCCTTCTGTTTCTGTTACACACTTTGTCTCTTTATCTTCTCCCGTGGGTATTTTGTTACCCCTTCTAAGAGGACCGAAGCACCCACACGTTTGTGCTCTTTTTTCTTGAGCTGCATATGGTCTGTGAATTGTAGCTTGGGTATTCCCAGCTTTTGGGTTAATATCAACCAAACAGAGCTTTAGGCTCACAGGAGGTCCAACCACCAGCCAGTAACAGCAGGACCAACTAACACCAGAGGTAACCAGATGCAAAAGGCAAACGTAGGAACGTTACTAACAGAAATCAAGGCAATATGGCACCATCCATAACCAACCCTCCAACAGCAGCAAATCCTGGATACCCTATCACACCCGAAAGGCAAGATCTGGATTTAAAATCACTTCTCATGATGCTATTAGAGGATTTCAAGAAGATCACAAATAAATCTCATAAAGAATTACAGGAGAATATGAATCAATGGGTAGATGCCCTTACAAAGGAAACACAAAAATCGCTTAGAGAAATGCAGGAGAATATGGGTCAACTGATGGAGGCCCATAAGGAGGCAACACAAAAATCGCTTAAAGAAATGATTCAATGGGTAGATGCCCTTATAAAGGAAACACAAAAATCGCTTAAAGAAATGCAGGAGAATATGGGTCATCGGATGGAGGCCCATAGGGAGACAACACAAAAATCACTTTCAGGAACTAAATCACCAACCAAAGAGTACACATGGAGGGACCCATAGCTCCTGCCACATATGCAGCAAAGAATGGCCTTGTGGTACATAAATGAGAGGAGAGGCCCTTGGTCCTGTGAAGGCTGAAAGCATTTGTGTAGGGGTATGCCAGTATGGGGAAGCAGGAATGGATGGGTTGAGGGGAAGAGATTGGGGATTTTCAGAGGGGAAACCAGGAAAGGAGATAACATTTTAAATCTAAATAAAGAAAATATCTAATTAAAAACAAAAGTGATGGCACCATCCAAAACCAACTCTCCAACAGCAGCAAAAAAAAAAAAAAGATGCTTATCCCTTGTGAAGATTTTCAACCTCTTAATACCTGTTGGCTGTCTGTAGCAGTTCATCTAGTGGTGGAGCTGTGTGAGATTTTCCATATATACATTAAGTTCTCAACTGGGGTTGTCATTGTGTTAATCTTGCTGTGGTAGCTATAATGTTAAGATTTCATGGTGCAGCAGCCCTGTTACACACAGAATACTTTTTCACAGTAAGTGATGTAGCTCTTTAAATTCCAGTTGAAATATCTAAAGCAATATCTCCATTAAGGCTCAAGACACATCAATAATCCCACTTTACAATGATGTGTATGCTTGATGGCTCTTGCTCTAATGTGTGTATTAATCAATCACATAAGTGTTTTAAATTATTTAATTGTAAAAGTTTTATTTTGTAATCACTAAGATCATAAATGTCCTCATATTCTTCTACAGAAAATTTCACCGTACCTTTTAATAACTAAGTAATTTAGCGAAACATTGTCTTACTAAGAATAAACTCCCACTGTTTTAAAATGAGAACTGATAAATGAGATTTATTCTCTGACATTTTTATTTAAGGTAAAAAAATAACAATCTTGCTTGTTAGATTTTTTTATTCATTTTATTTTATATTTTGCAATTACTTGTTTATCTGAGTGCTTCTGTATGGGAATATCTATATAATGAGATGAAGGAAGATTCCTTGGAGCTGTTTATAGATGGTTGTGAGCCACCAGACATGCATGATGAAAACAAATGTTTAAATATTTCTAATTGAAATAAAAATTAGATATTTCAAATATGTGTAGATACTGTACATGAGTAATACATGCTTTTTACTGTCAAGCCATTTCTCTAGTCTTCAGCATTATCTGATATACTTATTATCCTATTAGATTCATAAATATATAATTTCTTCTCCTAATTTCCACATTTAGTGTTCCCTCTCTTGCTTGATATTAAGATATTCACTTGGTATCTGAAAATGTTTTTTAAAAATAATCATACAATGTATTTCAGTAATATTCTTCCTCTCCTCAATTTCTTTCGCACCATTCCTATCACCCTACCCACTCACATCATGTCATTTCTATCCATATATATATATATGTATATGTTACATATATGTATATATATATATTTGTTACACAAATATCAAAACAAAGCATAAAGTGTGAAAAAACATATAGTTTGTTTTATGTTCCCTGAAAGCTGTTATTCTACTTTTTATTTCACAAGAATTCATAGAGAAAATTATTTGCTAAGACAGAGAAAAAATATAAAAACTTACTAGTGTTTTGCAAAACTCACTGTGGCTAAGGCGCAATGGTAGCTAAAATAATTAAAAACATGCAAATGATTCTTTTATTTCATTCAAAATAGATGTTTTATAAAATATGTTCTGATTATAGTTTTTCCTCCCACTACAACTCCCCATTCATTCCACCTCCCCACCCATCCAGATCAACATCATTTCTGTTTCTTTGTAGAAAAAAAAATTAGTGTATAAGGAATAATTATAAAATAAATTAAATCAAGAACTAACAAATGGATATAGGACAAAGCAATCAAATAAGAAAAGGAGCCATAAAGAATCACAATAAATATACATAGATGCAGAGAAATATATGCTCACACATAGAGGAATTTCATGAAAACAAAACTAGAAGACATAATATTTATACAAATAAACTATAGGATGTAAAAAACAAAACAAACAAACAAACAAACAAAAAGTCATGGCTTCACATTGTGAGACAGAAATTCTCCTAGGTTGCATGGATATATTTTGTACTGACCATCTACTGCTGGGTCTTCTATTGATTGATGCTGGTCCTAGGTGCAACAGCAAAGAGAGAAGCTCATCAAGATACTAAGCAGTCATTTAAGAAGGAACAGAGAGATACAGCCTTCATGGAAAGGACAGACACAATCTAGCCTTCATTAAAACATTATGCAAAGTTTATTGGGACTGGAAAAGTTCCCAACTAACAAAGTCATCTTGCTTTTGCCATTTCTGAGAGCAAACAACACACTCACATCTCAGAACATTTTGGTCATTGTTATCCAGAAGCAAAAGTAAGAACTCCATGTTGCAAGAAGTGTCTTAGGACCAAGGTTGGTGCAGCTGCAAGCTCTCATGTATTACCAAGCGCAGATTCTCCAGAGAGAAAACATTGCTTCAGTGTTCAAACAGTCTCAAAACAGTTTCTCACCCTTTACTGATTGACTCAAACACAGCAAAGGCTTTGCTGAAACATTTCACTCAAAGCCAGACAATGACTTTACTATACATTTCACCGAAAGCCAGACATAAAGGCTTTACTACATATATCACTACACATGCTACCTAACTTTGTGATTAGTTTCTCCAGTAAGATGAAGTTGGAGAAAATTATTTTTTAATTTGCATATAGTTATTAATTTGAGATACCTTCTTTTTTAAGGATGGGATCATGTGTCTAATTCTCTAGTTTTAGGACTCTATCAGGTGCAGACCTGTGCATACTGCTGCTGTGTCTATGCAATCACACTGCCCCAGTACAGCTCTATTTAGAAGGCCTAAATTTCTTGGTGTCCTCCAAGTCCTCTGACTCTCATAGTGCTTCCAACTCCTTTGTCCCAGAGTTCTCAGAGCAATGATGGAGGACATATGATAGAAGCATCCCTTTTCGGGCTATGTTTTTCAAGGTCTCTTACTCTTTGCACAGTGTCAGGCTCTTGGGCTCTGTATTTGTTCTCATTTGCTGTATGAGGAAGAAGGCTCAGCCTGTTCTGTAAATATAGTAGAATGTGATTAGGAGTCTTTTTATTGCTAGGATCCTTTTGCAGAACAGTAGAATTTGGTTTTATCCTAGGAAACTAGGCTATCTAATACCAGGTTCTTGGCCACCCAAGCATTGCTGGTTATGGGTTCCATTCCACAGAGTGATCCTTAACTCAAATCAGATATGTGTTTATTACTCCAACAATTCTGTGCTACTCTTAGAGCAGTGAACCGTGCAGGCAGATCACTACTGTTGACCCTAGGGTTTGTAGCTGTGGTTTCACTCTTTCCTTTGTTACTGTTCACAGTACCTTTCTATAACAGGAACAACAGAGAGTAATGGGGTAAAGACTCTAGCTAGGCACCAGCTCAATTTCTTCATGTTCAATGTGTTCTGTAAGTGTTGAGAATGACTCTATTTTCAACTATAGTATGAATATAGGACCCTGGAAAATGAGAGTGTTTTACCTTATCTAATGTTATCATAGTATAAGTGGTATAACTAGCATTTTGTAACCATGCTCCACTCCCATCCTCAAATCTTGCTAGATAGTGAAGAATTAGTGTGGATAAGAGTGTTTTCTTTTTGTTTTGGATAGCATATTATAAAATAAAAATTTATTAAATTTACAGCACAGTAGCCACATATTACTAAAGAAGTCTGTAGGTACCAGTAAAGTTTAGAAAATAAAAGACTAAGAATATTTTCTTTAAATTAGTGAAGTTGCTGTGGCTTGAATCTGATTTTGTTTGAATACAGTTTTAGATAGAAAAGAAAGGAAAATTTTAAATATTTAGTGAATTTTGAAAATTGTTGAAAGAGACTAAGGGACAGTTTTTAAAAACTGCATGAGGTTTCAATATCTTATGATACCCCTTAGTGTCTAATATTTAAGAACCAAATAGCATTAAAATGAAAGGAAAAAAACTATTTCAGCAATACAAACAAGTTTTCTTCTCTAAATAAACATTAAGAGTCAGTTAAAAAGAATAGATACTTATTTGAAGTCACAGGTATAATGTGGCTTGGAGATATTGTAGGGCACTTTTATTTGTTCCCTTGGAGGCTAATTGGCTTTGCAAATGGTATGTTTTAAACACGGAACAGTAAGGTGAAAATAAGTTTGAGGTCCTGTAATTTTCATGTATTTCTTCAAAGGTTACCCAAATGTACTGATTTGGAACCAATAAAGCATCTAAACTTTCTAATATGGCCTGTGACTGTGGGATGCTCAGTGTGTCACAGTGCAGCTACAGAACCAGTTGGTCACTGGTGCTATGACAAAAATACTTGCTTAGTGTGAATGACCTTCCTTTTCTTCTACAAAAAGTCTCAGAACAGCTTCTTCCCCACTAAATTTTCTCTTTATAAGTTTTGTTCTGAAGGCTGCACCTCTACAGAAAGAGTTATGCATGCATCTTTATTCAGCTGTATATAATAACCTGACCCTTGAGTATCTTTATTCAATAATCCTTTCGCCAAGTTCAATACTATATAATACATGCTGTAAACTTCCTGAGGAGGGAATGGACTTCACCTTCTCCATCAGAGTTCCAAGTCTTTTAGTGCCATAGCTTTTAGTATGCATGTATCTCTGTGTTAACAGTTTTTACATCTGCTGGATCTCAAGTCTTATAGGGACATATCACCTTCTAACATCAGTCCAAAAACAAACAACAAAGCACAATAACTTACAGGAATGACTATTTTTGATGAAAAAATAAAATTATATAATAATCAATGCCTAAAATTGCAACAATTAGTACACTGGAGGGAAAACATATAAGAACACAAAAAGAAAAATATCAAATTAAATGAAGCAAATAAACCAGAGAAGTATATCAGTTGAGTGTTGTAGGTGATGTGTTATATTGTATACATCACACCTTTGCTGCCTATACATCTTTTTTACTGATATGTTTGTTTCTATATTTGACCAACTGTGTAATTTGTGCTGTTTAAGTTACAATAATTGAATCTGAAGAATTCCAGTTTGGCAAAGTGGCTCACACTAATAATTCAAACACTTCAGAGACTGATCCAAGAAAAATAAAATTCCTTAGAGTAAATAAAACTAAGATTTTATAATATAATTGTGCACATTTACAGATGAACTTACAAACCAACCTTAGTGAAAAAGGTGATGTTCCATTTCCAGCTATGATATTTGTCACCTGCATTTAGCTGTGTGTGCGTAAGTTCTGAATTCTTGCTTCTGTATCAAATATTAATATTGAATTTTGAATGGATAGGTGTGGCACCACCTCATGAGGCCAACACGGTGGTAAGCATGAATAGATGAAGAACACAGGAGACACTATTGACAAAATTCTTCTGCTCTGTACATCCTACATTAACATCTTTTTATTTAGTATAAATTAATATTTTAACTAAAACATAGGTATTTTAAATATATGTTGAATTTTGGTGTTTTATGAAATGTTTATTGTTCTAAACCCCGCAAAAACTATGTCTTCTCAAACATATTTCATTTTGTAATGAAAAAATGTTAAGGCCTACTCAACAAGAGAGAAAATATGCCTAGCGTTGGGAATGTAGATAACTACTAGTGTTTGTGAAATCATAAACTTTAGAAAATAACTACTACCACAATTTTATTAGAGTAGAATAATTACTATTTTCATTTTATCAACTTTTTATTTGTTTTTATTTATTTTTTCATTATTTCCACAGATAAGTATAAGTACTACATTTCATTAAAAAATTCTCTTTACTGGAAAAACAATCACAGAAAACCCCAACTTCTCAGAAAGCAGAGATCAACAGCTAATGTGCAGATAGATCATCACAACCCCAGTAGATTCATGGACATCACAGCTCTTGCATCTGTTGCTCAGGGAACATTTTTGTAAAAGGAACGTTAAAGAGTTCGGAAGTATATTGTGAAACAGTCTTTCCTAGAAATAGATCCACAAATAAGATTGGAATAATGACAATATTAATAAAAATATGAACACTGACAAGGAAAAAATTCTCAGGGGGCTCAGCCCTAGACAAAGAATTATAGACAACAAATGATTTCTGGGTGAGGGTGATTTAGCCTCTTACAGAAATATACTTCTAATTGGTAGTCCAATACAAGGTGGCCAGCTCTGTCACCATATACACATGACAAAAATTTACTCAGCAATTTGTATTTATGTGTGCACGCATTTGTGTGTGTGTGTATGTGTGTATGTGTGTGTGTGTATGTGTGTATGTGTGTGTATGTATGTATGTATGTATTTATGTAATAAAAGTAAATTAAAAATATACTGTCAATTTGGGAATATAGGGGCATGGACATATTTGAGGGAGAGTACCTGAGTATGGCTGGAAGGAGGGGAGGAAAGAAATAGAATTTTAATTAAAATGCATTTAAAAAAGAAAATACATAAAATTTTCTTCTCTTAGGGAAAAGGAACAAAGAACTTAAAATCCCCTTTTTAAACTTTTTTGAAGTGTGCATTAATGATGGACCTTCAGACATTTTGATCAGAAGTCTGTCTTGATTGAATCTTCAGTGATGAGGTTTCTTACAGCACCAATAACTAACAACTGCTGCGAGTAAACAGCATATTTCTTTCTCCTTTGATTTAAATGAAAACTATTCAGAGAATTGATATAGTTATTGAAATCCATTAAATAAAAAAGAAATATTTGACACTCATGAGAGTACATTAAAAGGAATAAATTTAACATTAAGCTTTGTCCTATATTATAAAAAGAAGCATTAGCTATATTCAGAGGTATGCTTTATCCTTTTGCAGAACTAAAATGAAATTGGGGTAGACAGTGCCCTCATAGCAGGTGGTGATTATAAAAGTGCATGATTTAGCCTCTGGGAATAGTATGCAACATGTGTTTGAAAAGAGAACGATATCCAAAGTTGCCTCCTTTTGTGATTTCTTAGTTGTTTCTACTTCCTTTTTTAGATCCAAGTGGATCAAGGACCTCCACATAAAACCAGACACACTGAAAATAATAGAAAAGAAACTGGGGAAGAGCCTTGAGCACATAGGCACAGGGGAAAATTTCCTGAACAGAACACCATGAGCTTATGCTCTAAGATCAAGAATTGGCAAATGGGACCTCATAAAATTACAAAGTTTCTGTAAGGTAAAGGACACTGTCAATCAGACAAAACGGCAGCCAGCAAATTGTGAAAAGATCTTTACCAACTCTACATCCAACAGAGGGCTAATATCCAATATGTACATAGACCTCAAGAAGTTAGACTCCAGAGAGCCAAATAACCCTATTAAAAATGGGGTACAGAGCTAAACAAAGAATTTTCACCTGAGGAATATCGAATGTCAGAGAAGCACCTAAAGAAATGTTCAATATCCTTAGTCATTAGGGAAATGCAAATCAAAACAACCCTGAGATTTCACCTCACACTAGTCAGAATGGCTAAGATCAAAAACTCAGGAGACAGCAGGTGTTGGCAAGGATGTGGAGAAAGAGCAACACTCCTCCACTGCTGGTGGGATTTCAAACTGGTATAATCACTCTGGAAATCAGTCTGGCGGTTCCTCGGAAAACTGGGCATGACACTCCCGGAGGACCCTGTTATACCACTCCTGGGCATATACCCAGAGGACTCCCTGGCTTGAAATAAGGACACATGCTCCACTATGTTCATAGCAGTCTTATTTATAATAGCCAGAAGCTGGAAAGAACCCTGATGCCCCTCAACGGAGGAATGGATACAGAAAATGTGGCATATTTACACAATGGAATACTACTCAGCAATTAAAAACAATGAATTCATAAAATTCTTAGGCAAATGATCAGAACTGGAAAATATCATCCTAAGTGAGGTAACCCAATCACAAAAGAACATACATGGTAAGCAGTCACTGATAAGTGGATATTAACCCAGAAGCTCGGAATAACCAAGACACAATTCACGTATCAATTGATTCACAAGAAGAAGGAAGGAGAGGCCCCTGGTCCTGGAAAGACTGGAAGCAGCAGTGTAGGGAATACCAGGACAGAGAAGCGGGAGGGGGTTGACTGGGGAACAGGGGAAGGAAGAGGGCTTATGGGACTTTTAGGGAGGGGGGAACATCTAAAGGGGAAATCATTTGGAATATAAATAAAGAATATAGAATAAAGAAGAAAAGAGAACGAGTAACGATGGTGAATGAGAGATAGATTACACCCCATAACTACGAGTGACTATGAAGCCTAAGTGTTCTGATGAAAGAAGATGCAACAGAATGTTGTTAGAGATGGTGACATGTATACCTCTCTTAATCTAGTCCTGTAACAACAAAGATAGTCTGTTCACAAGACAGCCAAGCTGAGAGGTAAAAGTGCCCAGTATGAAACTCATGTCCCAGAGCATAGTATTTTTAAGAGAATGAAGCAGGGAAATATAGCAAGCAGTTTGTGTGGGCTCAATAACTCCCCATGAGTACACACATAAAAACGGGAGCATAAGCATGATCTGAGGGCACAGCTTAGGACTTCTGATGTCAGAAGATCACTGGCTTAGTTAGGTTTCTCTGGCCATGATAAAACACCATCACCAAAAGCAGCCAGAGTGGGGTGGGGTTACTTCAGCTAATAGTTCCACCTCAAAGTCTATCAGTCAACGAAGTTAGAACAGGAGCTCAAGACAACTTGTAGACAGAAAGTAAAGCACAGACCTTGGAGGAGTCCTGCTTACTGGGTTGATCCCCGTGACTTGTTCAACCTGCATGTTTAAAGTCATCATGCTCAACAGCCCAGTTAAAGCACTGTCCACAGTGAGCTGTGTCTTCTCACAACCATCAATCAAGAAAATAGACAGGACACATTAACCACAGACCAATGTGGTAAGGACACTTTCCTCAATTAAGGTTAGCTGTTCCAACTTTATCTTTTGTCAAGCTGACATAAAACTAGCCAGCATAGTCAGCTATCAGATACATGCAAGGGCTTTTGTGATAGGTGGATACTTCAGAAATCATATGGAAACCTAAATCATTATCACTCTTCATGTAATGTGTATTTCAATCAAAACTATATGGACCATCTGGTAAATTAATAGGATATTATCTCTTATAAGAGTTTTAGCTCTCAAATGTTTAAAGAATTTGACTTCTAATTGTATTTATTAAATGGAAGCATTTTTCTTATATTTCAGGGGTTGGTTGCATGAACCTCTACCACAGTAAATACTGTTTTTAAACTACAGAAATCATAATTTTTGCTTTTCACTAAATTTTCTGTACCTTCATCTGTAATTTTAAAAATGCTGGATTAGCAGATTTGGTTTATCACTTCATTTGTCTTGAGTAGGTCACACCAAGTAATCAACCAAGTCTACCTCAAGCCTTTTAATTCAAGCTACCCTCAGATCTGTTTCTGTAAGCTGTTGAGTGTTGTACCTCCAGGTTTGTTCCATTATCTCTCTGGCATGATACCTCTAGTTATCAGATCACAGCTAAGTGCAAATTTTATGTAAATTAATGGAGTTAATTACATAATATTTTTCTGCAATTGTATGTTTATTCTACTTATTGATTAGATTGACTTTTTAACACAGTTTTATCTAAACATTTTCATGAGTAACTAAGAAAGTTTGATGTAAAGGAACATTACTCTGTGACTTATTTATATTCACAATGTCTACTATAAAATATTAATGAAAGATGATGTCAAAAATGTAATATTGGATATTTATTTAATCAGAGCATGTACCTTCTAGTTTAATATTATGAAAACAGGGAGCATTAGAACTGCCATCTTGAAATACTAAAGCTAGGCTTGAAAATTTTTTTTTATTTTTTTATTTTCTAAGTTTTTTTATTTACATTCCAAATGATTTCCCCTTTCCCATTTCCTCCCTCCCCGAAAGTTCCATAAGCCCCCTTCCCTCCCTCTTTTTCCCATCCAACCACCTTTCCTTTCTCTGTCCTGGCATTCCCCTACATCCAGTCTTTCCAGGACTAGGGTTCTCTCCTTCCATCTTCTTGGAAATCTATTGATATGCGAATTGTGTCTAGGGTATTCCGAGATTCTGGGTTAATATCCCCTTATCAGTGCTTGCATACCATGTGTGTTCCTATGTGGTTGGGTTACCTCACTAAGAATGATGAGTTCTGACCATTTGCCTAGGAATTTCGTGAGTTCATTGTTAAAAATATAGACATTATTTGATTTCTACTTGTAGTTATAGAAGCACAGTAGATATTTGAAATATTTGATTAAATATGGTATTTTAGAGGTAGAAGTATGTTTTTGTGAGTAATTTTATGTGAATAAAATTTATCTACTTGGAGAAATTTCTCTGAGGGTATTCTATAAACAATATAGGAGGAAATAACAAGTATAATGTATATTGGCAAAGTAGATTGACCTGGTGATAGAACAATAAATACTTTAGCTGTGAGAGTTAAGGATAATATTTTGCTAGTACTAGAACTCCAATTAGTTCATGTTAGTATTCCATGTAAAACATGAATTTAATGTATAATTTCTGCTTTCCTTATATAACTAATCATATTGTCTTTATAATTGGGTAACAAATGAAAATTATGCAAACCCTTCCATGGAAATGGCTTTTTTTCATGCTGTGACATATACATTTGTGCTTTCAACATACACTGAAGAGGTAAGGTAAGGTTTACCCACGTTCTCAAGGAAATTTTACCTCTCAGCTTGTAAGGGCTTGCTATATTATCATTTTTCACAGGTTTCAGTTCCACTGAGTGATTGCCAAGGGAAATGTACTGAGAATAGACAGCTCAAACCTGTCATTGTAATTGAATTATCTTATTTCTATCGATTGTTCTCTGGGAAGACCTTCATTATTGTAGCTCAGTTCCACTCTGTGCTAATATGCATTTACTTTTGCTTACTTCCTAGAAAAGTTAAGAGTTTGCCAAGAAAGGTTTTAGGAAATTTAATTTTGAAAATAGAATTCTTAATGTACCAGCATTCTTAATGCTGACCTCATTTCTCTAAGAAGACTAATGTCTGCCTTCTCAGTTTTCTAACCTTGACAATAACACAAATCACAGACAATAGTAACATATTATCTCTTTATACTTTCAAATAGAGTGACTACACACCCATTTTGAAATTATAGTCCTGAAGATTGTTTTGTGTCAGTCACTTAAATTTAAAAATACAACTGTATTTCTGATTTCTAAATGTTTGCCTTAATTTCAAGGATCCAGTAACACTGTATTCATAGAAAATTATGATTCATTTGCATTTTCTCAAAATTTAATCAGGAACCTCTCACATATTCAAGAGGGTCAATTGCTTCACATATACTTTTGGCTCAGCATCCTGAACCAGCTACATAAATAAATAGACTTAGTGAATCACATAAGAACATTATAGAAAACTAAGCATGTTATAATAAAAACCTCTCCACCCAAAGATAAAATAATCAGAATAACCAGGTAAACCCTGTGTCATCTATGATAAATTAGAGGCATATAATTATATTAATAAACCTGATTTTTATGTTAGATTACATATTATGTTCTAAACATTCATAGTTCACCTTTGAAAAGTATATAATAATATGATTACTTTTGACAAGTTTTAGTATGCAAATTCTAAGATCTGAAATCATTGTTGTATGAATATTTATTCAACATAAAAATTTAAGATTCAAAGATATATTTCTACCCAGACATGTGCCAATTCTCCCCCCTCCAAGTAATAAATGTTAATCTTCTGAGATTTGATTTTAGTTTTGAGTTATTTAGATTTCTATCACTGACATAAGTAATAAAGATAATTAGCTTATGGTGAGAAAAGGTATAATTTGGCTTGTGATTCTGGCCTCATTTTTTGGGGCTTATAGCAAATTATTGCAATTTGTTGTGGGTTTGAAGCCAAAACACTTTTGTACAATATTTAGAGAAAAAAGCAACGACAACAACAAAACTCTGTCCACGCTCATGACCTATTGATGGAAGGATCTCCCACTAGTCTAGCATCCATAATGTGTCCACCATCCCCCAACAGCCTTGCACTGGAAACTCAACTTTTAACACGGGAGGTTTGGGGTAAAATTCATCAAAAAAGATACTGCTACTTCTCCATATATCATAGAGAATTGTTTTTTGACTATAGGTTTTACAATCAAAGGATAACATCTGATAGTTCACTGACCTAATTCCTTTTGCTGCTATCAAATTAGACTATCTTATAATGTGACTTAGAGTCCTGTGAGAGCTTTAACATTAGAACTGTTTCCCATCTGAACACTTGGCTGTAATTGTGAGGAATGGCCAACCAAAGCAAAAGTTCAGAAATAGAACTTAAATTTAATTATCCAATGAAAAATCTAAGTGCTACCACCATATTTTATAACTACTGTCAGCTCTTTATTTATAGAGTGGTTATGGGAAATAGCCTCTTTAGCATATATAGACTAATCTGTTATATTTGAAGGGGTAGAAACCAAAGGTCCTATAGTGAGTGAATTCATAAAATAAACATATAAGCCTGGAGTAGGAAGATAAAATCTGCTAGCTTACTTGACTGCAAACCTGTGATGAAAATGCTTAACTCCTGTATCCTCAATACACTGTTTTACATTTGCAGTAAGAATGTTGTTAGTTTTACTTTCATGTTATATATGGTCAATGTTGAAAATCTTCAAATTATCAATGACTTCTCCAGCATTTCAAAACATGTATATTCATTTCTTGCAACATTGGACCTATCATGCTGTATGTTTTCATATAATTATAGTATTATAGTTCCTGTGCCACTTTGTACTTTCAGCCTATCTGCTCTGCACTTTGACTGTACTTATGCAACAAGACAGTGGAAAATCACCTAGAAGACACCATTCCTGTATTCTCTCTAGGGGAGAACTTTAAATACCCTTTTCCTGCCTTTGAACTTGAGCATACCTCTAGGAAACACTGTCATACATTTTTATTTTACTCACAGCACATTAAGAATAAGTAGACCTGATTAAATTAAATACCTAGAGATTTCCAAACATTAATTTATATTGTCAGTTTTAGGATGTTTCCCATGTTACAATATTATCCTCACCAGACATAGATTACGTTATTTTAATATTTATTACTGAATGATATAATTTACAATCAAATATATAAAACACCTTTAAATAGGATAAATAAATATGATAGGATGTGTATTTATATTATAATGAAGAAAATATAGTAAAGAACCCTATTTTATAAGAGCAATAAAACTAAGTACATATTACATTTTTGGAACTTAAATTACGCTCTTTTTTGTTAAATGAAAACACAACCTAGCTCTGCTAACTAGACATTCTGAGCGAGACAGTGAGCATTCTAAGTCTTTAAATTAGGAAAGCTTCAGTTGCAGCATATATATTCTTCCCAAATGTGGGGATGATCACATAATTTGAGGCAGCTGTTTTTTAAAAAGTAAGCAGTTTTAGGAAGTGTAAGAAACCCAGTAGTGATATCAAAACTTCCCAGGAAACTGAGACACCTAGTTTTACTTTCATGTTATATATGGGCAGTGCTGAAGACTTCAAAATATCAGCAACTTCTCCAGTATTCCAAAATATGAATATTAATTTCTTGCAACATTAGACCTATCATTTGTACCTGAATTTTCCAAATCACTTTTAGGAAATTCATACAGGATTTGTATTTTATCACTGTTATTGATCACACTTTTACAGGTTGTAGGTATACCAGGTACAATCTGTATTTTTCTCTACCTTCCAAATTTTAGGTAGATATCTGGTATAACTCATTGTAAATTTTTATCATCAAGGAGCCTGATAATGTATTTGTTCATCATTCCTTTCTTGAGGCATTTTGACAAATATGAAAGGGAAAATGCAGCTACTGAGCAAACAAGGTAAAAGGACAGCTCACTGCTCTGCTAGAAGATCTCTATAGCTCATTGATCGGTATATAGTCTTCCAAGTAACAATCTTAGCATTAGAGTACACAGCAATTGGGACTCAACCATCCTAAAGCAAAGACATGTTTATCCTTGATGACTTCAAAAGGGAATTGAAACTGCCACCTCCCACTGTCCATCTATATAGGTGTCAGATTTTCTTCTGTTTCAACCCTGATTTCTCTGTGTATTGTAAAAATCTCACTGATCAAAATTTTGGTTTAAATGGTATGAGCAAAGTGAATGTCAAATAATAAAAACAGATGTGATGGTAGTTCGTACATCCAGGCTTATAAATGTGTATATGTATGTATGAAACCTTAGTTTTTAAAATATTTATGTAATGACAAGGTCTAGGCCTCATTTTTGTACTCCATCCTTTGCAATAACCATGCTGTATTTTCTCAACTGATTGTGTATCCCATTTGTTGGATACATCCAGAGATATGTCCTTTTCAAAGGAGTAAAATATTAGTTATTATGTGTTAGGTAGCCCTTGTAGTTTGTAAAGACTTTAGACCTTCTGAGTTCAGAGAGATGGTAGTGTCTTTAAGTATAAAAACTTTCAATCTCACACTTTACTGGAAATTCGTTTTAAATGCTCAAATCATTCCAGGAAATATATGAATACTTGAAGTAAGCAAGTTTAAGTGAAAAAGATGACTTTTTATAAAGTGTGGGTTCTGCTTAAGAATAGTGGATGGCTTATTAGATTGTGGTTCAGTGGAAGTCTGTTGCCATGCCAATGCCTAAAAGGACAAAAGCATGAAGAGAATGTGCTACTGAGAAGGTCTATAATGTCACCCTGTCCTCGGAGAACAGAAAAGTCAAGCTAAATTAATACTTCTAAAAATATTACTTGAATAATTGAAAACTTTAAACCAATAATATTTAATCATGAAATGATGATGAATGAGGCTTGGTTGACTGACAAGATTTTGAAAATCCGTGTGTAGCAAGTCATTTCCTCATTTACCTTTGGCTCAGGAAGTATAGATTTTTAGGTATATATAAAAAGTAACCTTTTATTGACTATTGCGTCAGAAGCTTATACTATATTTTTTAGGCCATCACTCTACTTTCAGTAAGCATCTCAATAAGATTTTTTAATAGACCAAACAATTATTCTATAAGTTCAGCAATTTCAGGCTATAAGTATGTGGTGGTAAAATTCCTTAAACTTAAAGAATTCTGTTTCAATTACCTCTCTGTTTCTTTTTCTTCCACAATTACTTTTTCAGATGGTATTAACAGTATATAGGTTATATAATTTTCTTTTTATGACCAGATTTAGCTTTATAGAACTCTTTGAACACAAAATCTTTTACACTAGGTCTTACATTTTTTATAAGAAGAATGAGAATATGGTACAATATCTAGTTCATACTACAGGTCATGAAAACTTCTGTCAATCCACATATGTAATTGCAAGATAAAATATAATGATCTCACTATTATGCTCTCAGTTCACATTTGTACCTTGAAATTAGCTTGCAGTCAAACTCACCATTTCTCTGGTCTATTTATAGTTCATTGTTTTCTGTGATGACTACTATAGAATGTTTGATGGAAAACAAAAAAAGCATCTTATCAAACTGAGGGTTATGGTTGAATGGCCCATGAACAATGAAATCAGTCCCAGAGTATACTGAGATGCAGTTGTTCTTTTTAAAATCATCTACATATATTAGGAAAGGTATGATGGTTCCTGTCCTTTACACTTAATTTTTAATGTACATATATTTTTATTTAACTAACAAAATTTATTTCAAAATATACAACTCAGTGTTGACATATTTAAGTCATTGAAATAGTTTATAATAAATGTTTCTGAAATATACATAATATCTTCTGAAACTAAAAGTAATATGCACACTCAACCAGTTGATAAAATCTATTTGGAGCATTAAACATGATAGAAGTAGAAAAACAATTTTCTTATGAAGTCCTCTATGAAAACAAATTATGAAAAGTTCCCGATTAGATAGATTTATTTACATTTAAAATATTATCCCCTTTCCTTGCTTCCCTTCTGTAAACCTCCTATCCCTTCACCCCCTTCCCCTGTTCTCCAACCAACCCACTCCTCTGCTTCCCTGTCCTGGCATTCCCCTACAATGGGGCATCAATCCTTCACAGGATCAAGGACCTCACCTCTCATTGATGTCCAACAAGGCCATCCTCTGCTACACATGCAGCTGGAGCCATGGGTCCTTCCATGTGTACTCTTTGGTTGCTGGTTTAGTCACTGGGAGCTCTGGGGGTACAGGTAAGTTCATATTGTTGTTTCTCCTATGGGGCTGCAAACCCCTTCAGCTCCTTGGGTCCTTTCTTTGGATCCTACATTGGGGACTCTGTGCTCAGTCTCTGACTGTGAGCATCATTCTTTAGGGGTTATGGAACTGTTTAGATGGTTTTTTGAAAAGCCTCTCAGAAATAGCAGGCCGGCCCCCGACAGGGTGAAGATATCCAGAGAAGTGACTCAGCAAAAGAGACAAAGCCAGGAAATACCACGAATACCCCAAGGTGGGCAGGGCAGGGCCGAATGGCAGAGACTACCTCCCCATTTGAGTTGACCAATAATTTTAAATGTTCCTCAGCGTAGCCAATCACAGTCATCCAACTCAGGTGATTGCTGAACTCCCCGCCAAAATGTTTATAAAAAGTATATGCCTGGTGAACTGGGGGTCTTCTCTAGCCTGCGTGCTGGGGAGCCTCAATGTACATTGGAACATTAAACCTCTTGTGGATTGCAATGATTCCGGTCTCTGTGGTCTTATTGAGTGAGGGTCTTCTGACAGACTCTAACAGTTTATCTAATATATTTAACTTTGGTCACAATCTGTCTAGAAAATTGTCCATTTTATCCAGATTTTCCAGTTTTGTTGAATATAGGCTTTTGTAATAGGATGATTTTTTGGTTTTCCTAAATTTCTGTTATTATTTCTCCCTTTTCATTTTTGATTTTGTTAATTTGAATACTGTCTCTGTGCCCTCTGGTTAGTCTGGCTACAGGTTTATCTATCTTGTTAATTTTTCAAAGAACCAGCTCCTGATTTTGTTAATTCTTTGTAGCTGCCTGTAGTTACATTGAATGGGTTACCTGGAAAAGGAGCTGGGGATGGATGGGAAGAATGGAGGAGAAATAATTGAGACCAAAACAACAGTGTTGCTGATCAAGGCCTGAATTTTAATGCCTGACTTAGGATTTAAAGGTATGGGGAAAATCATTTACCCTAAACCCCAGTTTCTGTTCAGGAGAACCAGCTTGGCTGCTCAGCAGGGGGCTGGCTCCACTACTCTATGGGTTGCCAGCTTAGTGCAAGAAGCTGCAGATTCAGAAGAACAGTAAATTTCACCTTGGTCCTAAAGCCCCACCTTAGGTGGGAGGCTGTGGCTAACACCAAGGTCTGAATTTCCCACACAAATGATAGGGAAAGGAGACAGCGGTCGGTCATTGGTGGTCAGTCATTGGCGAGGATGTGGAGAAAGAGGAACACTCCTCCACTGCTGGTGGGATTGCAAGCTGTTAAAAACACTCTAGAAAGTAGTTTGGTTGTTCCTCAGAAAACTGGGCATGACACGCCCCGAGGATCCTGCTATACCACTTCTGGGCATATACCCAGAGGCTTCCCCTGCATGCAATAAGGACAAATGCTCCACTTTGTTCATAGCAGCCTTATTATATAATAGCCAGAAGCTGGAAAGAACCCAGATGTTCCTCAACGGAGGAATGGATTCAGAAGATGTGGTATATTTATGCAATGGAATACTACTCTGCAATTAAAAACAATGAATTCACGAAATTATTAGGCAAATGGTCAGAATTGGAAAAAATCATCCTTAGTGAGGTAACCCAATCACAAAAGAACACACATGATATGCAGTCACTGATAAGGGGATATTAACCCAGAATTTCGGAATACCCAAGACACAATTCACATATCAATAGATTTCCAAGAAGATGGAAGGAGAGACCCCTGGTCCTGGAAAGACTGGATGTAGGGGAATACCAGGTCAGAGAAGCGAGAGGAGGTTGAAAAGAGGGAGGAACAGAGGGAGGAAAGGGGGCTTATAGGACTTTCGGGGAGGGAGGAAACAGGAAAGGGGAAATCATTTGGAATGTAAATAAAAAATATAGAAAATGATAAAAAAAAATAAAGAAAAGGCTATCTTTATTCCACTGGATGGTTTTAGATCCTTTGTCAAAGATCAAGTGACCATAGGTGTGTGGGTTCATTTCTGGGTCTTCAATTCTATTCCATTGATCTAACCGCCTATCACTCTACCAATAGCATGCAGTTTTTAACACTATTGTTCTGTAGTACTGCATGAGGTCCGAGATACTGATTCCCTCAGAATTTCTTTTACTGTTGAGAACAATGTTAGCTATTCTTGGTGTTTTTGTTATTCCAGATGAATTTTTGAATTGCTCTTTCTAACTCTATGAAGAATTGAGTTGGGATTTTGATCAGGATTGCATTGAATCTGTATACTGCTTTTGGCAAGATGGCCATTTTTACTGTATTAAACCTGCCAATCTGTGAACATAGAATATTTTTCCATCTTCTGAGGTCCTCTTTGATTTCCTTCTTCAGAGACTTGGAGTTCTTGTCATACAGATCTTTCATTTGTTTGGTTAGAGACTCACCAAGATACTTTATATTGCTTGTGGTTATTGTGAAGGGTGTCATTTCCTTAATATCTTTCTCAGTCTGCTTATCCTTTGAGTATATGAAGGCTATTGATTTTCTCGAGTTGATTCTATATCCAGCCACTTTGCTGAAATGTTTATCAGCTATAGGATTTCTCTGGTAGAGTTTTTTGGGTCACTTAAGTATACTATCATATCATCTGCAAATAGTGGTAGTTTGACTTCTTCCTTTCCAATTTGTATCCCTTTGACCTCCTTATGTTGTTTAATTGCTCTAGCTAGAACTTCAAGTACTATATTGAAAAGATATATAGAGAGAGGGCAGCCTGGTCTAGTCCCTGATTTTAGTGGGATTGCTTCAAGTTTCTTTCCATTTAGTTTGATGTTAGCTACCGGTTTACTGCAAATTGCTCTTACTATGTTTAGATATGGGCCTCGAATTCCTGATCTTTCCAAGACTTTTAACATGAAAGGATGTTGAATTTTTTCCAATGGTTTTTCAGCATCTAATGAAGTGACCATGTGATTTTTTAATTTGAGATTATTTGTGTAGTGGATTACATTGATGGATTTCCATATATTGAACAATCCCTGCATCCCTGGGATGAAGCCTACTTGATCTTGGTGAATGATCGTCTTGATGTGTTCTTGGATTCGGTTGGCAAGAATTTTATTGAGTATTTTTGCATTGATATTTTTAAGGGAAATTGGTCTGAAATTCTCTTTCTTTGTTGGATCTTTGTGTGGTTTTGGTATCAGCGTAATTGTGGCTTCATAGAATGAGTGGGGTAGTGTTCCTTCTCTTTCTCTTTTGTGGAATAGTTTAAAGAGTACTGGTGTTAGGTCTTCTTTGAAGGTCTGATAGAATTCTGCACTAAAACCATCTGGTCATCTGCTTTTTTTTAGTTGAAAGACTTTCAATGACCACTTCTATTTCTTCAGGGGTTATGGGACTGTTTAGATGGTCTTTTTGATCCTGATTTAATTTTGGTATTTGGTATCTGTCAAGGAAATTGTCCATTTCCTCGAGATTTTCTAGTTGTGTTGAATACAGGCTTTTGTAGTAGGATCTGATGATTTTTTGAATTTCCTCAGTTTCTGTTGTTATCTCTCCCTTTTCGTTTTTGATTTTGTTAATTTGGATACTGTCTCTGTGCCCTCTGACTAGTCTGGCTAAGGGCTTATCTATCTTGTTGATTTTCTCAAAGAACCAACTCTTAGTTTTGTTTTTTCTTTGTGTGGTTTTATTTGTTTCTACTTGATTGATTTCATCCCTGAGTTTGATGATTTTCTGTCATCTACTCCTCTTAGGTGTATTAGCTTCTTTCTGTTCTAAAGCTTTCAGGTGTTCGGTTAAGCTGCTAATGTATGCTCTCTCAACAGATATAAGAAGATTGAAATAATCCCATGCCTTCTATAAGATCACTATGGAGTAAGGGTGGTCTTCAATAGCAACAAAAACAACAGAGAGCCCACATACACATTGAATCTGAACAATGCTCTACTCAATGATACCTTGGTCAAGGAAGAAATAAGGAAAGAAATCAAAGACTTTTTAGAATTTAGTGATAATGAAGGCACAATATTCCCTAACTTATGGGACACAATGAAAGCAGTGCTAAGAGGAAAACTCATAACCCTGAGTGCCTCCAAAAAGAGGCTGGAGATGTATGTTGAAACAATGCTGATGGTACTATTTTAGGACACTGTGGAACTTGTGAAGCAGAGACTGGAAAAAAAGAAAGGAAGTAGTCAGAAATCACTGGTCATTCAGAGGTAGGCCTTTTCCATATTAGACAGGCCCAGTTCCTGGTCCTACTCTCTGTTATCTGGCACAGATGAAGTTTCTACCCACTCTAACTCCTGCTGTCACAACCTGGAGCTACTTCTCTTCCATGAGGTTCCATAATTCTAGACATTACTTTCTGAACTATGATCCACAATAAATTGCTATTCCTTTATGTGACCCTATCAGTTATTCTATCCATTAACAAGAAAGAAAAAACTGCAAAAAGTGTAGAGAATAAAGTACAGGTAAATCTAAAACTTGGAGATATGCATTGTGGAGGAACAAATCACAGGTTTAAACATCTTTCTGTAGGATTAGTATAATATCAAAATTATGAATGAAGAAAAACTAACACAGTGATATTATGTAGGATTCTCTATATAAGGCAAAAATAAATCCACATCAAAGGACCTCCCCCCACATACTAGTTTGATCAATTGAAATGGTCTTATCCAAGATACTTCCTTATAATGCATTGTGAAAACAGTGGTTAAATTTGAAAGTCAGAAGGAGAAAAGAAAACATGCCAAAATAACAGGATTCTGTGACTATTTAATTGCACCAGTATAGGTTTAATTTTGAAGTATTTCTAAAGAAAAAATGCTACTTTTAAATAATTATCTTAAAGTTTACAAATATTTAAATTATACTTATTATTTCCATACAATTTATTCTCCAAATTGCCATGTCCTGAATTCTTGATCACCAGTATGATGATCCCAAGAGATGGTGGTATATCAGAGTAAACTGATAGAACAGGACTCTAGTGACCAATGATTATGCATGCTGATCTCATAAAAGTGTCAGGTAATGGAAGAGGAGATTATTATTGAAAAGAGGCCTGGGCTTTCCCTTTCACCATCACTTGCTTTCTATCTCAGAATATGGCCTCTCACTCTGTATCAGCTTTGCACATTATGAAAGCATCCAATTTAAGAAACCCAACAATGGGGTGTATATTTGTACCATTGTCTTGACAAATAATATTCTGTGGTGCAGGGCACATGATAATGATTTCTTATTACTGAAAGGGTCAATTAAAAATTAATTTATTTCATAAATCCTAATTGAATCATAATTGAGCAGATGATACTGTGAATATTTATCCTAAACTGTTCTATATCATAGAAAATACAGGTATATTAAAAATTAGTAATGCACTAATTATTTTACAAGCTGCTAAGTAAGTGCTTCTATTTTAAGAAGGAAAAATATGTAATTCGATCACTGACAAGTGACAATGACTGGATTTATTCCCAAATAGCCACTTATACTACTAAATAAAAAATAAACATAACCATTAAACTGTGGCCATATCAAGAGAGCACAGTAGAATATAAGGGAATTTACCACGTGTCTCTTGATCATGTTATCTCCCATACCAGGTAAATTTGACTATGTGTATTGATTCAGTCCTATAACATGAAAATTTAAAGACCAATGTCCTGATAATTCATGATCCATGCTTCCATAAATATTGCAAGATGGCATTATCCTCTCAGTACTTTTTCATTCCTTCTTTTTAAAGCTACCTTTTTCTTTTTAAATGTACTATTGATTGATATTCAACACGTGTCTTATGGTTTCTATTTCTATACAACCTATGTCTTAGAGTTTCCACTCTTGTGATAAAACACTGTGACCAAAAGTAACTTGGAGACAAAAAGAGTTATTTCCAATTACATTTTCTATCACAGGTCCAGTAATGAGGGACATTAAAGCAGGAACCTGAATTGAGGAGTTTCTGCAGAGGCTATAGAGGATTGTTGCTTAATTCTTTTTTCCCATGGCTTGGTGAGTCTACCTTTTATAGCATTCAAAACCAGATCTCAGTCATGGCGTTGAACTCAGTGAGCTGGGCACTCCACCATCATTTATAAATTAAGAAAATGCACACCAGGATTGTTGATCCACCAATCCAGAGGGGATATTTTCTCAACTGAAATTCTCTCTTCAAAAATAAATTTACTTTGTGTCACAGGGACAAAAAACTGGCAAGTACACAATGAAAGCAGTAAATAGTGAAAAGAAATAAGTTTTCTTGCCATTAATATAGACAATTTTACACACAAAAATGGTATGGAATGTATTTATTTTAGTCTATTTAAGCTTTAACCATAGCATAGAAGGCATTACTGTACAAGATTTCAATTTCTAAGGTCATAAAACTGATTTTTGAAAATCTATGATATTTTAGCCATATTAATATGTGTAGTGTATCTGAGGACTTCTTCATAGAGCAATACTCCACTCTACGTAGTGCTCCATTCACATGATCAGCAATAATTCTTAATGCTTTTTGTATTTGTGCCAAAG